>VZSZ01008020.1:418-219385 GCA_013398815.1 Ibidorhyncha struthersii
GCTGCGCTCTTTCACAGCTCGTTTAGAACTGCCGTGGGTGGTGCTGGCTCCGCCCCTGCCACGTCAGCAGCCCTACCCCCAAGCTGCCGGTTTTGACACCAACACGAGGGCGAGCTAGTCGCTTTCTCCGGCTTTGAAAAGCCCCAAAAGAGCCCCTTGCCGGCCCTTTTCACCTCCGATCCCCTTCCCCAGTGCGGACTTACCTGCACTGGAGCTGGTCTCCTCGGCGAGTAGAAGCACGACTGTGAGAAAATTACACGCAGGACTTTATTGCAGCGCTCCTGTTTGACGAAGTGAGGGTGGCAAAATACTTTAGAGTTGCTTCTCTCTCTAAGCAACAAGTTATTTGGAAACCAACCATTCCCTAATTGTATCACGTAGTGGTGCAATTTTACCGTCTTCACAGGTTGTCTCCAACTGAAAGGATCTGGGCTATAGGTGGCAGTGAGGAGAAGTTTGTTTGAAATTATCCTGTCAGAAGCTGTTTAAAATGTCAGTCGTGCAGACAAACAGAAAATTTTGTGCATTGAAATTGTGGCTGGGATCACCGGGGCTCTAGGTAAAGTTTCCACCTGTCTGCTTGAGTGTGTTTTGATTCTGTACACCATTCATGTGGGACACAGGAGAATTCAGACTTGTCCTCTTTGAAATTAGAAGTGCAGATGATAGTTATTATTACTGCAGAGTCATGATCCAATAATGTTTACCATCTGACAGTTTAATAAAATCAACTCCGTTTTCTTAAGTAAAAAAAAAAAAAAGGTGGTGCACAGGCTGATTAGTTTGTTAAATTTTGTTACAGAGCATGGGTTCATAAACAGTTTCTGACATCTCTGTAGTAATAGGAAGTAGTAAGATCAATGCATACAGCCTCCTGATATCAAGGAGCAGCCTTGCTGCGATATGTGCTCTTGATTCAAATGTAGTGACATAATCAGTGTCAGAATATAATTAAGTACTGCAAGAAATCAGAAATTGGAGGAAACATTATTGGCTTCAGTAGAGACTAAGGAGAGGACTTGCTCAGCTATTTTAAGGGGTTTAGACAAAAATTCATGATGTACATTATGTTTTTCCTCATGGTTAGAGTATTAGCACTTTGAAGGAATACCTTGAAGAAAATGAAAAATGACAAAATACTAATTTTGTATTTAATATTGAAACAGAAATATGAAATCTAAAAGAATAGTACAAAATTGCAACTTTGCATTTAATGAGCGTGCAAATGATAATCCTTTGCTGAAGGAATTTTCGCGAGAGAGATAATTCCTGCTGCTCCCTATATTTTATTAGATACCTTCAAATGTATGAAGTGTAGCTTAGGTAATGTAGCAAAAGGTACGCCTTTAAAAATGTTTCCATTTGTTTCTGTAATTTCAGATATCGTGTGAAGGCATGCAGTTTCTGAATAATATTTAAAGCCTTTCTGTAATAGACTTAACTTTCTATGTTACTATTTTCAAGAAAAAACTGAACAGGTCTAGCTCTGAGGAAAAAAATGTGTAGATGTGTTAAACAGAAGGGCATGAAAATACAATACTATGAGACCTTTCCAAGATACTCCACATTTTGGTTAAATTACAAATCTAATTTCCCTAGCCTCGGGAGCCAGCCAGGGAGTCACTGCTAGGGGCATACTTAGTAATGCGCTTTGTTTCCTTTTTCTATTGTAACTTTATTCTGAATGACCTTCACCTTTAACAATCTTGTCCTTGAATCTTACCTGGTGACAAATGTGATCCCTTAGCAGTGTGACAGGCTCTGGCATGTCCGTTGTTTTGGGAAAGGCTACAATGCAGCCACAGTGCTAGATCAAATCCAGCACAAGTCCAGCCTCAGAAGTACTTAGAGCACGGTGTGGTCCGCCTCTGCGATGTAAAAGAGGTATCTCGCAGTTTTCACGTCAACCAACGCTGCACCTTTGTTTGCAGGATTGTGAGATGAGACTTGGAAGTTTAGGAGCACAGGCAGAGTTTGCATTGCCTTCTGTAAAAGGAACTCAGTTTACACTTCCTGAGGCCACCTTGAGCTCCAGTTTTATCCCAGGAGATGGGAATTTCATTTCACTACAATGAAGCTTGAAGTAAAAAGTGGCTTGTATCCCCTAATACCCTTAGATGACAACTGAATAACCCGTTTTACCTTCTCCTCCTAGCCTAGTTTCTCTTTCCAAAGAAACACTGCTACTCCATGCTTGGTAAATTCTTTGATGTGTGCCATTGTAAAAAAACTCTTAATCTTTTGGGGGCAGCCAAGGCAGTTACTAATTTTCTTCAACATCAGATATTAAATGAAAACAACCCCAAAACTTTCTGCTTCAGCTCTGAGACGCTCTTGAACGTTTTGGAGCAGCACTGGTTTTGATTCCTAAAGTTTTCAGGGATTGTCACACTCTGCGAACTGCACTTCACATTTGGTTTCTTGACAGTGATGCAAGCTGAAACTGGCAGGTTTCAGATAACCTTATTTTTCAGTTGACATCGTATATCTTTAAGGTAAATGTCAGTACAGAGCAGTGGTGTTGCTTGCGAAATGATAAACTGTTGGATGTGGATACTAGAATTTCTGAAGGATTGAGAATTAGTGGCTTTACAGTGGATTAGTATTGATCTTTGCGTAATTATCATAATCTGGATGATTCCAGCAGTTTTTTTCTAGCTGTTTTACAAACTTCATTTTTGTGTATTTAGGAAAAGGTCACAATTGAACAGTTTTACAGAATAAAGCTGCCTGTGCAGTTGCGGCATGTATTACAAATCAGAAATAAATACAAAAAAATGAGAGAGGTGACCAGATGGCATGATCAAAAAGGCATAGCCACGTTAGGCAGAGAGGGAGATGAAAGTGCAACTCTGCCTTGAGCTGTTGGTCTGGCAGCTCCCTGCTCCGTCAGAAGTACACTAGCGCATTAGGATCTCTGCTTGAAGTCCTGTTAATACTGAGGGAGGCTTTGATTGATTATTATCCATGTCTTAAAGTGACTTCCAGAGGAGGCAGCAGTCAAGTAGATGAGAGTCAGAGATTTGCATTTTATTCACTGGCTCTCCCTCTGCAGCATTCCACAATTTGGGGCAAATTAATTAGTCTCTGTTTCCCCCCACCTTCTTTGTTTGGATTGTAAATTATGCTGGAGACTTCTAAATGCTGCTGCGCTATACATATAAAACAGCGAAAGGAAGCTAAGAGCTCTGCGAACTGTAAAATACAACATGGAGCAGTTGCTTTATGACAAGTGAGTGATAAAATAAAGTTCTTTCCTAATGACTGAGATAGATGACCGCTAAAGTACATCAGAAAGATATCTGCTGCAACCAGACAACTCTTCTGGTGGGAACTTGGCAAGCCAAGGCCAAGCATCCCAGCAGCCTGGGTGTGGCATGCTTTAGGACATTCCTCCTCCACACACTCACGCCGTTAGAAGCAGAGCAGCATCAGCCAGCGGGTCTGCATGATCTGGTCCAGCAGCTTGTGAAGATGCCACCCCAGGGCCTTGCAGGCTGTTAGCGTAGGTAATAAGGGCCAGACAGATGATCCATGCCTAGTGCTCGTTGCATGTGACCGTCTTCTGGGAACACTGGTGCACTGCAAGTCCCACAGATCCCTCTCTAGTGCATCCTTAGATGTGAGCCTGACTGCCTTCACCGCACTTCAGCTGGTACTGCAGGTGCTCCTGCGTTCCTAGCCTGGACCTTCGTTCTGAAACTGTAGAGTTTAACTGCATGAGCAATGTGGATCTGTCTTTACGTGGATCCTTGTCATGGATATTAAACTTGTCTTTGAGAGTTGACAGCAGCAGCGCCTGCTAAATAAAGTGTTTTCCAGACCAAGCCTTGTTTGCTTGTTCCACAAAAACACAAAGTGTGAAGAGGCAAAAATCAAAAAGACTCAAAGGCCTATAACATGCAGACATTTAATTGTAGATGACTCGTCCACCCCTGAGCCCGCTTGACCTTTTGCTGCCAGGGAAGGATACTGCTGCTTCTGTTCTTCTCGCTGCATCGCCTGCGGGGTGCTTGGCAGTCAGTCAGATTTTGCCGGTTCTCCAGAGCACTGACGGCAGAAGAAGGCACATGTGCTGAACCTAACGCACAGAGCGATCATCAGCAGTGTACGGACAGGGCCTGAGCTGCCACTTCCACTGCCTCTCTCCAGCCAAAGTGACAGCCTAGAGAACGAGGGCCCGGGGGTGCTGGGCACAGCAAGGGGGTGAAGAGAGGGATGGTGGCACACGACGCATGAGAGTTTCTGCATCGCTGCCCAAAACAGGCTGTGGCCTGTTTGCACAGTTTATTAAAGTATTTAATGCTGACTTTGATCTCATTCTGCTTAGTGCTGGCGAAACAACCACGTCGCTGGCAATAAATCACTCGCTTGGGAAAATCACATCAGCTGTTTTGAGTGCTCCTTTCCCAAGCTGTTATTTCTTTAGTCCTGACTGCTCCACCCAGATCACCGCTTGACTGAACTCCAGAACAAGTAATTGATCCAGAAGTTTCCATTTCTTCCAAACAGGTAATGGCAGCACTTTCATTTCTTAATTAACAGATCATAATTAGTAGCGCTACAGAAGAGTGAAGACCAGATGTGAAGTGAACCTCAGATGAATATAAAGGGAATTATTATTTTTTTTTTTTTTTTTAGCAAGCCTATCTTCTTTATGAATATGTTCTCGTTTTTAAAAAGTATAAGTTCAAAGGGACTGGGGATCTTTTTCTTGTTTTGTTAGCTAATAAATACCACATCCTCCACAACTAGGTCATTGCTAATAGCAATGTGCTGCTGTAGCAGGAAATGAAATGTTAACTGAAAGCGGCGTCATTGGTTATTGCCTGTGGGCACATTAAACAGGTGTTCAGCCATTTCATAGCAGAAAAAGGAAAATACTGGAAACTTTTAGCTTCTGTTAGTATTGCATTATAGGTCCACATCCTGGTCGAAAATATGTGTCCAGTTGTATGGTAAGCTGAAGTTTGGTTCCAATTTACAAGGAAATATGTGAAGCTGCAAATGTGAGGATATTACTTGATGTAAATATAGTGTGGCATTTTATTTCTCTACTAGTAACAAGGCTCTACTGTGAAAATGTGTTCTGGTTAAGAAGTGAGATTTTGCGACATGTAGACCTCTCGCTTCCTCAGTAGAAGATGTGGTATAATGTTTTCCACTTAATTAAATCCATCACCATTGTAGGCAGATACCATCTAAGCAAATAGCTACATATCATGGGATTTCAGCAAAACAAAATTATGGAGGTGTATCAGGAGTCACTTGGAAGTGTTATTCCAAGAGGCTTTTCTCAGTTCTGTGGTTTACTGGTGTTAGTCAAACAGTTACTCTCATTGTGAAATAGGGAATCCTGCACAGAGGCACTGAGGGTGTGGGTAGCATTTCATGTTCGAAATCTCTCTAATTCGGTGCCTCCTTCAAAAAGGTGCCCTTTGGCACATAACAGCACCCACAATGTTGTGAGCATCTGATGCCTCATAGAAGTGACTGTGCTTTTCTTACCATGAATATCCTACCAATTCCATCATCTTTCTTTACAACGCAAGAGAGAAAAATGCGAGTATTAGAAGAAATGTGTTATTCCAAGGAGAGGAGCAGGTTAATCTATACATGTCTTAAAAAATAAGACAACGATAGGTTCTCTTCAGAAACAAGGACAGCAGCTGAGAACGTCCTTTGGGCAGGACAGGGGGGAAAAACCCAAACCATGTGCATCAGGGATTTGGAGGGGAAGAGAACATTTTTTGGTTGTGTACAGCAACGAGGTTTCCAAAGCTATTTTCTCACCAATTTACTTATTTGTCTCTGGTGTGTTGCTTTGAGAAGTAATTTGAGAAGTCATAACTTGTTTCCTTTAAGTAAAATGGCATTATACAGGGAATCAAGATGCTTCCTAAATGAAACCGTGTGCCGAAATGGCAGGATAGAAACTTCTGCCTCAGATGCAGTTGGGTTTTCATCAGGCTGCTTGTGAGCTGCATTTCTTTGAGCCTCTGTTTACTTAAGTTTTCTTTTTTTCATTCCCATTAGGGCTCACTGCCATTTTAAGTACTGCTCAGTTAGGGGGTCATTTCCGCCTTCTTGTAACAGGAGTGTGCAGGGGTTTAGTTTTGTCCCTCAAAAGTATTTTATTTAATGATGGTAGATTTAGAGCATCCGTTTGGGGAATCCTTTTCCCAGGATATCCAACTCTTACTGCTGCTTCTCCTGCCTTTACCGTAAATGGAATTTACATTTACAATTTTTGAATGAAAGACATGAAAAAGAGGGCAATACCACTAGAAACATTTTTGATGCAGCATTTCTGCATTGGGGCGAAAAAACAGTCAATGTCTTTCTCAAACTGAAGCTAGAGGCATGATGCATAGGTACCAACATGTGTTTTTAAGTCAGTGGCAGCATGGCTTGGGGAAAATATGTGTGATTTTGCCTTTGGAATCAATGTTTTATGGTGGTGTTCTCCTGGTACTTTTTTTGGTTTTGTAATAAAAAATAAGAAAGCACCCTTTAGTGTGTGGTTATAAAAGTTAGGAAATAAAATTATTTCTACAGCAGATAGGGAAGCATCGCTTGCCATGGAAAAATGAGTGTCCGAGGTAGCAGATGATCACAGCAGAGTAGAAGGACCACCTTTTTTTTTTTTTCCTGGTTTTCCTTGTTCTAGTAGTGCTACTTTGCATTTTATTAAAATCTTTTATTTCTTTTTACCAAGTGAAAAGGAAACTCTAATGTTAAGTTGGGGTGGTTTTTTTTTTTCAACGGCGCATGGTGAAATGAATGTAGCTGCATGGTACCTGGTTATAGAAGGAGAGGTAAGCACAGAGTCTGGGTCCGTGCAGGGAAGCTGCCTTGCTGGGCTTGGCCGGAGCTTTCAACACCGTGTTGCAGTTTAACAAAACATAGAACTACGTGACTCTGGGAATGTGAATATGGAATGGAAATAGTACACAAATATATAAAAAAAAAAAATACACAAATTAAACCCTATCAGCAGTGCATTATGAGAGCGCAAAGCCATGGCGTTATCCTTGGTCTTAGAATTAATCCTATCGATACCCATCTGTATGACTGATTCAAGTGTGCGTGTCCTACGTTGTACTTTCTGGGACTTTTTTTCTTTTCCTTTTTTGCTTCTGTAGTAATCCTGACAGAAATTTTCATGTCTTCGTGTCCTTAGCTTTAATTTAGGAAGATTGGTGGGATCACACAAATGCATTATACCTGATGACAGTGAGATCACCGGAACAAAATTTGATATCTGGTTTATAAGATAATAGGTTATGACAGGGGCTCACCGTAACAATGTCCAGATTCCCTTGTCATCTCTTTTAGAGATAAATACCATGAAAAGGTCAGAATGTCTTGAACCAGTCTGAGAATTGGGACAGACAGTGAGGATATTAAGTACAGTAAGGAATACATGGTCCTTTTCAGGACACTTTGAAGATAAACTGCTTGAAAAATACCTCTAATTAAGAATAAAAATACTCTTTTCCAGAAAAAAAAAAAAAAAGAATCACTGTCTCTGTCAAACTGTTCAGATTGTTACAGTTGCCCATACTGGAAATCGAAAATTTGACAAATTGCTCAATTATTGCTCTAAAATGTGGCTAGGTTCTTCTTTTTCTGAGCAAGGACAGGAGGCCAAGAATAGTCTAAATGCATTGGTGAAAGGATTAAAAGAGCTGCCATCATGATGTTTACTTCTTGCTTATTTCTTTACTTTTTGTTTTGTTCCACTAGTTGGAAACTTGCACATTTTTTTCACAATTTTAAAAACTCAGCTGCATAGCCAGACCAATTTAGGTGTTTCTGTTTGTAGAGCTTTTATTAGCAATTTTATTTCCCATGTAACTTCACTCTTAGCTCACCTCATGTTAAGCATTCTGGTGCTCTGTCTGTGCTTGACTTTTCCGCAGAAAAATACATAAATTCAGTTGGTTTTAATGACTCACATAGCTTCTCTTTAATGCAAAGCATCAGGCAGACAAAAAGCCAAATGAAATCACTTCCTGTGAGGAGCCAGATGGAAAGAGTCTGTGGAGGAACGGGCACGCTGCTCAGAAACATGTTTCAGGTGGAAGAGGTGGAATAGCTTCAGGTTAAATGCCCTTGAGAGTTAAAAGTAGCTAAGGCCAAAATACTTTAAGAAGCTCTAACATGAGAAGGCGGCAGGGGGACGATTTTACCAGAAGAGGTCCAAATGACATTTTAATCAAGTTGAGATAAGAATCCTGGCAATGTAATTAAACAGAAAGATAAAATATTTAAGTTCCGAGGTATGCTGATGGACCTCCATGAACTAAACTATAATCCACAAAATAGAGTCGACTGAAGTGTCTAATACAGAGTACATACACATCACACTATTAAACTTCAGTACTAAACCAATTTTCCAATTTATTATTGGGTTTGCTGGTTTTAAATGTAATTTTTGATTAAATCTTATGTTCATGCTTTTGGAGATAGAAAAGTTTCATGGTGCATTTAAAATATATTGGATATCACGCAAATTGAAAAATGGATGAGTCTGATGTGTTTAGCAAAGGGAAAAAAGGAGCAGAAGAGAAGAGAGGAAAAGTGAAAATCTCACTTTGGACATTAAAAATAGTTCTGCCCTGCAATGTATTCGCTATGTGTTCAATCTCCATTTCCCCCTCTGATCAAGATATGGATAAGAGATAATGAAGAGATATTGTTCTTTTATAATTTGTATCATTTTACAGTGGTTTTGCATATGAATAATGACTTTATTTTATTCCTGTTCTAGTTTGGGGTTGCCTTTTTTTTTTTTTTTTTAGTGGCAAACNTCACAGAAATACAGGCAAATCTTCAACTTGCTCAGGGGTAACTAAATTCTCAGAAGAGTGGGACAGAAGACTTATTATTGACCATCTATTTTGTCAATCTTAAATGACTCTGTTCTTCCCAAATCCCAGGCTGTCGGATACCAATCTTAGCTCAGCATGGCACAAAGCGACTGAGGCTGCTGCTTTTTGACACTTTGCTGCCTTCGTGCCCTCTTTTCCCACCACGGCTTCTCAGGAGGGGTTTGGGCAAGTTGGTTGAGTGGCTTCACGTCGAGCCTGGGGAACCTACACGGTTTTCATTGCACCGGTGTGATGGGGACCCCTTGTGGTATCCATCCCATCCTGGACGCTGACAAGATACCATTTACTAGTTCTGTGAAAACATTAAAGTGAAGATAGACCAACCTATAATGCACATTGCTGTGACAGTTACAGAAAAGTACCATGTGAATGCGCAAAACACTGGTATAGAAATATATTTCTTTCGCCACGGTCAAAAGGCGGTTGCGCGAAGGAGAGTGTTCAGGAGGAAAGATGAAGAGTATGGGTAGACTGAGTTGCCGCTGAGGTGACTAAAGTATGTGTTAATTGCTGTTTATCCCATTTCACCCTAAGATTTCTGGGGTGCGAGTGGATTATCCTGTTAATGCTTGGGGCCTTCAGTGACTGAATGTCCATGGGTACCCATGCACGTAAGTATTGGGAGGGCTGGAATACTAGAAATTACATATTTGAGAAGGTGTTTTCTTGAGAAGCTCACAAAGTAACCATTTCATTTATAATTATTTTGAATAAGTCAGCACTGGACTCTAAGGCATTGGTGTGCCAATCCTGTGCAGGTGATAGTGACAGAAGTGTCCTGTCAGGTACGGTCAAAGCCTGTGTCTGGCAGGCTAGTGGCTATATGGGCAGTTGCGCTCGGATGCTCAATACGGTGTTGCACTGGATTAAGGGGATTGCACTGCTTTGCTAGTGTCATGTCTTCTTACAAAAAATAATTGGCCTCTGTCATCCCATAATGCAAAATTATTGCATAAAAATGCCCTTACCTGTCCCATAAAATGGCCTCAAATAGTCTGTCTACCACTTGAAAAAAAAAAAAGAAAAAGGCACTGTTGTACATCTTAGTCATTCAAAAAGTGGAAAATAATGAACTTATCCCCAAAGAAAGCTTATTAGAGCTTGTAGTACAGGATAAAGAACAGCGTATTGTCAGCTGAATACATTTGTCTTTTGCTGGATCACTTCTCTACAATTCAGCAAAATGTTCTTAAGAGCGCAGCTGTATGTTTTAATTCAGCTGATGCATTGCTCCCGTTGAACCCGATGACCTTAGTTAAATCAGGGAAATGAAATCAATACCATTACTGTGGCGGTTTTCTGTCCACTCCCTCTGTAGCCTCTCATAGCAAACACAGCAGCCACTTGCTAATTGATATCGATTTGTCAATTCATTGAATTCGGCTATGTCAGAGGGGAAGTTATGAGGCCATTTCCATTAAAAGAATTCACTGAATGTGTGCTTCAGATGAAGGTGCGGGGCTTGTGTGTACACAGTCATCAGGATTTTGATTCAAATTCTGTGCCTTCAGGAGAAAAAGAAAACAAAGTAATATGTCATGCAACATAAAAAGGATCTTTATTTTCCTTGCTGGCCTGCATCTCTGATCTCATCAAAAGAGCTACGGCTTGCAACGCTTCCAGATTTGACAGCTTTTTCCCCCCCCATCTCGAGAACTAACCTTTGCATTTGTAAAATGCACATTAATAAGCATTTTATAGCACTCGTTTTGCAGTTTAATAAATAAGGTAGCAATAATGAATTTCATTTCTACTGCAGCAAGCACACTTGAGGCAGGAGGGTGGGAGCCAGATTGATCTGCTCTCTGCACATGGGTTTGAGTAACAGTAAATTTACCATCGTCTTTTTCTGTGAAAAAATTGGGAGGTCAGTGTTTCAGTGTGGTCACTGTTACATGATCCAGTGTGGCTCAGCCTGGAACGGTATTTTCTCCCTTTATTTGTACAGTGGAGGGCCTAGGAATGTTCAGAAGAATGGACACCTCGCCATGCTAAGTGAGATACAACGTTTTAATTTCAGGGAGACTGGGCCCTCCACAGGAGGCAAACCAAAACAACTAAATAAAGCGATGGAAGATATTAAAAGAAGGGAAGGAAGAGTGCATCTTAGTCCTATGAGCCACGGGTATGGTTTACCTTTGGCATCTTTTTCACAGTTGGTGTAATCTGGAGCAGGAGCAGTCAAGCCAGCAATACGGTGCCATAATCTGATTAAGCAGAGATCAAGAACTCAGGAAGAGCAAGAGAGGTATAACCCTGAGGACAAAGTAAGAGAGTAGGCAGGGAATCCAGTGTCAGGGTGAAGGCAACTCGAGGGAAGAAGCAGAAGTATAGATAAACTTCTGACCAACGTTCATGTAGGCAGAAGGCAGTTGATGCAGAAAGCTGCGAAGCATGAAGGCAAGCAAATCTACCAGGTCCCTTTTTTCTTTCTTTCCTTTTTTTTTTTTTAAAAAAAAAAAAAAAAAAACACTAATTTACCCACTGATTTTTTTTAACTTAATTCTGTATGTTCACTGTCATTATGGAGAGCTTCTAGGATGTTCGAACCAATATTCATCCCAAAGGAAATGTTTGTAAGACAGAGATCAAAGAGAGATTGTCGGTCTCGTGGTGTGTGATGGGGAAGGTTTGGGTTCAATAGCTAGGATTGCAACCTGTCTTTCTGCCCTTCGAATGGGAAAATATGGTCCAGGGTGGAGTATTTGAAAAATACCTGGAGGATGAAAGAAGGAAGTCATAAAATATTCTCTGAAACAAAAGAAGGTGTAGATTCTGCCCAGAATTTTGAAGATCAGTGCATAACTGAAATACGCCTTAAAGTCTACTTTGTTTAGGAGCCTATCTCAACCTATCCTCATCTGTCTTGTATTTCATTATACACCAAATGAGTGTAATTTTTAAAGAATGGAAAATATCTGGATAATGCTGGTTTTAACAAAGATGTATTTGCCTTTATGGATGAGTGCAAAAATTTCCTTAGTGATTTATTTGTTCACTAGCATGAACAGTTTTCAGTGTGAATTCAGCCTTTACTTGCTGTGATGGAAATCTGAACATTTGATTTGAGATCAGCTCGAGTGTCTCACTTCTGCTTGTTGGAATTGTTTAGATTGCTGCTTTAAATACATTAGCACAGGCTCTTTGTTCATTGTGAAGTACTGACACTTTCCTTGAGGAAACAGCATCTCAAAATGTTACTCATCACGTTTTCTGATCACATTTAAACAATAGGAGAGAAAGACTGAAGTAATTCTTTGCTGTGTTTCAGGAGGAAACTCTTTATTTATACATGATGAAACTATGCTGAATATGAGATGCTCAGTTTTCAGTGTTTGTAGGGTATGGAGAACATGAGATACCAATGTTTTAATAGTGTAATCTTTTTCTTCCATTACATGAATCAGTGCTCGGTGAATCAGTAACAATTTACTGAATGCTTAGAAAATGTGTATGTATACTTGGGTTGCAGTTGATTTCCTGAAAAGCATCTTGGCTTTTAGTACCGAAATGGGTTGGCAGGAAATTTTTTTGATCTTTCTGAAGAGTAGAAATTCCCATGGAGGTGGCTTCAAAGTGCTCACTGTTTAAATGATAGAGGTTTACCCATTAATGAATTTTCCTGCATGCGTTCCTGATAGATTAATGAGCTTTTTGAGTCAAGGTGAGTATTATAAAAAAGCTAGTACGTTCTAAATTTTACTTGCAGTTCATCAGTCTGTGGTGGTTCTTGTGTTTCTGTTATTTTCTACTCGTTATTACCTGGTTTTCCATTTCTCCTATCAAAGAACCATTATATCTTTGTTGTCAGCCCTTGTCAGCTAGACTTTTTGCGGGTTTTTTTGCATTTGCAGGTTTTAATATGTCTTTCAGTAATAACAGATCATCTCGCTTTGGCAGCCTAATAGATGGATGAGACTGCTAACCTGAGGAGTAAATTTCAGTAATCTGCTGTTTAGGCAACCGGAAGATAACACAAATACTTTCGTTTGATTCTGCAGACCCCCACCAGTGAGCGAAAATGCACCAAAAGGAACTGTGGTTGCAGTTGTTACAGCGGCAGCCTTGAACCAGACAATTGTATATTCAATTGTTTCAGGAAACGAAGAGGGTAAGTACTAATATTTTGGTCTTAGTGGGTATGCTGAGCCTAGTGTGTGCGTCAGAAGTCTTCAAGAAATAGTGATTAGGGGTAAAGCGGGTGGGTGAAATCCCACCTCATCTGTACAGACAGGAGGGACTGCCATTATTAAGCCTTTAGAGATTAGCTAAAGATCAGAGTAGGTAGCAGAATTACAACGAAAATTAAAATACAGTGAAATTTTCCCTGAAAATTCACATTGGTGCCACATGGTGTGAACCCATGGCACACTGAAATAAGAATATAAATAGCTTTGATGGAGTTGTACTTCTTGCTTAGAAATCTGGTTTAAGGCATTATAGACTTTGCCATGCTGTAGCCACAAATATTAGATTAGATATTTAACTAAAACATCGTTCCTACATTTGCATCCTCCTCAGGTACTCTCCGTGATTGACCTTGAAATCTCTAAGCCAAATTATGCTAAATTATTGGGAGGGATGTGGAATAATTCCCTGTCCCATCCTCCTTTTTGTGAGAGCGGGCTGTTTGTCTTGTCTGCCCTTGCCAGCATGTCCTCAAGTTGGTTATTCCCGTACCAGGTCAGATTCAGCTGCTGTGCTCCTTTGAAGACAGCTTCAAAGAGGAGTTATATGGGCTTTAGAGGCCTGAGGGGGAGGGATGGGAAACAACTTTCTGAAGACAGTGTCAGAGAATAGTGTCATCACCAAAACAGAAGCATTTAGACATTTAAAAAAAAAAGTGTTTATGCATCTTAGAAAGTTACTTCTGTTTTTGCTGGGTTTCAGATGTGTTTGCTATTAATAACAGAACAGGCGTGATCTCAGTTAAAAAGTCCCTGGATTATGAAAGAGTGAAAAGTTACGAGCTTCGAGTTCAAGCAGACTCCTTACAAGTGGTACGATCCAATCTGCGCGTCCCTTCCAAAAGTGAGTTTAAAAATCCTGATTTTTACATCTCTTTTTAATATATGCATTGTTATTTTTTGAGGGTGTTGATAACTGCACTCTAGCTAGTGACCTTGGTTTCTTACCAGAAATACAAGGGTGATGGGAGCAGCAGGGAGCGCATTTGTCGATCTCTGTGCTTGCCTTCTGTACATGGATCAGTCCTGAGCGAAATCCTCACGAATCCTGTTGATGTTATACAGTTGTAGGTCTCACTGAAACAGACAAAAGTTGTGTTTATATATAAACAGAGAATGTATAACATAAATTAAACATTTTCAGTGTAATTAAAGCTTTTGGTGATGGAATGTCACAGTTACTTTTTCGTAAAGATGTTGTACAGCCCAAATACAGACTCTGTCCCTGCTGGGCTGGCAACATCACAGCAAGTGTTGGGACGCTACCGAGAGGAATGGGGAGCAGACACACAGCGAGGGTGATGGGAAGAAAAAGACTCCCTTCAGCACCCCTGAGGGTCTGCGGGGAGTTTATTGCAGCCCTGGCAGAGAGCAAACGGGAGGCAAGGACCTGCTCACAAAGACGAGAAGGTTCTTTGTAGCATCCCTAGGCAGGAAGGAACAGATTATAAACTGCTTTGCTTTGGCTCTGTCTCATTGTGAGGGGTTTCTTTTTCTCTTTAATGGTATTCTTTTCCTAGTAAAAGTAGTTGGAAAGGTCTTTTGATGGTTTTTATCACCCTCTCTGTAAGGAAAAGGTCTGGGAAATCTGGCTTTCAAACATCTGGCTCACTCAGTGTCCTGTCCCATCCTCTGCAACTTCCTATTTAAACCGCAGTTAGGCCCTTGTTAAAACAAACAAACAAAAAAACAAACAAAACACACAAAAAAACCCCACCTTCTACCAAAAAGTATTTTGGTATGTGTTTTTACACAGACTGTGTTTGTTGTCTCAATTTTCTTCCCCCTGTATTTTTGGTCTCTGTGAGTCTCAGTTTTTCCCTGCTCTATCCTAAGGAGGATCATGGATGCAATGAAAACAAGCCCAGGGCAATGGACTGTTGCACTGAGAAAAGGGCAGTGAGGAATTGAACGTTTGTTTAAAGGCTGTGAAAATATTACCTTCTTTCATTTCAAATGGAATGTAAGATTGTTTCAAGTCATTTGAACTGCAGTCACAGTAATTCCAGTATGAGCCATGGGCCAGATCTCTCGCAGGTGGCTGGAGCTTTTTTCTCTTCTGGACCTCCACCAGTGTTAATCATAGAGCAGATCTTTAGCGCTGGAAAAAAGCAGGCTCATCCTGACCAAAAAAAAACCCAGTGGACTAATAGGTTGAGGGGAAAACTTCAGCCTCTTTGAATTATAAATGTTCTTCCAAGAGATGCTGCCATACCATCTCATCATATTTGCCCTTGTGGGAGCTGAGGACTCCCCAGGAGGCCAAGCTTTGGGTTCCTGCTGTTTATTGATGGCTGTGTATGATTCATTCAAGAAAAAGGACATCACATTGGTATTTTGAAACCATGAGGTACAAATGGAGTTCAAATTTACTTCAGACTTCTTCAGTTTTATGCAGATAACCAGTATTTAGTTACTTGTCAATCAGGGGAGATGGGCAGGGGAAAATACCATAAACAAAATGCCGCCACCTAATGTTCCTAAACATCTGTGAGACTTGGGCATTTATCAAAGTGTGTACGTAATAAAACCTTACAATTTTTGGAAGCCCCCAGTAATACAACGAGCAATTTTAGTTCAAGGGCATCTTTTGAAGCTTTACTGGCAGTGTGATTCTGTAGGGATTGTGCTGCCGCAGACTTTGGTTTGATCTCTCTTCCCAGGCAGGTCTGTGTGGCAAGCCAGGGGCAAAAAAAAAATTCCATCACTCTTTCATCTGTCACTAATATTAGACTGTCACCTTCCCACCTGCCCTAAGTAAGAGATAATTCATTGTGCCCGTGTCCAGGTACGGAGAGCACTGGGCAAATTAGGACGCAGAGCACAGTGTGATCCCTTTTTCTCCCTTGCCGCAGGGAGAAGTGAGCTGTGTCAGCTTTTTTGCTTTTGCTACTCACTCTGGGCTCTTTAGCTGGCACGTTGGCAGGCAGAGACCCAAAGTGCCGCCCTGTTATTGTCAAAGGTGACAAACTTCTTCCATGGCAGACAGTCTTTCCCGCACTGCAGGTTGTGGCAGTTAAAATACATTCATCAGGCTTTCCAGTACTACCCACATAACCAGCAGAAGATTTTTGGAAACTGAGGATGTATTATCATGGGTATTTCTTCTTCCACAAGAAAGAATTGAGCATGTCTGTGTTGTAACACGTAGGGATTATTCAGTGGTCAGAAGCTGAATTGTATTAACAGCAATGTAAGATTCTGTGTGCTTTTATAGCCACCATCGATGATGCAACTGGAGAGGGAGCGAAGGAGAGCGCTAGTGCCAATTGACTGCATTTCTTCGTGTCTGGAGAGGTCCAGTTAAGGTTAGATTCTGTAAAATGCGGGCAGGCCATACACAGTGAGGGGATAAGGCTTCTGTGCAGTGTATGGCTTTTTTCAGATCTTTCTCTGACACGTATGAACAGATGAGGGAGTCGGCAGGTTCCAGCAGAGGTCTTTGGGCAGACTTCACAGGTCATGGACGCAGTGGCCTCTGTCAGACAGAAATTTAGAGAAATCCAAGCTTACAAAGGCTACTTATGTCCTACCCAACTTCTGAATTGCTTTTATTGAGATTTTATGGTGTAACATGGTTAAAACAGGTGACTATCCAACACAAAAAGCTCTACTGGCTGCCAGGCCTTTTTTGTTTTTTTTAATGGAAAATCCAACCTCCGACTCTTCTGACTCACAGTCTGCGCTAGACCAGTTCTCCCAATTGGACAACAGTTCTAAAAAGGTGATGGCTGAATTATTTTATTCCGGGATACTTGGTAATGACTGGAGTTAGAATTTGGCCCAATTTAAAGGAAGACATGCACGTACTGTATGTGTTTGGATATCCACAAGTATATAGCATGTATTAGGTTTTGAATATGCACTGTGCTGGTTGGATAGCTAAATAATTTGGTAGTTGTATATTTTTTTTAAATACTTTACAACTATCTGGCTAACTAGATCACTTACGTCTTTGTAATGGAAATCCCTTGACCTCTAGGATTGATTCCTACATTTGTAAGATGTACGTCTTTCCATTTTCTCGACACCTTTTTCTTTCTTGATGAGTTTTAATCAGGTTAAATACTACTTCAGAGTTTCGGGGCACTGAATTGATGAACTACAGTGGAAGGAGATGAGACAGAATTAATGCACCACTGTGGACTTCGGTGACATTGAAATGATGATCCACTTTGGAGATAGGTGACTTTGAATGCACTTCTCTAGAATTATGTGACATTGAATTAATACACTGCTCTGACATTCAATGGCAATGAATCGCTGCCAGTTCCAGTGTTAGATACCACTGAATCAGTGAACCGTTTTGGAATTTGTTGGCAGTGAATTGATGGCCTCCTCTGAAGCTGCAGTGATGAGCCCTTCTGGAGCTAGATAACACAGCACTGATGAACTGCTCAGCCACAAAACAGTGCTGAATTTTACGGAACTCAGAAGTTAGGTACCAAATTGTTTTTAACTGTATGGTATTATAGAAAATAATTATAGAGAAGTAGGAGTTTGGATTTTCATCTGTGCAGTAGAAAAGTGGATGATACTGCATTAAGTGTAACTAAGGTTGTCATTCAGTGCCAAATGATAGCATAATAATAGCTGAATAAATAAATGCCGAGAGAAAGTAAATCGAGATGTCCTTCGGAGTATGAGAACATAAAATTGGTGACTTAAACTGGGCTTTCTAAATGTGATGCTAAATCATGCAAAATCACACTCTTACTTTCAGCAGAATCGAACTCCTTAAATGAGTTACTTTAGCGGAAACTTTATGATATGAAGTTCCAGTGCATTTGTACTTCTTTTGAACAAAAGAGTTAGGTTTGCTGATGGTAGTGAATTTAAAAGGTTGGAATTCTGGCTTGAGGAATCAGCAACTGGTGATGCTGAGCCCTGAAAGGCCTTCAGTGTTAATGGACTTCTCTTATTCACTTAAATTTAACAGCCTGGGATTTTTTTTCTGTCAGCTCCTTGCTGCTCTAGACTGTCTATCACAATAGACCATAGTCTAGTGGTATACTGTAGGTCAAATTAGGATTGTGATTATTAGCTTCCAGCTAGAAGCTTTCAGTTCTCCCTCAATGAATAAGATGAAAAAAAAGAAAAGCTGGTATGTAAGGGGAACATCCCAAAACTGTGTGTGGCAGGATGTGTTCTGCAGTTGGAAGGTGCTGCTCTGGAATCTGTCACAGAGCGAGCAGCTCCTTCTTCCCAGAAGGAGTTGTGAATTAGTGAGCTGAAGGGAATGTATCGGTACAATTAATCATTTACTAAACCAGAAGTACTACTTGAACAAGAACAGGAGAAACATCATCTTTTACCTCATTGGAATGCTGTCAGTTGTTTGGAAGGTTTTCATCAGCATCTCACTGTCTGGCAATTTGATATCCCGGGAAATGCGGTGAGAGCAATGACCTTATTGTGGCAAGGGAGGAAGGGATGGGGGGAAGCAGAGGGGTTTACGGGGAACCCGGGGGAGACGCGAAGAGGAAGTGCTACCTAAATGCAGTAAGAAAGAGCAGTGGAGCGGTATAGATATGAAGGGGCGAAGAGAGGGTTTTACCACCAAAGTACATATAGTCCCAGTTTCAAGAACCGAAGCATTAGCGGGCATCTGTGCACCTGTGGTCAACAGACGAAATGTGTACCCTGGTGGCAGACACCAGGACTTCCCACTTTGATCTGGAGAGAAGGGTATATTTACAAGAGAGCCAGAATATGTTTGCTTTTGAACACCAAGGACAAAAGGGGCCTCCAAATTCCTCTGGGTACGGAAATGGAAGATTCAGTCTCATGTTTTCCAGCATTCGCTGTTTTCAGCCTCTGAGAAGAGCGTATCTTTCCATTCCCCAACTCCCTACATATGACCCTTTCAGCCTGCCTCCACGCTCTCGCTCACTGAACTGCTGCCGACAAGCAGTTGTCATTTGCTCTCTCATCTTGACTTACAGTTGCCATTTGGGCATAGCTTCACCCATCCTCCTTGGCTGCTCAGCAAGGTGGCCTTCCGGCTGTTCCGGTGACTGTCTGCAAACGGCCATGGATGCAAACAGATTGTTTAAAAGTTAAACCTTACAGGTGGTGGTGTTACCAGTTGGCACAGTGCCCTGTGAAAGGTTTGTCTTCACTAGAAGTTACCTGTGTTACCAGCTTCTTGCTCAATCAGTTGTTGAGAGGGAGGCCAGAGGGAGTATTTTTGACTGCAGGTTGCTCTACTGTAGATTTTGTCTTGTTTTGATTGTCTCTAAGACTGTGAGACACTTCTGCTTCCCAAGTCAGTCATGTTCTTGTGGCAGGGGTGAAAAGCGGGGGTTTCTTTTGTCATGGATGTGTAAGCGCAGTGGAACTCTCCCCCACATCCCTGATCTCATCACCTGCATCTTCATTACAAAACTTCTGGCGTTGTACATTGACCCACTGTCATCTCTCCTGCGTTGTTTTTAATTTTGCTTGCACTCTTGTTGACTTGATTCGCTCTTGTTAAAGAGTAGGGAAAGGAAGAGCCGCAAGCACATATCTCCCATCCCTCGAGATGTAAGAATAATGACACAGCCACATGGTGGTTTTGCTGTCTTTTAAGAGGAATCTAAAAGGGTGGTGAGGCAGTGTCCCAGGTTGCCAAGAGGCATAGTGGCTGCCCCATCCCTGGAGGCGTTCAAGGCCAGGTTGGACGGGGCTTGGAACAACCTGGGCTGGCGGGAGGTGTCCCTGCCGAGGGCAGGGGGGTGGAACTCGATCATCTTTAAGGTCCCTTCCAACCCAAACCATTCAGT
The DNA here is from genome assembly GCA_013398815.1 of Ibidorhyncha struthersii. Taxonomy (NCBI): domain Eukaryota; kingdom Metazoa; phylum Chordata; class Aves; order Charadriiformes; family Charadriidae; genus Ibidorhyncha; species Ibidorhyncha struthersii. The sequence continues at coordinate 20,270 of VZSZ01008020.1, forward strand.
GATTCTATGATAAGTAAGCGGTGCATACCGATTCCCCAGACATATGCAGAGTCACTGCCCTGAGGAGGGTCGTTTCTCATGTCACATTGCTGCTTTAATGCCAGCTGTGAGGCAAGGCTTTGCTGGGGGTGTTGGAGAGTAAAAGGAGAACAGTTCTGTCTCTCCTGTAATGGTTATGGGTTTATAATCACAAAATAAACCTTTGGGAATTGTAAAGCGAAAAGGGATAAAACTAGTTTTGGAACCAAAATTCTGCAACTGCTCCATACTAATTGGGAATAATAGTTTTGCTAAGATAAATATGAAAATGAATTCTGCATCCCTGTGTTACTGACTTCTTAGTAGCCTTGCATTTTTAGTTTCCAACATGTTGCAAAAGTTCATGCTGTTGGTGTTTTATAAGTTGGCTGCCATGCCAGTCCCTGAGTCCAGGAGACGTGACAGATGGACAGAATATGCTGCAGAGCCTGAAGAGCTGCGAATCTGCCTCCTCTGCCACACAGCTCTGGGGTAATTCGCCTGAAAGCCACTGGGACAAACTTCAAATTTCTCTGGGCAACAAAGCAATGTATTTTATAGAGACTGTATAAAATGTGAGCTCCCTTTCAATTAATTACTTGGTAGAAAAAGATGTTTTGTATTTATTTAAATCAGACCTTGGATCAGTGCTGTTCCAAATATGTTGCTGTTTACGTCTCATCGAAGCTTCTTTTGCACTGTTCTCCATCAGCTGCGGCATATGAGCTTCTTCAGGCTTTATGGGCACATGCTGATTTAGATCAAAATGCCATTGAAAAATATTCAGCGCTGATTCCTATTTGGTTCTGCCAAATTTAGTACGGCAAGATTGAGTGCAGCTGCAGTTCGGTTTATTTTACCTGCCAAAGCACAAAGTCTGCTCGACAGACTTGTAAGATAGTAGTAAAGCAAAGTGCTATTGAAGCCTATCAAATGATAATTCTCATTCCCAGTTTAATTAAAATGAACTTTTAAAAGAGAAGGATCTGCTGTTACCTACTGCAGAACAAAAAGTCACTGCTTAAGCTAGATGCAGTTAATGTTAAATTGACCGAGGTAGGAAGAGCAGCTGTATCAATGACTGGTTTGGCGTATTATAGAAGACAACTGCAGTGTCATTGGTGAAAGCATAACGTAAAACAAATCTGGTAACACTGAAAGCGTAGTTGAAACTGTCCCAGTGTTCAAGAAGCATTGCTTTAGTTCAGCTTAATTTCTTCAGTCTGGCAGGAAAAACCTATAGCCTCACATGAATCAGGCACATTATTAGCACTACTTTGGTAAGCAGTGATACTGGAAAGGAGTTTTCAACAGGCGTGTTTGGGAAGAACTTCTGGAAATGCTAGTACACACTGGTTCCAACCAGCTTCTTGGAGTTTTGGGGTTTGGTTTTTTCTATGATAGTCATTTGTGATCCACTAGTCTTTCAGAGGTTCCTTGGGTTTACTTTAGAGCAACTTTCAGGATGTTTTTACTCTCCTTAAGCAAATCACAGAAGCTGAAAGATCCAAATGCTTTGTCTTCTACTCTTGGGAGCGATTATTTATCTGGAGCAATGCATGCAGTATGTTTGGTTCTTACAAGTGCTGAAGATGACTTACAAGCAGCTGCAGTTCTGTATACTCTGTACTCTGCAGCTCATCTCAGAAGATGCAGAGGTGAATGGGGCACAGAGGATTGTGGTGCAGAAACTTCCTTTGTGGTGTGTTGTCTGGGAGGCTGACCAGACCTTCCTGACTCTTGAACTAATTGGTGTTGAAAAATCCAGAAAGCAAATGTGTCTTAGCAATAAAAATGTGCAGTAAAACTAAAGAAGCTGTTTGCGTATCGAATCTTATCTGCATACCTTGTGTGCAGAGAAGTGCTTCCCTTACAGCTGAAAGAAGGCAGTTGTAGCACTCAGACAACTTTCTTCTCTGCTCCTTTTGGCCACCTTGTGCTTTCCCTTTGTCTAGGGGAAGATGCTTTGTTCTTCCACCTCGTCAGCTATTTAGGTAGCTCAGTCACAGTAATAAGAATTACGTTTTGATTGCATGAGGTTTCACAAGAAGTACCACGGAAAAGTAAATTCTGGTTCCAGCTCCTGGAATCCATGAAAAAGAATGTTACTGGAGGTGGATTCCAGATCTAGAATACCAAAGAAGCAAGATTTTGGGGAAACAAAACTTCCCCTCTGAAAAGTGAGTGTAAATATTGGTGTCCTTTGGCATTTGCTGTCCTGTCTGTGCGAATATCAGTAACTAACAGTGCATGTTAGAGTGGATGCTGTTGCCTCCCTTCAGGTACCAGAAAAGGGGGCTAGAGCCACACACAATTTAGAACAAGCATTAACAAATTTGGAATATGAAGGGGGGGGAAGGGTCTAATGCCAGAGTCTGAACCAGACTCCATAAGAGCATGCTCAGGTTGGGTGGCCTTCTCAGTCGGGCAGGGCACCGGAGGTGCGGGGGCGGTGAGCACAGGAGCAGCATAGCCTGTGTCTGTGGGCCCCAGGGCCCCAGGTGCAGGGCGTATCTGCATTGAGCAGAGCAGCTGGGGACACATCCCCGTGGCGACGGGTCTGGCACGACCTTCACACACGCAGCACGGTTTCTGATGAGGGATTTTAACATGTGCTGCTTCTAGGCTTATCCCGTGCGAGAATAAGGCGAGTGCTGTAACGGGCTGGGAGTCGCTCACTGCAGCCAGCTGTAGGTTGGAATCGGATAAAAAGCACACAGTAGTGAGGAGTTCACAGGTGCTGCCTTCCCCTCTGTCTGCCAGAATAAATGAAGTATAAGCTGTGTATAAAAATGAGGCAATAAGATAAAATGAAGGTATATGTTTTTAATTTGCCTTGTGCTTAATGCAATAAGTTTCATTTCTCATTTTCAAAGCATTCAACCATTGCTAAACGAATAGGCGTTTTGGCAGCTTGGAGAACTCCCAGCAAATTAAATGAATGTCTTTGAGCAAAGTGCAAAGCAAACTTTGAACAGGGCTAAGCCACCTCCCCAAAACTGGCTTGAAACGATGAAGATAGCGAGTGCTATGGAAGGGACATTTCATTTGTGTTAGGGAGAGCTAGTGCAGTTTAGCAAATGCCCACTCCTACCAGCGCTGAACGTGATACAATTAGGATCCTTCCCTACAGCCATTAACGGCTGCCAGCCATTGATAGACCTGTTTATTAGCTCAGCAGGGCAAGGCCACTTATGCACCTTGTCTGTAATCCTGCTTCAATCGCCTTCTTCCCTGGAGGGTGTAGCTGCAGTGAAGAAGGGCCCCTGGGAATCTCATTTTTCTCAACAGGGCCGCAGTTTCTGACTGTAACTCAGTAGTGCAGCCAGAAACATTAAGGGTCCAGTTTAACAAGAGAGAGATTTGACTATTCATAGGAGCTCACAATACCTCTTTGACTGAAATTTTTCTTCGCTGTAAATAAATAATGTAGCCAAGGTAAGAAGGATTCCTTTAAAATGAACATAAGCAAACTAGAGATGATTACGAATAGACCATTATGTGCACATTACATGCATTCAGATGTTGGATTATGGCTTTTTCTTTTTTTTTTTTTCACGGCTGTAAAAAGGGAGCTTGTCATGAAGTCATTTTCCCATGAAGTAACAGCACCTACGAGTTTAACATATCTGCACGGGTCAGTGTGGAAGGTGAATAATTGATTATTCCTCTGAGGAAATGTAATTTCCTTTTTTTCTTTCCTTTCTCTTTTTTCCTTCTCTCCGTACTAATGTGTATTTATGTATTTTTTTATTAAATATTTTTCTCAGATTTCAGTTATGTTTAGGAAGTCCTCATTTGTTTTCCCATCAGTTGGACCATCAGATAGACAGAATATCTTTGGTGACTTTGGCAGTCTAAGAACTAGTCTGGGGTTTATTTTTTTTGTCTCCTAAAGATAGAGCTACGGAGCTCTTTTTGAATGAGACTGCATTTTGAAGCTAACTCAGATCAGCAGGGCACCTGTGCAACATCTAAATTGCCCTGGCACTGAAACAAGTTGGGAAAACCAACTCTGAAATAAGGCAATTTATCATTTGAAAATGTGGTTTTAATGAACTGGATATCATTATTTCCAGCAATTGGTCTGGATTATACGATTCTGAAAGAGACAAACAGATGTTGGTATAGATTACTGCGCAGTTGAATCTTTTTTGTGCAAGGTCCGTAACTTCCAGTAGATGTTTTTTCCTTGCAGAAGGAGAGGGATGTTTATTGTTCAATGGGGTGGATCAGTAACCGTTTAATAAAACACATATTAACAGCTGTACAGTCGTACTTTTGGGTTCCCGTGGGCCAGGCCAGGTTTGTGATGAAGGCAGCCTTAGGCACGCGCTCAGTTCACACAGTAAATTCGTTTGGCGTTGAGGCTGCTTAGCACAGGCACGGGGAAACCTGTCAGATGTCTGTGCTTTATGGCTCAGGCAGGTACAGAAAACGCTGCATTGGCCCGCAATGTAAAGTATCACGTTGTTCATCCACAGCCTGTTTCTGCCGGTATCAACATTTGGGAGTGTACAGACACCGTGGCAGAATCACCCATTAGGCATTTGTGTGGGAGTTAGTAATAATTAAAATGCATAAAGCAGCTGCACGTGAAGTGGAAAAAGCAAGCTGCTGTTTGCAACATAACTGGTAGTGTACATCACCTGTTCCGTTGCCTCTTTGTAACACTGTCGAGAATTTAATCAGTGTTACTGAAGTACAGTATTCTTACTCGTGCTTTTCTATATATTTGAAAACTTAGTTACAGGTCTCGTCTTATATTCTCCCCCAATATCTTGGTTCCTAAAGAAAGCCACAGCAGCTTTTTGCTTACAGGCAAATTCAGATAGCAAAGTGCGGGTGTACAGATAATGGGAATCGCTTTCTATAAAGGTACGAATTTCAGCTCAAGATTCATTCAGAAAAAATGGCAAATGCAGAAACAATAAAGTTAGAGTACAAAAGAAGAACACATGAAATCCCTTTACTTCCTTCACGTTTATACTTTTCATGCCAAATATACTATTATTTCTAATGTATTTATTTTTACAGTGTTATCCATGCGCTTATTTTACATGATCTGTTTTGGCTGTAAATGTTTGAACTCCAGTAACTGTTAAAGATTTGTTGCCAAATGTTCTATGTATATTTTTCATTCCCTCTCATAGGTAATACAGCCAAGGTATTTATTGAAGTGAAGGACGAAAATGACCATGTGCCTGTCTTCACCAAAAAAATGTATATCGGAGGAGTGTCTGAAGATGCCAGAATGTTTTCTTCTGTGCTTAAAGTTAAGGTAAGACTGAAATTTATGTTAAATAACATTCACTTACAGTAGGAAAATATTTACTGACTGGTTTGATTTTTTTGTAGGAGGGGTTACAAAATGCGGTTCTCCTAAAACTGCTCGAGCTCCTCAGACGCTGGCAGTAATTTCCATTTTATTTCTTTTTATAATTGACTGTAGTGAGCACAGAATGGGTAATTCTTCTTATTAAATCAGGGTTTGAGTATGAATAGGACTGTGATGGTTTCCGTTTGTGTGCATATGGTGGACATGCGTTGGCCCAGTATTCCAGCAGTTACTGACGCAGGGTTGATTTTGAGCTTAGAAGAGTTTTGTGTTTTTTTTTTTTTTATTGAATTGATGTCCTCGTTTTTCATTTGAAGATCTGTAGCTACCATTTTAGACACGTTAATATTTAGGGGATTCTTTTATGCTCAACGTTAGTTTTTACCTTAAATTCTTCTGACTGCTGCCTTGGCAGCAACATGTTTATGCTTTAAAAAGGAAAAAACAGTTTATGTTTCATATCAGCAAAGCAGTTTTGGGTCTGTGCACTGTGACGCAATTAGGGAGTAAAATTGACTATCCGTAGGTTTGGGGGTTTTTTAAACAACAAAAAAAGAGAAAATTTAAGCGAATATAATATATAGAATGTAATTAGCGTCAGACAGAAAAGTAGCTTAGAATAAAAGCAATTTGTTTTCTATAATGTGCTTTGTGATGCAGTCTTTTGTCCTAGAGACAGCGTGAGTTGCCAGGACTTTCCAGGTCAGCTTCTTTCCCCTGTCTTTATTTAGTTACCTCAGCAGGCCTCCTGCATCTTTTTGCACCTTAGGTGTTAGTGGAATAGCTTTGAAGTTGCTGATACGAGCTTATGCATGAAAGGGCACAGAAATATGACCTGCTCAGAGTTTTACTTTGACCTCATGGTGTGTTTAGAGCACCTGGAAGGAAATAGAGAATATCAGAGCTTATTAAAGTTGTCCGTTGCTTTTTTGTTTCATGGCAGTCCTTCCCAAAGTAAGCCCAGAAATGGCAGAAAAGTGGGACATAGTTAAGTGGGGTATTGGATAGAAGCCTCTGTAAGATGAAATTTGTTTACTTTGTGCACTAGTCCAGAGTATTTGTTTTTTTCTTTTTTTTTTTAATAATTTTTTTTTTGTCACAGGCAATTTTTTTGTTCCCAGAGTATCCATATCGGTCTTTTCTAGAAACGCGTACAGCCATCTAAGCGAACAGCAGGGAATTTACTGAAGAGAACTTGGAAAGGGAACATTATAGTGTATAAATGTGCCCTACGCTGATTCTCCCCAGCTTCCTCCGCAGGCAGATTGTGTTTGAGGCCGTAGCAGGTGGGGACAGACCCGCCGAATGGGGCTGGTCAGGAATTTCATGTTACACGCTGCCCTGGGGTGGTGCTAAGGCTGAGCTTTGGCTTGCGAGTGTCCCACCTGCAAAAACATGGAGGAGCCTTAATGACGCTTTGCCCCAGGTGTGTCTCTGGCATAGCACATGACAGCGTGGAACATTGCCGCACAGGAGGACCTGTGCTCAACCTGCAGGGTGATTTGGGGAACCACATCAGATAAGAACAGTTGGCCGATCAAAGTCAGCGCAGCTTCTCTCATAGCGTTATTAGGAGAACATTGAGTGGTTAAAAGAGGTAGCAATCCTGAACGAAAGGGAAGGTGGAGGGAGGAATTATGATGAGAGGAGATTAAAGATATGCATTAGTAACTGGAAAGAACGATTAGCCCAGAAAGCTTGTTGAAAAGGCATGTTTATTTACTACTACTTTATTGACTGTGAAGACTCAGTTCAGCCTTTGTAAATGAAGCCAAAAAAAGTCATTGAGTGTGTGCAATACCTGTGTTTACTTTGAAGATTTACTTGCATGCAAATAAAGACATTACAAAGTGAGTGATAAAGCAGCATTGTGTGTTGGAAGTAATATATTCAGAAAATGGATTGCAAAATTTCCTTTTATAAATTCGTTTGCCTCCGTCTTCTGTATTGAAGTTTTAAGGCACAGCAGATTTCTGCTCTATAGCAAATAGATAGTGGCATACGACCAGATGTCTGCTTGCTTCAATGAACAGGAAATTCTAGATGCACAAATTAAAGACATGGTAGCGTTGCTGTTAGGGCAACCTGATAGAGCAGAGTTTTGAAGGTAGGGGTAATATTTTTGTTAATGTCTCTGTTTCCAGACATTTTGCTACTTATTGCTTCTGGCTATAAACCTTAAACTGAAGCCATGGCATACTCAAAAATTGGAAACAGAAAATTCCGTCAGATCCATGAACTTTAGAAGTGCTGCAGATACAGAACTGCACAAAGATACTGGAGTAGATAAAGAATAGCGAATAGGAAAGTTACTTAGGTAGAGTGTTACGTGTGTGAAAGTAAATGAAACATATAAAATTACATTTTGAGCTGATCATACAAAATTTGAACAGACTGAAATCCTACCTGGTTTTCGAAGAGGTGTTCGTGATTTCTTACGCACAGGTATTAATGTGTGTCAGTCAAGGGGATCAGAAGCATGTGAAAAAGAGCAGGCGTACAGGTAAGGGATATTCAGGGGTGAAGAGGGGAATCTGCTTTTACCCTTCAGAAGCATTTGCCTCAAGAAAGGTGATCAGTGGACAGAAACGGATGACACAAAAGAGATTACAATTATATGTCTCTCACCTTTCTGTTAAAACGTATGCCAGAATTCTCCCTGACTTTGCTGCCAGGCAAAATGGAAGAAGGTGTAAGACAGAAGTTGTTACTAGTGGATGGCATCAAACATAACTGTGTGCTTAGTGAAAGTAAAATTAGAAAAAGGTAAGAAGCGCTTGTCGCAGAAAATCAGGCTGTAATTTATTGTTTTAAGCGTTTTCAGCAGTTGGTGCGAGTTAGCTTATTTCCTGTCCTTTAGGAAAAAAAGTAATTGCTCTGTTAGTTAAATACGATACCCATTCCAATTAGTGTTAAGAAGAATTAATCAAATTAATGTATTTTCTTGAAGAGTTCAGGTGAGTAGAATTAAATTAGTAGTTTTCCAAATTGAAATTTTTAAGGACATTAATACAGTACACACATAGCTTGCACTGTAGAAATTAAATTTTTATTGTAATAAAATTATAAGAATTTATATTTTATTATTATTATTCAATTTTTTCTTCTAATAAAAAAACTCTCCTTAGTAGGAGTTTTACATACATTTGCTTTCATTTTCTACGTTCATTAATGGTAGCTAATTTTTTCATGACATCTGGGTAATTTTGAAAAGAAACGGATAGTCTCAGCATATTCTCATTCTTCCTGTCACTGACAACTTTGATGACCCTTGAACATAGTATTGACTATCAGAAAAAATTTACAACTGAAAGATGTAAAACTGCATATTATAGATGGTTGAATCATTGTTGGTTCACTGTGAGAGCCAACAACGTTTTCTGATTATGAAGAGTGTCGCGTTATTTGTCACAGCAGTGCCATACAGTCACCGTTGCAGAAACATTTGCGACACTTCCTGCTCTCTAGGACCCAAACTTGCCATTTTTCCCTCCTCTACTTCAAGGAGATACCAGCAATAAATAGATACTAAATGTGTAGAGGTGACATTAACTTTTAAATTGTTTTCTTATGTACATTCCATTATCCTGAGGGAAGGGGAAAGTGTATTTTAAATTAAAGTGTAAGATTGTTGTTACTGAAAAAAAAAAAATGGACTGAATTGAGCCAGTGTTTTCCTTGTATTAAACAAAATTAGGCATTCTAGAGGTGCAGCAGGGACTCTGTTGATTAACTCCTAGCTTCTTTGGGGGTTTTTTCTCTTGATTTTTATCTGTAAGTGACAGATTTTTGCTTGAAAACCTGAAAGTCGAAGGCTTCTATTAGTAGTGGATGGTGAGGTCAGGTGTTTGAAAATTCCCAGTCCACCTTTTCTTTGTCAGTCACTGTGTGCGTATGTTTAATACCAACTCCTACTCATCGCTGTCCAAGGCCCTTATTTTTAGATCCCTTCATGTGACTCTCTGTGCTCCTAATGACCGATGTCAGTTCCTGCCCCTGTGCACAGGGCCAGTGGGAGTCAGAACGTTGGTTTGTACCAGGGCATTTCCTGGGCTGTCAATACATAGAGGCGGTTGTCAAGGTTTGGCTCTCTAAGTGAGGAGAGATGCTTAAGAAATTGCACAGGGGAAGAGAGAAACTGAAGTGTGTAAAACAGCAGGGTATGTCGGAAGAGAAACGAGGACAACCCGATTCAGTGAAGAGGGGATAAGAAAGAAAAAAAAAAAAAAAACAGCACTTGGTCAGAGGTGAGATGGGATCCATTTTCTGCTTTTATATCATAAAAATGCAATTCAAGTTAACGGTGATGTATTTCTCATGACTCTTTCGTCAATTGTATTACTGTTATGTACCATAAAGATGGTATAGATCACAGAAAGGGATATTTAAGTCACAAATGACGATAATTCACATTGTGAGCACCTACATTTCCTTTCTCATGTGAAACAGATAAAATACGGCAAAGTTCTTTTTTGAGGTGACCTACTTGCCCGAGTGTTGGAAGCATTAAAGGCGGGCAAACATTCGGCACTCTATTTGATTGCCTTTGTATAGTAGCAAAAAAGTTTTGTATAACACAACTTTTATAGCATAATTAACTAGTTAACCATATTTTAGCAGACTCAGAGAAAATAAATCACATTCATTAATTATATTTTCATATTTTAAGCACAAACGTGTTTAATTTGCCTCAATGGGTACAATAAAAATTCCCCAACAAGGGCCTGCTGGCAGAGGATGCTCCTTCTGGAAGCCGTGATTTTGGAAACACTGGCGCTGGGTCCATTAGCAGGAAATGCTTTTTACTGGAGCAGCAGAAGGAGATATTGTTGGTTGAAAATAAGGGTCAGATTTACTGCAAGAAGCTGGTCATTGCTAGTTCATATTTGAATGCAAAGGAGGGGTTAAGTACATCATACTTGAGGTAACAACTCGGCATCTGGGTACCAAGTTCTGCTTCAGCCTTTTACATCTGAAGGTCTGGAATTTCATCTTAAGCCCAAGTGCCAGGTGGTAGTTCGGCTTCTGTTACCATTTATCCATGCATCCATTTTTGAGGAAAATATCAGGACAGAAAACCAAGACTTTTCTTGAAACTTTTCCTTTCTCCAAAAAGCTCAAGGTCGAAGCTGTTTGTGGCTTTAGCAGAGGGTCTGAATAAACATGTCATGTTCTGCTATCTTCAGTTTCAACTGCCTGAAGGTTCCAGCATGTTCTTGAGCTGAGCAGAGGCCGGGAGGGAGATCAGACCAGCACAGTTGCAGCGCTGGAGAGGGCGGTCTGCCAAAGCTTTGGGACAGCTTTACACATGGGCAGGTCTTTATGGACACGGCGGAGCTGCTTTAACCCAGCTCCTGTTCTCTGCCCAGAGGTTGGAGCAGCCCTGTGCAAACAGCTTTGCTTTGTCCAGTTGCGGTTGGTGCAGTAACCATGGGAAAAGGTCAGTGGATGGGTGGGTTAATTGCAGTAATCGGAATGGAGTGTATTTAGATATTGATGTGATTTACAGGGTATGCTTGGTTTTATTTGCCATTGCTGTAATTAAATTAGTTAAGCATAATAATCACAGTGGCAGGCATTTGCCAGCAGTTTTCATTTAGTGGCAGTTTAAGCTAATATAATTTTTACTTTTCATCAAATAGGAAATAGAGAAAATTAGCTGAGAGACGTTCCCTAGGTAGTACTAAATTATAGGTGTTGACCAGTGCAGATACTAGGGAAGTTCAAAAATTATTTTATAATCTCAGTTGAAATTCACTGTGTTTTTATTTTGGAGAGTATATGGTTTACATTAAACAAGAGGTAAAAAATATCTTAAGTTTTTAAAAATGCATCTAGTTTTGCAGTAGTTCAAAAAGAGAAATAGCCTGAACTGGTGGAGCAGGGTTGGCATTAATACTGAGAGGCACTTGTATCACAGGGTAGGATTAGCAGCTGTGTTTGTGCCCAGATCCTCGCCTCCACATGATCCCCACCTCACCGGGATCCGCAGTGGCCTCTTCCAGCCGCTGCCCAGGGCGAGGGCCCTGTTGAGGTGCCAGCAGCTCCCTTCCCAGCTGCGCTTCTGTGCTTTCCCAAGGGAGACCAGGGGGTGTGCAGGGCAGTTTCTGCTGGGGCTCTGCTCCAGGAAGTCGCCATCCTGCTGACACTCCCTTAAGTTGGAGGCAGCTCTCCGGTTCAGTCTCATTTTGGCATTTAGTAAATTATTCTTAACTAGCGCTCTGTCTTTCTACAACGTTAATGGCACATAAGAATGACTCGGTTTTGATGAGTGTAATTTGTATAAAAATAAAATTATAAGCTTTATGGCCCTATGCAAAAACTACAGCTTTCAAATTAAGAAAAAAAACCCAAACCCAACCAACCACAATTAGTTCCTCTTTAAACAGTACTTAATGATTTGCTGTAGTCATTAATTTTTAATATAGCAGTTTATGTAAATTGGGTTTGGATAAATTTGTCACAAATATACTGCTGAACATTTGTATGTTTAACTTCAGTTGCTTAAATCATTCATCATCATTCATTCATCCATCATCGTTAGATGTGGTGTTGGCGGATATGATGTAGGGGAGAACTTTGTAGAGTAGGTTAGATGGTTGGACTCGATGATCCCAAGGGTCTCTTCCAACCTAGACAATTCTATGATTCTATGATTCTGTACGCTGTGGCTTGACCAAAATTTCACCCTCCCATCAAAGCGCGGTTCTTCCCCTCTTGAAAAATATTTTGTAAAGCACCCCAGTCTTGGCACTAATTATGCCATACAGCCGAGTGAGTAGCACTGGCAGTAAGAAATAATCTAACTGCCATGGGCCAAACACACACCAAAAATGCAGGGGGAGAAGAAAACTAGTACTGAGTACAGAATCTTACACACAAATTGAATTTAGAGACAAATAAGCCAATAAAATACTGGATAAACACTTCTCTCATCATCAAAACAGTTACGTGTGTGACTAAGGCAAACACTATAGATCACTTCTCTCAGCTCTATAAGGTGCAGCAGTTCTGCTGGCAGCGGCAACTGCTCTCTTAAATATAGTCATTTGAATACAAAATCCTTTTATAATAGGGTCATACATTGTCTTGCTCTAGTTGTTTAGGAAGATTCCTTTAAGTAGATAAAGAAGATTGAATTCAGAAGAATGCCACAAATTATTATCTGAAAGTCACTTTTAATTAGAATTAATTTGGTTAGTGTTATGCCATATGAATTATTCTGTATGAATATGATTGGTTTAAGGTCACTGTCCTCTCAATGTGGTTAGGTACTAATGTCCCTAAGAAAAAAATGGCATGTTTTAACCGAGGCTTTAGTCCTTGTGTCTTAAAGACCATGTTTATACGGCTAATAGCACAGCAGGAAACGTGGAGCTGTGTTAAATACCATTTGTCTTGAAATGACAGCTGAGGCTGACTATGGAGTCTCAAATCTCCAGGCAATTTCACACAGCCGCCTTGTTCAGCCTCCTCGTTTAGCCTCCTCATTTCCCCCACAGCCTGTCAAAGCTACACAATGCACAGGTGAGATCTTTTTGGTCCAGGTTGAGGATTTGATGCAAGACCAAAGGGTGTAGTCAGAAGCCATGGTGCTAGGATGGCTGCAGGACGTCTTGGGTGCTGGTTATTTGGGCTCCCCTTTCACTCTGCAACCCTCGAGCTGGGCCTGCAGTGGTGGGCCAGCTGGAACAGCAATCTGCATAATGGCTTTAATTACAGTTCTCAGAAAAAGGTTTCAGGTGTTGGACAGTCTTGATGGGGATTGGTGTTATAATAACCCTTTATTTTCTCCCCCCTTTTCTGCAATTCTCTTTTTTTCCCCCACAAGTTTCAATGTATATGAGAGGCCATTTTCATGATTAAAGGCCTTTTCCTGCTTTTTTGTTATGAATATGTTAATTAAACACAGATGTAATACTCATAACTACTAATTTATGAATGTTGTGGATTGAGAATTGCTTTGCATTTCATTATATTAGAATTAGTTATTTTGCTTTGCCACTGGAATTTTCACGTAACTCCTGGTTTTCCCCTCAGAATTAGAACCAGTCTTCCTTCAGCCGCGTACACGGTATTTTCAATCTGCTCTATAAAAACAAATCCAAAATCAAGACAATCTTTAGGGAAATTACTAGCGGGAATTGACTTTTCATTATAATGGTGTGTTATTAGCCGTTTCTTTTTAAACATTTTCTTTTACAATATTAATCTCTCTAGTTTTGTTTGTTGACGTGCATTTAAATGAGGAAATATCGGGGGTGCTAATCCTAGTAAGAAAGTGAGAGGGGTTTTTCTAAATTACTACTCAGTTTGTAAAGGTATTTTTTTGTACTGAAAATGTTTGCAGAAAAGGAAGCTTTCAAAAATAAAGGCCAGTGAATCAAAGTGTCCGGAAGAATCATAGAATGGTTAGAGTTTGGAAGGGACCGTTAAAGATCATCGAGTCCCACCCCCCTGCCCTGGGCAGGGACACCTCCCACCAGCCCAGGTTGTTCCAAGCCCCGTCCAACCTGGCCTTGAACACCTCCAGGGATGGGGCAGCCACAGCTTCTCAGGGCAACTGGGACACTGCCTCACCACCCTCACAGTGAGAAATTTCTTCCTGATACCTAATCTCCCCTCTCCCAGTTTAAAACCAAATTTATTTTTTTTCTTTGCCAGTCACAATCTTCTATTGGTTAAAATGTGATTTACAAATCACAGAGAGTAATCTGTAGGGAGAAAACATACTTGGTAGAAGTAAAAATCTACTTTGAAGCCTATTTGCAGTGCCAACAGCCCACCCTCAAACACGCACATCTGCTGTAACATCTGGCCCCTGACGGGAAGCTGCTTGCCCTGCTAAGAATAATACTACAGTAATTCCAAGCACACAGGTAATTTCTTTCAAAGAACATACCTCTAGATAATACGTTGGCTTGCTAAACATTTTACTATAAAAGAGAGTACTACTGTTTTCCATTGGCCGTGTTCAGAAAAACTCTACTACCCTTTGTGATTTTTTTCAAATGTAATATTAGATTATTTCAATTACTATGTTATTTTCTAACATTTTTAAGACAGTTAGTCCTGTGCGTGCCTTCCAGAGTAAAATACTCCTACAGGGGCTGGAAGGGGTAAGTATTCCTGGAGTGTTTGCAACGCTGGATCATTCCCATCCCATGGAGGGTCAATTCCCAGCACGCACACATAAACCTACCATATCGAGCACTAACTGCTATTGGCACAGCAGGAAAATGCTATAAAACCAACGTTTCTAATTTTTTTTCCAAATAGAAGTTTGGCATCACCTCTTATTCAACAGTTTTTCCCATGAGACAGCCTGTCCAAATTGATCCATGTTTCCACACCTCGGGGGTTTTGGCACTGTTGGAGGAAAAAGTGAAAAATTCTCATTTACTTTTTTTTCTTACTACCTGTATTTCTCAGAAGTTTCTGTGGCGCTGGGGCTTACTCGCAGTGGGCTGAGCACCGATGGGCAATATGCTTAGCACAGTCTGCTCTTTTCACCTTTGTTGTAGTACCTTTACAAGTATGCCTAACAAACAGTGCATTTAAAGCATAAATTGATTAATTTTTGGCTCCATGCAGTCCCCGTGAAAGGTGATTATTTTACATTTCTGAAGTCTGCATGTTCCTGCAGGGAATATTGTAGTGTGAGTCTCAACTACGTGGCTGCACAATCACAGCGTTACGGTAGGGCACTTATCCCCTCACCTGGAGAGACTTGTAAAAGCAGTGCCATGTGGCAGTAACGCTCTGATACTGCCACCAAAATTGCCCGTGGGCTGACATGTTTGGTGGTGGCTTGCTTGGGGTGAGCATTAAAATCTTCATTAACCGTAGCTCCTGAAGCTATTGCATAATCATCAGACGATTACAGTTTCTATCATTCTCAGCGTGAGCTACATTCAAATTAGCTGCTTAGAGTTAAATACAATTGTTAATTTTAATTTTCCAGTTTTGCTAGCAGGGTCACCCTTAATCGCGAGCCTGAGCATGCTAACAGGGCATGTAAAATGAATGGGACTGGGCTGTTGGGTTTTTTCCCTTCTTCCTAGCTTAGTGCCACTAAGCAGATGGCAGGTTCAACTGTTCCCAATCAGTTGCTGGTACGTAAAATAGCTTTTAGAACAAGACTGGTTTTGCCCGTAGGAATTTACAGATTGTTGAATATTTTCAGTTCGGAGCTACATCTGCCATGGTACTGTTTTAGAGGTGGTTTTACTTTGTGATACACAGATGCTTACGCCAGTAAGTTTGTTGTAGCTATTAGTTTTCCACTTTTTCTTTTTCTTCCCCCCCTCCCCCCCATTATTTCCCCACTACTGTGCTCTTTTACACTTACCTGTCTCTAGCACTTCTGAACTCAGGGTCATCAGCTTGTTTTTTGCCACAGACTGCCTCAGAATTTGGTAGCTTTGCATCTCCTGGTGTCTCTTCCTCAAACTTACTGTCCCTTACCTCTTTCCACCAAATTCTTACCTGTGAGATGTTTGGATGGCCCTTAGGGACAGCTGCTGTGTGAAGTGCTCAAATGCAACCCAAGTCTTGTGTTATTTAGTTACACCAGAAAAAAACATGTATATTAGGACAAACTGTAACTGGTTACAGAGGCACCACTAAAGGGATCTCTGACTCCCAGTTTTCAGCTCATATTTTCGTCTCTTGGCTTCCAGATGCGCAGTTTGACTCTAGTGAGTCCCCTGTATTTCCATACTTGAGCTACGTGTTTTTCCTCTCAGTCCTCATACAGCTGAAAACCAAACCAAACAAAACAAAGTACCCTTCTGCTCCCTCTCTGGTTTAAGGCAACTGATGTGTTAAAAGCACTTTTTGTTGGCAGCAAAGCAGCTGTACCCTTCATCCCATTGCTGCTGCAGTGCTGGGCTGAATTAGACGTTGCTTATCTGAGAGCGAAGCCGGCACCGACAGCGTCCATCTCTTTGCTGCCTCTGCAGTGCCAGGAATTTTAACGTTTCTAATGATTTGCTGCGAGTTGTGCTGGCAGTCCGTGAACAGGAGATGTAGTCACCAAGAACGCTTGGCTTGTTGGTCTTTTTGCTCCAAGAGAGATAGCTGCCAATAAAGCTATAAAAAATAACTGTTAATGACATTGCGGTAAATACCCTCAATGTTAGGGCTTAGAGCAGCGTATTTCAGCGAGTGCCTGGCTGGTGGAATATGCTTTTGTGGTGGGGTTAGTGAGCATGCCAACAGTTGCACCTCTTCCTCCGTGGGAGAGGATGGGTAAGGCCAGTGAAACTCCATTTGTGTGGGCACGCTTACGCTCAGTTACAGGAGGGTTGAATTTGACCTGGTAATTCCTAAAATCATACATATTTATCAGTACTCAATCATAGCAGAATTTAGGAGACATCTGTGTTTCTTGCACATAACAAAAGGAAGATATACTGCTGTAATACTAAGATTAAGTATAGCTCTTTCTCTTCTTTGACAGTCGTAACGCAACTCTTGAGACGTCGTATATCTCTTCCTAATGAAGTGTCAAAAATATTTACCTTCAGGACAAATTACAAGAATAGCAAACATCCTTACTCTGTATTAAGGAAGTTGGTACATTAGTGTCAGCAGCTCACAAGCTCTCTCTGGTGGTCCTGCAAAGCTGAACTGACACTGAGTGTCGTTAGGTTTGATCAAAGTATAAAAATAAAGGCGGAAAGGGGGGAGATGGAAGCAACGAAGTTTAAACATTTGAAATTGGAATCTGATGATTTTTTCCAAGTTCCTCAAGCTGTTTTGCACCTGGCTTTGCTCGTCTGCGTGTAGATAATTTCTGGGATGGAAGTAGCCTGAACTGTAAGGATGCTGAGGCCATCGGTTTCTCTGGAGTGTCACTGAGTTCTCAGAACTTCTGCAAATTAACTTGTAGCCTGTCTACCAGCTTTGGGCATCTGAACTGCAGGATTTTAGAGGCTGCATGCTTAAAATTTCAAAATGCCTCTTTCACTGGAGTTTCACGCATTAAACTCAGCTGCAAGACTTATCATACCATTGCTTCTAAGCAACTACACTAGTGTGACGTTTGTTCAGGAAGGCTGACTTTATTTAATGTCTGTGCCTGCAATATCGATACCTTAATTTGGATCCAAATTTTGTTTGTACTTAGTTGCGCACATACACAAGCGTGAAATACTGTAGGTGAAATTGATTTCTCTTGTTACTGAAGCAAACTGTGATTAAAAGTTGTATCTTTCCATTGAGATAGAATTTGCTAATATTAAAAAAAAAATTATAGGCTTATTGCCCAGCTGAAACAATCTAATAAATCCATTTTAACAATGAAATTGTCTTTTTATTGAAAGGGCGTAGTGCTCGTCTGGCAGGGCACCTCCAGAGAGACTTTGGCAGTTAGCCGGGCAGTCGCTGTAAATCCTGTCTTGCTACGGTGAAGTCCCCAGAGGAGCCAGATCAGATCACGCCTATGTGCCAAAACACATGCTGTGTGGGGTTACAAGAGTTCCCTTTTTTTCCAGCTCCATCAACATGCACAGTTGAGTGTGGATAAGCTAGAGGGTTTTGCCAGACTGATCTTTCTATGTTGTTCATAGAACATGTTGTTCATATTTGAACTGAGCGATGTTGAACAACCTGTACTTGCCTGGTCTTACACACACACACACGGTGGTTTGTTAGGTATGAGGTGAAGATTATTTTTAAAAGTTAGCCACTCTGCATCACCATGGAATCATTTCTGAAGAGGTTTCCTTCTTGTCTCTCAAGCAGCATGTAGGTGGTCTTCTGGATGGACTGTACCAACTGTTATCCCCTGTTATTACAGGCACAGGCTTCCTAATCTCTTATTTGAATACATGGAGGATGTAAAGCCCTCCTAGAATACACAGGCAAAATTGATCCGAAAAGCACCAAGAGAAGCTACTTTGAATGCCTCCATAACCTGCAGTTTGCGTATTTTCAAGGATGTTCTATTGCTGTTATGCCGGTTTTAAATGTTTCTTTAATAAGAGTAATGTTACTAGTAATAGCAATCACATGGAATCTACTAGTTGTAATTTTAAGATTCCCTTTGTGTGTGGTTAAGAACAGGTACTTGAAGTGAAATATTTGATTTTTAGCTGTGTAGAGGGTGCCCGTGCACAGGCAGGGGCTGAGGGGTCTCTGTGAGGGGAGGCCGATACTGCCCTGGGCCGGGCACACACAGTTCCAACAGCTCCGTGGCCAGGCACAGCAGAGGTAGTAGTGTTTTAACTTTGGTCTTTGTTTCTCATCATCCAAATCTATTTTATATAGCAGTAAATTAAATTAATTTTCCTCAAGCTGAGTCTTTTTTGCCCATGACAGTGATTCATAAGCAAGTTTATTTCAACCCGTGAGCTTTTTTATTTTCTCCCCTGTCCTGCTGAGGTGGGGGGTGAGAAAGCGGCTGGGTGGGCCCCAGACAGCTGGCCAAGGTCAACCTACCACAACACGCTAGTTTGAGAATACATCAGATGAAACGGTGGTGGGAGTAAGTGTCCGATAAGGTCAGTGACGTGGTGCGGTTGCTGGAGGAATGAAGGTAACCTGGTGTGCAATTTAGGCATTTATGCACTTCTTAAAACAGCTGGCTTGAGCTTGGTGCTGAGCACGGACACTTAGCTCTCAACGAGTGATGACCATTAGCACTTGCGTATCAATGTGATTTTTGGGTACAGCCCCTTCCTGGCTTCCTTGTGCTGTATAGCATGCCTTCACGTTTATTTGTTCCTTCAGCAATTTATTTGTCAAAAGGAAAGCCAAAAATGAGCCTCGTCCTGAAAATCCACATGTCAAGCTCCTGTCTGCTGGCTCTGTGATGTTCTGGGGTTGGAGTTACCTATGCCAGCTGGATAGTGGGAATGCTCTGAAAAAGCTCGCCACTATCTTTACCTTTTTGACTGACAGAACAGAGTAAATTTCAGAAAGCTTTTAACCTTCCCCATCTTTCCTGAAAATGCAAATAAAGGGGTTTGAGATCCCCCAAGAGGTAGTAATCTTGATTTTAAAAGCCTTAAAAAAAGTTCTAGAACTAGAGAGCAAAAGCACTTTAACACGTTTTATATTTATGCTTTTCCTAGCCAAGTCAGATAAAGATTTGTCAATTTAGAGGAAAATAAAACATTTACAAAAGATGCAGGGACCATTTTAAACAGTTCTGTCTCTGTGGTGAGTGGCAGCCAGTGTCATTGTGAGAGCCCATCTTTTGGGCGGCTCTGCAGCACATCGGTGTGCTATGTGAAACATGTTTGCTACTTCTAGCTAAACCAGCCCAGATATTACCGCTTAAGCACCGTATATCTATTCCGTCTGGTCTGGTAGCAGTTGGGGTAGCATGGAAAGCACATAGAGTTTTGAGTACCTGGATCATTCGTCTGACGCGGGTATCTCTTGGTGCACAGTGCGCTCGCTGTGCTGCATAGACTCACCTGTTGTAGCTCCTCATTGGTGTTCCCTAAAAATTATCAGAAAATAAAGACAGGAGTTTGTAAGAGTTTCTGCCTTATAGATCGTTTGCTGATGGTGAGGAAACAATTAATGATGATTAATGGCCTTCTATTGAAGGCTTAATGACCTTGCACAGATAATGCTTTTTTAGATGGCGGTGGCATATCATCGTAAACAACTCTTTACTCTGCCATAAACCCTGTCTAGACTGTGATTATTGTTTTTGTTTTTAAGTCATGGTGAAGTATGGATTTTACACAAAGATCTGCACCTTTTTGAAGTTAAGGGTGTTTTTTCTCCAACATTAGCTTAAGCCACGGGCTTAAGAAGTTGTGCCAATATTTTTGATAAAACCCTGCTAATAGATGCTGAAATATCCCAGATGCTGAGGCAGTGGCCAAGTCTAATGAGTGGGCAAATGTACATGCGGTAATTGGCTACCATCTCGCTGACCCCTTCCTAGATGGAGCATCTGAAAGCATTGTAAGGGTCCTCAGAAACGCTCCTGTCTGAATATGGGTACTGCCTTTTGAATGGGAGCATAATTTGTGCAAAGGAGTGGATCTGGAGAGGCCAGAACAGGGCTACGGAGGGCTGTCAGGCACAAGATGGGTGAAATCACGTAGCTCCCAGGGCTGCCTGATTGAGACCAGGACTGGGTCCTAATTCTGCAGCGCTTCAGCAACGGGAGAATGCCAGGGCAGCTGTGTGTCCTACTCTGGGGCTGTACGTCAGGTCCATTGTGCAGCGTTGCAGGAATGCCACTCAATCCACTTTAAAAAAAAAAAAAAAAAAAGATAAAATTTAAAAATTGCTCAAAAAATATGTGTGCTCAATCAGTTGAGGGTGCAGGATATCTCTAAGAAGAGGGACAAGGTTCTTGTTGTGTGACTTTGTGAATGCATTGCTGGGATTTGTTCTTAGCTATTTGTCAATGAGAATTTGGCAGTGGAGATTTCTAAGAATTAAACTGTCCTTACCTGTGCAGTTTGTTGCAGACTTGAAAAGTCCATTTATATTTTTCTTCTTCCTTTTTTTATTTTTTTCTTTCCATGGAGCGGTTTAGTGCCAACATAGGAGAGAGAAATTGCTAGAAAAGTAAAACTGTATGCGGCAAAGTTAAATGAACCATTTAAAGCAGTAGTAATATCTGCTCTCCGGGATCTAATGTTTTAAATGTCAGAGTGGAAGAAATTTGCTGGACCAATATGCAACTTTATTTAAAGGACAAGGTTAATGGTTCTTTGCATGCATGTTTACTCTGCTTGTTTTCTTTTTTCTATTAGGCTGATGATAAAGACACTGGGAATTACAGTGCCATGCAATACAGACTCATCATTCCTCCAATCAAGGACGGTAAAGAAGGTTTTGTGATTGAAGCTTACACAGGGCTAATAAAAACTGCTATGCTGTTCAAAAATATGAGAAGATCCTATTTCAAGTTTCAGGTCATTGCAACTGACAATTACGGAAGAGGACTGAGCAGCAAAGCAGAAGTACTTGTAAGTATGAGCCAGGTATTATCTTCATGGAATAATTCCTGAGGAAATTCAAACACTACAAAAGTTTCATTCCAGTCAGACCTGTAGGAATGCCATAAACTGTGTGTGCTTAAATCTTTTTAGGTCACTGAAATAAAGCTTTTTTTTTTTTTGTTTTAAACCAAAAGCTTTTATGACCATATGAAATGTGTTCACGTTTCATGGCAGAGATACTGATCTCAGTCACCACACTAGACATGACGTTCAGTATTTTATTTATTCAATGAGCCGTTGTTAGCGGGTCAATTTAGATTCTAATTGTTTGCGTTAAACATGGACTTGGGTTATGTTCTGGGTCTTCTGGATCCAGATGGCAGTAAAAAAGGTGCTGGTTTTGTGTGTTAGAGGTATAAAGCAGGTCACGTTTATGTGGTGGGACACAAGCATTTACAGATCATCTCCACCTACTCCTAAGCCAGCAAAGTACAGCCAGCTGCCATGTGAAAGCTGTGAAGCCAGGTTAGCACAGCATTAAACCCCAGCTAATAAGCCAAGCTGAAGGCTTGCTAACTTGGGCTGTGCTCTGTGTTCACCTCTGTGAGTACCTGGCTTCTGAGTCACAGTTAGAGCGGGTGTATCGGGCTTGCAAATGTCTGAGCAAACAGTCTCTGAAAGCTAAAAGTCAATTGCCTTACTGGGGAAAGCCAAAGTTATTTGCTCATGTCTGGAAGGGAAATGCAAGGAATAATTTTGGGCTGAGCCTGTACTTCAAGTTTTCCAGGAAGCAGCGTTTTAAAAATGGCACCAGCTTTAGGCCTTGAGCTCCTGGTTTTGTGCTGAGTAAAGGACATTAACTTAGTTCAGTCACAGAAACCATCAAAGCTAAATTTCTTTAAAGCCTATATAACTTGATGGATTGGATTAATATTAGCATAATGTCGTAGGGATGAAGTGCATTATCTAGTTCATGGGAACACTGTCAAGTGATACAGATGATAGCCGTAATACTTGGTATATTGAGTTATGCAGGAATTCAGCAAATAAACATAATAGATGATGTCCTCATGCTTGACCTCCCAAAATGATAGGGCATTCTCATGCAATTTATGCAGTAATAGTATATTAAAACATAGCTAGAAGGTATCGACATTAAAATTAGAAAGTGAAGTATGTCTCATTAATTTATAGAGGTATCTTTAGGTTGTCTGAGTGAGCAATGAGCACTCTGGTGCGGTGTTTGGGAGCAAGATGTGAAAGCTTAGAGTACCTGTAAGTACAATTACAGACTGATGCCATCCCACCATGAAAGTTTGGGTTTGCACTAACCTGATCCGTACGTGAAGATCCTTTCTAACTAGACTAAGCTGTTCCTGGGCTTCACGATTGGAACCGAATTTATCCTGCTGATGCTGTGGTGTCAGGTGCTCAGACTGGGAGGTGTTAATTCCTTTCAATACAAGCTCAAGGAGCGCACATAGATAAGGGAAATGAATTTAATTACTCTTGTGCAAAAGAATAAGATGTGGGGGAAGAAGATAGGATTGCACTGGGAGGAAGTCTAGGGAGAAGATGTGGGGCAACACCAGAAGGACAGTACCGTGAAGAACCTGAGCAGAGCGAGGTATCCTCCAAAATTGGGGCCTGGATGCTTCCTCACAGCCCTGGCACAGCTCTGTGAGCAGCATAAGCTGCCAAAGGTGCTGGTAAAATGTCTTCATGCTGTAGGGGACAGTCCATGTGGGGATGGACTGTTCCTGCTGGCTGGGACTGGCAGGGTGGCTCAAGGTAGATATCCCTGGATCTACAGTTTGGTTCCGTGTGATGGAATTTCCCTTTTTAGCCTCTGTGAGACAAAAGAAAAAGAAATTACATTTTAAAATAAGTTTGCTGCAAGTAAGCACTTACAGGTACTAAGTTAAGTGTGGGTAGTGAATATGATGTCATCTTTAATCAAATGTTTGTAGGAGTTTGGGGGGGGTCCCACAGCCCGTTCCTCATTCAGCTCTCGGCATGAGCTACTGCCAGGAATCCATTGGTGCCGTATAATGATCAAGACTATTTGTGAGCTCTGCCTTGCTTGATTTAAAAATTGGACTTTCCCTTGTGAATGAAGCACGGGATCAAAGGGATATTGCTTAGGCTAGTGGTTATCAATGATTATATGCTTTCCCTGCTTCTGCTGCAAACTTCCAATTTGTTGTGCTACTTATTTAATTTAACCCGGAAGTTTCATCCTTCTCAGCAATGGATTCTTCAGATACTTACGGACATGAGACATCTGAACATGCTGACTTCCAGCCCTAGAATTCAGGGTGGTGCCTGCTGTGCAGCATCACAGGATCTGGCTGTATTTTTGCTCAGTAGACTGGAAGCAGCAAAAGCTTTCTAAGGAATGGTGGGTTGGACAATCCCTGGTAACTCTGCCCCATAAAGCTTCCAGAGAGCGGTGATGGTGGTACCGCAGGAAGAGCCTTTGCTTTCCTGCACCTTCAGCCTCTGCTACCAGCATGTTTCTATCTCTCCTCGAGTGGAAGGGAATGTTTTCTCCCCACAGCTTTTCTTATGCTGTAGTTAAATTGGACTTAGTTCCTCGGCTTATTGCTATTTTTAATAATTGAAAAATGAAAGCCTCTGCAAGTGTGGATAGCAAGCAAGTTAATGTTACTATGGAAACCTTAACTTTTTCTTGATTTTTTTGTTCAACAGCGTTGTTTTACTGTAGCTTCTCATGAATGTGTGTTTATCCATATTTTTGTATACGAACAATTAGTCATAATTGTGATTCCTTGAATATCAACAGAACTATTGCCTTTTTTTTTTAAGCGTTGAATTTATGCCATACTCAATACATAGGTGCACAGTGGTTGCTTGAATTGGCTAATGTTGTTAATTCTATTAAACTGTTCATTGCTTTAGAGTTCCTTTCAATGATCTTAGTCTAAAATTTGAGTTCATTATAATTCTGTTTTTCTTACACAGAAGTCTGTATGTGCTGATCAGTGCATCTGATGACATTTCAAGAACATTTAAATATTCAAAGTTGAATTAAGCTTCAAAGCTGGTGAATCAGTGTTTGATGTGAAAGTATATTATGGCTTGTCTGCTGAAGGGCTCACAGGGCTCAGACTTCTCTTGAAAATCAGGGGTTGTTTTTTTTTCTTTTAGAATTGAATTGGATAACTCTAATTTTTAAATTTATCGGGTTTAACATTGTCCCACTTTTCTGAATTTACTTCCAGAATCCTCCATCAGGAGCATAGGTTTAGAGTATAATGTTTGCTGTCATGCCTATATGGAAATGAGCCAAGTTTTAAGAACTGTTTTATTCTTTCCACCAGTTCGGGAAGTAACTGTTCCTTTCACAACCTAAGGGGAGGTTGGCTGTGCTAGTGAAGAGAGAGCTATTACAAATGCAAAATCATTTGAAAGGGAGGAAAAAGCGTGCAATCATCTTACTGGAAGGCAGCCTTTTCTTCGGATAAAAATAGCTTGAGGAGACTAGATCGGGAGATGTGAAGCAGAGTTTGCCAAATCTTCGGAGTTTGATGCGTGCGTTGTAGTCCCTTCTGCGTGCTGCCCATCTGACCTATGGCTGAGAAACAGAGGAGTTATATTGCTTTTGTAGTAGAAAATGCTATTGGGAGAGATTTGTTCTGAGGTCAATCGGTTCTTTCGTGGAATCCGGGGTCTTAATTTTTTTTTTAAACAAAGCACAGGAGTAGTTGAGTGTATTAAAGAGGCATTTTTCCTGTCCTTTTAAATAAAAGTGCAATTGTAAAATGCACATGGTTATGCAGTTTTATGCCATAGAGAGAGAGAACGTAAAAAAAAAAAATTAAAGTAACTCACGCTGATGACTTCAAAAGAGATGAACAAAGTCCTTTGAGATTTTTTTAACAAAGTATCATTGATGTAGTTGCATTAATCTGGTATTTGTGTTTACGTTGGTGCAAAACGCATATTTCCAAAGTTGGATTTTCCTGTCAAGTCATCAAAAATACAAAAATGCTTATAAGTGATTTTGAATATGGAATGTGGGAGATCCATGATTCTGTAAGTAAAGTCTAAACTATGAAGAACAGGTTTCATAGTCCCTCCCTTAAAGATGTCCAATTCTGATGCAGTCCCGCAATTACAGTTCTAGTTAAATCTTTGCCTGCTGTTTATGGGTTTGGCTGCCAAGGAAAGCAAAATTTCCCAGCTCTCTTATTCGGAATTGAAATGAGAAATCTGTACATCAGGGCATGGCTATGAAGGCAGGAAAGCAATTATTCCATTCGTTTTTGTACGGGGAGGATGTTTTGCATGGGAGTGCCAATTGAATTTCACTCTTTTGTTTCCAGGTCTCTGTGGTCAATCAGTTGGATATGCAAGTCATCGTCTCTAATGTTCCTCCCACCCTTGTGGAACAAAACAAAGATCAACTCATAGGGTAATAAATTTATTTACTCTACAAATATCAGACAATTTACTGGTTTTGTGTTTAGATTCAGCAAGGAGTGCTCCCTTTATGCCATGATCTACTTTTTTTGCCAAAAGGCTTGAAAGTTGAGCAAGCGGGTGTTTTGAGGGAGAGCACGACTGGCTGTGTGACAGCACTGCCCNCTCCTCTGGAGAAAGCAGAGGTACAGCACTTCTTTGCTTGCACATTTGCCTACTTTGCAGGCTGAAACTTGGTTCAGAGCTGCCCCTGATACGGCCCATAGTGGAGCCTCCAAACACTGAACCTACAGCTGTCACAATCCAGGATGTCAAATGAATAAAGCACGTCTCCGAAAGGCTGAGGCAGTGTGTCTCAGCAAGCTGTATTGCTGCGCTATTATTTTATTTGGGTGACATAGCTGTAAGGGAAAGCAGAATTTAGAAAATTTATACTAGTGCAATTAATAGCTCTAACATCATTACATAAAATTTTAATTGCAAAAAATTGGGAGCAGGGTGTCATTATTCAGGCCTAGCAGGTATAAAATGTTGTGATGGGGGATGGGTAATTGAAAACATTCATGCTTTGCAATAAAAGCAAAGTATTTTATTATACTGGAAGCTAGTTAAAATCCTTTTGGTAAAATATGTTTTAATAGCGCTCGTACACCACATCATCAGCTTCCAGGAGTCAGGTTTTCACTTTTAGCTTCTGTTTGTAAAACAAGGACGATTTTCTATACTTTGTGTCATTAGGCACATAACCATGAATTAGTCAATATGGGAAAGAAAATACTATAGAAAATAGTTTAAAAACAGTCTGTGTACTCTTCTCTTGCTTTAATCAGTGATGAATGGCATTTCTCAGATTTCAGCTGGTCTGTTCCATCCCGACTGTTGTAATACTTTACCTCTCCACAGAAACTGAAACACCTTAGGGTTGGTCATATAGTCACACACTGAAAAAGAAGTGTGTTGTGTCTAAATGGCTGATGCCTTCAGCGGGCTTGGAAAAAAATACCGACTGATTTGCTTCTGGAGATTGAGGACATGTTCCTTTTTTCTCTCTCTGTTTTGAGCCAGGTGTAAGTTAGCTCTGATAGATTCCAAAGTCAGAAACACTAATTAAGTTTTTCAGGCAGTAGTCTGCATTCACAGAGACTCCCATTTCCTAGAGCTAAGAATAATAAAGGAGTCCGCTTGCTTCACACTTAAGATCTAGCTTTCCCAAAGTGTCAGCTGTTGGTGTTGGCTGGAGAGATGAAGAACGATACATATTTTAGTGACAGTAATAGGAAAAATTTGCTTCTGCTTTGCTAAGCTTTCAAGTTCACCTTAGCATGCTGCACTGTACAATTTTTTTCTTCATACAGTAATTTGTAGCCTTCCTGGGCTTCTGTTTTCTTGAGCGGAGAAGGTGAACATGTGTTCTGTATATGACATAGCATAGGGCTCACGCTAAATTGGATTTAGGCTGTGTTTGAGATCCTCCCAGTCTGGGACTGTCCTGCAGCCAAAGGTGCCACCAGCAAAATACAGACAGCTCTTGCAGAAGGTGCTTTAAAAACAGGGTGGAACAAGCCTGGCTTGAATGAAGAGTGTCGACTGCATGACACGTGTAGTGGGACTGAGAGCGTAAATGCCGCTACGGGTGGCATGGCAAGAATGGCAAGGGCAGATAGAGTCTCACCCTTTCACCATCCCTGCAACAATCTCCTTTTGCAAACACTGGAGCAGCTTGTTTCCAGCTCCCAGCAGGTCTCAGCAGTGTTCAGTGCCTCAACACTAAATTGTACCATAACCGTACCCTCATTCCTCTCTTCCGGGGCCCAGAGCTGGCATATCGTGCCGCAGTCTTGGAAAAGGGCCCAGAGCCACGTTCCTCAGTGTCCGTGCTCAAAAAAAAAAACCTCTTTTCTGTCAGGTTGGAGTCTTTTAAATCTTGTCTCATGCTGTTCTGGCCCGTGTGCATGGAAGTCTGACAGATGTGGAAACATTTCACAGCGAATGAAGCTTTTGAATGAGTAAAAAAAAATAAACAAACATGGTCAGGTTTTGAGTTCTCAAAATTAGCTTGGGAAGCCTTTACCTTCACGAACACCGTGAGGCCAGCGAGCGAGTGTAGCGTAAGAATTTAACATGTAACGATAGGCTTTCAAGGACAGACGTTGCAAGAAGGGATTGCAT
Organism: Ibidorhyncha struthersii; assembly: GCA_013398815.1. Classification (NCBI taxonomy): domain Eukaryota; kingdom Metazoa; phylum Chordata; class Aves; order Charadriiformes; family Charadriidae; genus Ibidorhyncha; species Ibidorhyncha struthersii. Next base: position 48,164 of record VZSZ01008020.1, read on the forward strand.
TAGTCTGTTTTAAAATTGTCACTTCCTGTATCCAAGATACTTGTAGAGAGCAAAAGCCTCAGAAATAAATTTTGCATATGTGTACTTTTCTGTTTCACACAGAAATTTAATTGCCATCTTCAAATTTCTTGGATTTTCCTCCTAAAGTTTAAAAGAATGCTATCTCTCTGTTTTCATAAAGGTTTTACTAATTTATGCAGGACATAAACCCAAAGTAATAAGAATTTGTGATTTTTCATGCACTATACAGATGATATAACCACAGGCAAAGGGAAAACATATAATTTGGAGACCACCTCAGGCTGAAGTATTTTTGCGCAAAGAGGTTTCTGAGCCATTTCAAATAATACACTAATTTATAAAATTAGAACACTTTGTGTAATTCATTAACAGATAAAAAGATTGTGTCATTAACTAAATTAGTCACTATAGAGGTTATTTGGCTCTTTCTCCTCTTTTTTTGGCCCTGAAGTGATAGTAAATATTAATCTTTGAAAATATAACGTTTAACCACCAATTGCAATACTTGGTGATGGGGAATGTTGGGTAAGTGGGTAGTTGGGTCATTTTTGAAATGATAGTGATTTTTTCACAGTAAAATAAATTGTGATTTAAACAACTTTGGAAAACAAGTTGTAACAGATTGTCCCCAGCTGCCTGTAATTTTTGCTAGAGAGTGGATACAAGGTATTAAGAAATATATAATTCGGTTCTTCTGCACTGGAAAGGCGTACTCAGCATCGCCGTGAGATGTGTATTGGTTAATGAGCCAAATAAAGGAAGCATACCACAGAAGAAAAGATTTAAAACATCACTATCTGTTTGGCTTAGGAGTTTGGGCTTTTTGAGAGATGCAACGGGTATGTCTTCAGCTGACATTTCTGATAGTGTCGTGGTCCTTTGCAGTCATTTCAGTAAGCCCCTGCATTTTCCTCCAACTGCTTTGATTTCATCAACAAGCTTTTCATATCCTCTGGACTGGACATCAATGTCTGACTTGCCATTTCTCTCACCAACTTTAATTATGTCTCTTTGGATAGGTCCATTTATGTCTGCTACAGAAGATGACAGAGAAAATGGAGTGAGGCTTAGTGGAAAATTCAGTGCGTGTTCCTCTCCTTCAGGAAACTCGGTGAAGGCAGATGACAGAGTGTTCTTTAAGTATGGCAGTGTTTGGGAGTGTTTACTTGTTGGACAAGGAATGGCATTTCAACTATAATAAAATAGCCAACTTCATGCTCAGAGCATTTAGTTCTTTGCTTTTCACGTGACTGCAACTTAAACCTCTAGCTAAAATCAGAAACGCCGCATTACCAAGAGAGACCTGTGTATCTCTTATTCCATAGGTAATAAAAACATCTTGTGAATTAAATTCCTCTGTATCCACTTCTATAGATGGCAAATCATTTTCTCTGAGATGGAATAATGGAGCAGCTCAAAATGAGTGCTTTGATGAAATACTCCATAGACATTCCTCTTGAAAGGCTGTTTTAAACCCTACAAAACTTGGGGAGCTCTGTTTTTTTCTGAACTAGAGCTATCCAAAACCATAGCGGGCATCATTTTCAGCGTTAATGTTAATGGTTTCTGCATTGTGTGTGCTTTCTGAGCCGATCAGGTCAGTAACAAAAGCATATTGAGCCGCACTTGGACTGCTTTGGCGTTGTGGAAGAATGATATGAGGATTGTCTCCTCACTTTCAAAAATCATATGAGGTATCCCATGTTCTTGTTTCCTCCGGGTAGTGAAAAGGGGGCCTGGAAAGAACAGTTTCTTTTCCATCCGTATAAAGAAAATTTCTTGCTGGTGGTGTAGGAATCTTTCATTGGAAAAGCGGGTCTGATGGAATCACCTCATACTGCTAATAAATGTGCATAGATACAGCAATAGATAATTGTTTTAACAATAAGTTAAGTATAAACATTTAAACACTGAAATCTTGACTTTCCACATCAAGAAGTGTCTGTAGTCTCCTGTATCTTCAGTGTGGTCTTGGTGGGGATTCCCTTTTTTTATATTTTGATTAGTTGTCTATCACGGGCTTTTGAGCCTGCCTTCTCTCTGCATGGCTTTAGCAGTTTTCATTCTCCTGAGCTGAGGAATTTAGGTGCCTGCAGCCTCCTGTCCAGACCCACCTCTGGAAGCAGAATTCAAGTGCAGATGTTCCTGGGTAGCAACTTTATCTGTCTTCTGCATGGTCGTGTGTATTGTGTGTATCTTAACAGAGGTTATTCCCTGCTTTCTAAAACAAAATTACTGGAAATGATGCATGTGATAATTCCAGGGAACTTTTCTCCTTGTTTATTTTGGCCTGTTACAGGCTGCATTCCTTTAATATCTTAATGCTTATAAAAGAATGGAGCAGTTGCATAGTTAAAGAAAATCCATGCTCAAACCTCTAATGCAATGTAGAAGTGACCAGGCAGGTTTTTTTTACCAGTAAATCCAATTGTAAAATCAAGTGCTGATCCTCGGAGATAGACTGTCTCAGAATACTAATGTTCAGCCTGCTAACTTAATAGTTTGCATATATAAAGTTGACTGCCATCATTTCTCAAAGGAGTGTCTGCTCTGCTTTGCTGCATAGAAGCTGAGGTCCGCTTAAAAGAAATGTCATAATATGTACTAGAGCGATATATATTGCTATAAATTATGTATCATAATACACATCACATGGACATTGTACATCATACATAATTTTATGTGTAATCATAGCATATGAGATAATATCTTTTACATATAGGAGCTGGAATGCACAGCCCTCTCTTTAGGGAAATGTTTCAGAACATGGATGGTTTCCTTTCCATTGTGTTTTGCTGTTGACAGTATAGCAAGTGGTGTTTTCTAATCTCAGTTGCAGAAGCCAGCTGGTGACATTTAAAAGGGACAGCTGACGTGAGTGCTTTACATGGCGCTTGTGTATATTTTTGTATTGTATTTCTTCATACCTGCTTTCTTTTTTGTTCGAATGCCAGTGTGTTCAGTAACTGGGAGGATGTTTATCAAGATGTGGCTGTGCATAACGAAATCAGATGTTGTGAGGCATCACTGGGATTCCAGCATTCTCGGTACCTTTAATCAAGCCAGACGCAACTACCCCTCAGATGGGCCACCTTAGAGGTGCTTGTGTGGAAATGCAGTGCTTCTGAAAACACTCGACTGTCTTAAAATAGTCAGCCTTAGCGCACCAATGTTTTTTTCTTCTCCTCAGTCCGTGAATTGGTAGAAAATGAGCGTGTCTTGTCCTGCTGGATGTAGTGGCAGTATATAAATCACTCAGACCCATTAGTTTTCTTATAGGGGAAGTACCATTCTGTTGCTTGCTTTATGATTTTTGCCACGTAATTACTGAATTAAGCCTAATTACAGGTGACTGGACTTTTTGCATGTTGCGGTGGTGGCAGTGAACTTGCAATTAAGCACTCTTCACAGCTAGAACTGTTTCCTCCCCATTATTAAATGTTTGTTAGTCATGGGTACTGCTGTAGCTGCCTTGTTCTTTGCCTCAGCTCTCTCTGATGCTGTTACACAGGTTCATTTTGCTCCTGGCCCTTCGGTCCGCTTCCCCTCTGGCTTTTTACCTTTCACTTTGCACTGTATTGTTTTGTTCTAAATTAAATTGCAAAATTAGCAAATAAATAAATAATGAGATTAGAGGGACATTTCCCACCAACTGGCTGCATTGTATTTCATATTCACCCTACATTTGGCTTTTCTTGGAGACGGCGCATCCTGTAGTTCTTGATTTGTACAGCGTCTCATGGAGTCCATTCCATTTCTTAGCTCATCGGAACCTCCCTCCCCTGTAATCAGGGTGATTAATAACATTAGGCTACCTTTATTAAGTTAGGTAATAGAGACCAAAGCTTACTCAACTCCAGCTTTTCCAGTTGCTGCTTCCACTGCCAGCTGGGAAGCACTGGTTCGGCGATCTCCTTCTCCCCCCTCCTCTCAATAATACCAAATGTTGTTCTGTTAGTGTACTTTCTCTGAAGCGCTATAATGCAGCGCGTGGCTTCTCCGATAAAGCTGTAAACTTCTGCTTCATTCTGAAATTGCTTACTATTGCAGTAAAAACCCTTTTGTGCTGAGATCTGAAGATATGTTTTCTGGGTCGAAGTCAAGATGTCTGTGTGTATTACTCTTTGGGTAAGTGTAGCATAATGTTCCTTCTGCGACCGGGGAAAAACGATACTGAAATAAAAAGTTAGAGTGCGTGTAGGTTTTTTGGAGGACAGGATTATACATGGTAAGCCTAAAAAGAATAAAAACTTCAGCGATATGTATGCAAGCAGATTTCCTTTATGGTGTCCAATCCAATACGCTTTTATAGGATTAGGGTAAGTATGTACATTGTCTCTGGGTTGTTTTCTAAATAATTTAGATGTTATTATATACAGAGTAAATTGGCTCAGTGGTGCTCCTTCCTGCTGGATACATGCCTTGTGTGTGATACAAAAGTAGGAATAATCTTTGTGAAAAGGCTCTTTTATAAAGAAGGAGTAGTCTTCGGCTTGAAACAAACCCCAGTTCTAACTTTTTTATTCTACATTGCAGCACAAAGCACGCTGACTTAGCTGACTAGTAAGGGTTTCTTGAATTGTGTTGGCAGCTCCAAAGTAGCTCGGTGCCTCTCCAGAGGCCGCAGAAGTAGTATAACCTTCCCTGTGCCGTATGTATGTTGTAATAAGGCATCTGGGAGGAGGCAGCTGGGGCCCAAGTGCATCACCCCCACCGCAGAAGCTATCACTAGCTGCACTGGAGGGGCTGGAATTGGTCCTTATCTATTTGTGAAAGTATATCCAGCAGAAATCCAGCAGTTTAGTTGTCAGTTATTAACCTTGCAAAAACACAACACAGCCAGAATTTGGCGGAAGTTGAGCAAAATTGAGAAGATGTATTTGCGTTAAATAAAACGCTTGAAAAGTCTGTATTGATGTGCACCGGCAGAGCTGAATGCTCTCATCTGTGCATCGTTGCCAAATTTTCTTACATTTTCAAATACCTAGAATATAAATTCATTATTATTACTGAATTATTTTGGGGAGCTAGTATTTTCAGTGGAGGAGCCAAAAGTTATGCAGAGTATCTTCAACGCTTGTAGCTCCAAGTCTGTGATACCAGTTATTTCAGATTCCTGAAAGAAAGAATGGATTCTTTTTTCTTTTTTTTCATGTCTTGAAATATTTTTATGTGCTCCAGAAACACAGCAGACTATCAGATTACTAGAAAATGGAAACATTTTTTTCCTATGGAATTTTCTGCTAAGAAAATTGTGGAGTAATTCAATTCAGGTACTGGTGAGGATCTAAAGTGTTCTGCAAATTGAATTGTTTCTTTTGTTTGTGTGCTGATTCAGAGGATATGCACACAACTTAGCAATTCGGCTTAAGGGTATAAAACTACTGGAATGTTGCAGTGCTCTTTCGGGATGTGTCATGCTCTGCCAGGGAAAACTCCAGGGTCATTAAACCTCGCTGCTGACTTACCAAATCTTATGTGATGACCGTAAGTCTAGTTAAGTTGCCGTTGCTACTGGGCTCTCGTGTGGCTGATTCCGTATCTCGTATTTTGAGGTGAATTAACTCATATGGACTTTTGCATTAGTTTCCAAAGAAGCTTCCAGGTGGTCCTTTGCGTCTTTCCCAGTAGCAGGATCTCTCCCATGCTGGGACACGCGTCTGGCATGCTGGATTCATGCAGCTGCGGGGAGAAAGCAGCACGATGCTGCGATGCCAGGGTGCACCCCTGAATTTAGACCTGTGCTCAGCAGGGTCTTCTCTGCAGCACCCTCAGCCCTGCCACGCAGAATGATGCCTCAGGCGTGCGTATCAGCTCATGGACATAGCACTGCGCGTAGCCCAGGAACGTGGTGCCTTATCCGAGATTTTGGGGTTCGGTCTGCTGGTTTCAGAAATGTTCTGGGAAGCAGAATGCCATCAGCCAAGGGACAACTCAACAAAACAACATACCTGTTTGGGTTTTTTTGCCTTTCCATTCCTTTTGCATCTAAAGATTAAAAAAAAAAATCGTCTCTGGGTTTTCAGGAAATTTAGGGCCATGTTACATCCTCAATGACAGTGAAAAATCCTCTTGTCCTTCATTTCATTTCACTGGCGTCACTGATGGGAATTTGGAAAGCAATGGTAATGAGGATGCACTCGGAGGCATTTCTGTTCATTACATTATGTCTGCAGAGAGAAGTGGAGTTAGAGCAGTAGGAAGGTCTCGTCACCTGTTAAGTTGCTGGTTGTACCTCTCACTACACCGCTGTTGGGAGGATGGTAATTACCCTCGTTGCATTAACAAGTGACAGACTAAATTTAAGCTAACTTTTGCTGATAAATACAGTAGGATTGCAGACGCTGTCGTTAGTTAAAGTATGCCTTTTAAAAATTGGTTCTTGTGAGTAGTAGTACAAGCAGGTGGCCGCTTTCAGTAGAGTTTTAAAACACTACAGTGTTCTCAGCATCACAGCTTCAGCTGAATGACTTTTAAAATAACTCTAGGGGGGACTGCCCTATTTCTAAGTGCATTCCTTAATTGCTACTTTTCAGTCTTCTGTGCATTTTTATAATATATTTCAACCTAAACATGTAATTTGTGTGTTTCAGATGAAATATTACCGTCATTTCACTATACTTTGTGGTGGTTTTTGCAATGTTAGAAAGTAGTATGCTATTCGTTCTTCAATTTTAATCACATTTTAGACAAAGATACTCTCAAAGGCAATGAATTCCAGCAGAAGCCATGCCAGGAATTTCTGAGAAAAGGGTATGTCGTTGCCAGTTCTGCTAAAAGTGATGCTACGTTTTAACCTTCCAGCCTTACAGGGCGTTTCTGTCTTGGATGAAGTAATAGTTCTGTGCAAGGAAACAAAAGCACCCCCACCCCCCTCACAGGAACAGAAGATGATTTTATAGTAATTAGAGAGGTAAACCTTTTGCGTATTTGGTCTGTGTGAATCCTTGTGCAAAACGCTATTCGAAAGACGGTTATGGTTTCTTTTAGTCATTTTATAGTAATCTGCATATCCCAGATTTGTTCTGTCAAGTTTTACCTGGGAGAATTTTTGTTACTGAGGTGCCTGTGACAGGTTATCACCCTAGCTGCCAGTTAAGAGCGTGCCAGAAGCAGAGATGAGTAGAGGTTACCATATCTGCAAACAACAGGAGTGCTTGTTTAGAGGATACTAGTCAACTAGCAACATGGCAGACAATCTACTATTTTTATTTTCCCTACAAAAATAGGTTTGCACTAAGAGTATATATTCACTGCTAGGCTAGGACCAGGGTCTGACAGATTCGGATTTTTCAAAATGTTATAGAAAAGCTTCTATTTTAAGGGCACGCTAAACTGTCACACAAAGAGCAGAGAAACTGGATGGATAAACGTGAATCAGTGGTCTTGAAAAATTATGAGGTGGTGATACTGCTTTGACAGCATTACTTGACTTTGGAAATCTTGTGTCAGGAAAAAAACAGCAGCAAAATATAACCTCAGCACCTGCAAGAGATTTTGTTCAAAACAAGTGACTTCTTAAAGTCATTGATGTCCTTTTTTATGAGATTTGGCTTCCTCCTCACCCTAGTGCGGCCTTGATATATCAGGCAGCGTGTTCCTGCTCATTCTCTTGCTTTTGCCTCCTAACTCAGCTATTGCTTTTTGATTTGATATTCCGATTGCATAAATTAGCCCAGGTAATCTTGTGTTTTCCCATAACTCATAGTTCTGATGAAGTGTTTAGCCTCCCAGCATCTCTTGGTTATTTCTCCATACTTTTTTGCCCTTGTATCTGGTATTGATGATACTTGCTTTTATGTCTTCGTTTACAAAACTCTCTGTGAGCTTTAATGGAACCCTTCTCAGTCCCAGTTTGGAAAGCTCATCATGCGCTTAGCAAGTCTGTGTGCAGAGACTCTTCCCATTTTCTCTGAGCCATGTTCTCTCCTTGCCCAACAGCTGTGGTCAAAGCTCTTCTGATGGCACTGTCTAAGCAGCTTGCCATTTTCCTCCTGGCTCCATCCATTCTTGCCAGAGTTGGGGTCCTCACCATCTTGGCTGCTGGCCCCAGTTACGGTCTTCAGTGGGAGTACCAGTTCTCCCCATTGCGTACAGATTTTGAAGGTCATCCAGCTGAGCTGTAACACTTCTAAACCTCCTGTCATTGGATGCACAATGCGGCAGCTACAGAGAAGCAGTCTGCTACAGGCACTCAGCAAACTTCATGAGCCCCACTAGAGCAGTGGGCCAAACAAGGGGGAAGGAAAAGAATCTACTTTTTAAAAACTTTATTAAGGTATTGTACTTTCTGAAGCAGCTTTTTAGAGTAGTAGTGAGTTACGCTTATATAAACTCTCAATATCTGAGGTACAAGCGTGCTTGCTATCTGTGCAGAAGCTTCTAAGGTGCTCAATGAGGTCCTTTGCCAGTCATTTTGGTGCTTCTGCAGGCACACTGAAGGCCTTTCAGCCTGGCACAGGCACGAGTATTTCTTTTCGTTTGGGAGGAGGGACATTATGCAAACAGCCATTCTCCCTTTGCCTTTTTGAATTTTTTAGGAATAACATCATGTTAGGACTTCTCCTGTAAACAGTTCTGCTTGAAAAGCTGTAGGAAAATAGAAGATCTTGAATTTAGAGCAAAGGCTTCCAATACTGAGATGTCTGCAGACACTCAGTTGTTAAAAAAAAAAAGGGAAGAAAATTTAGTAATAAAGAAAATTGGTCACCTGATAAGAATTAATAAAATGACCCGTAAATGTTGTTATCTCTAATAAATGCAGTTCTGGGGAATGAAAATTTATCTCATGTATTGTCACATTGCAATTCATATACATAGAGTGTGCCATTCTGGGCTCTGGCAGCTTGTAATGAATCCTTCTTTTTGGAAAAAGAACAGTTTTGTTTTGGCTTATTGTTGTTATGCCCTTGTTATCTCAGGCATAGCTGCCACTGAATTCTATCAACCTATCTTTCTTCTGCTTGTAGAACTTCTGCAGTTTATTCCATTTCTTTTTCCTGTGGTAAATGTGTCAGCTGGATAGTCCAGCTTTCTTATGGCTGTAAAACTTGCTCATGCCTTTTGGAGTAGATGGTGTTCTAACACCTGATATGTTGTGCTGTATTGGAGGGCCAGATGAAATATCCCACCAAAAACGGTTGAAGTAGTTGCTTCTGTGGGTGAAAATTTATTGTACGCACCCTGTGTAAGGCTGGAATTGAAGAGTTCTGAAATCATATAGCTTAATAAAAGGATGATGGGGTTTGGGGTTTTTTTTGTGAAATATAGATGGTGTTTCCCATGAGCCATTTAAAACTCAACTGATGTCATAAATACAAAGAGCTAGACTTACGGACACTATTTCTGGTGACCTCTCCTAACACTGCTAAGCTTTTCCCAAGAGTTCAGCATTTAAGAGCTTATATTGGAGCAGTGATTTTTTTGAAGTGCTCTGAAGATTGCTATCGTTCTAAGCCTGTGGTTTTTGTCTGTTAGTATCTCATTTGGGCTGTTGTCAATCTTGATCAGCAGAAATAAATCACTGCAGCTTTCTGGCTCCGTCTCATCTTTAGGATTCTGGAACGCTATGTCCAAGATCAGATTCCCGGTGCAACAGTTGTGGTGGAATCCATCGGTGCACGGAGGTTTGGGGATGGGTACTCTGAAGAGGATTACACCAAGTCTGACCTCATGATCTACGCAATTGACCCACAAACAAATAGAGCTATAATGAGGAATGAACTTTTTAAGTAAGTATGTTATTTGTTGCTCTTCCTGTATTTCTCTGGAGTGTTTGGAAGGCTGTTGGTCTGTCTCTGTTAGCAAGTGGTTCAACACAACAGGAACAGAAAAATCTGTTGAAGCAGTTAGTGTATGCCCCTACCTCCTACCCTGTGTGCAGCTTGGGAACTTACAACTTCACTAGGTTCAGTCCATTCCCTTGAGCTGAATGGCCCCAGTAAGTGTGATTTAGACATTGTTGCCGTGACAGGTTGCGATACATTTTGTCCACTCTGTGGAGGAGCTTCCAGTTTAAATTCCTCTGAAGGAATTTACTTTCTATGTACCAAAAGTTCTCTGTGGTCTCCAAGCAAGGGCTTTGGTGCTCCAGTCACAGACCTTCAGCATTTCTGCAGTTTCCATTTCGAGCATATCTCTTTTTCTTTTCTTTTTTGTGGAAACCAAAGGAAAGGAAGAAAGGGAAGGGGAAGGAAGAGAGGTGGTGTGCACCTAGTCTGAAGCATGGACGTGAGGGTGTACCCAGGTGTACACCTATGTGCAGGAAATCAGTAGTGCGCACAGGTGTCCAGTGGGCTGAGCATCCCACCAGCTGCTAGAGGAGATGGTGAACAGCAGTAGACGGGCCACTTATTCATAATTTGATGTTGGTTTGCCTTTTCAGTTGACTTCCAAATTAGCAGTTAAATTCTAGTGTCACATAAAACAAAAGAGATGGTTTTTCATTGACTGATTATACTCACAGCATGTTGCCAGTGAACGGGCCAACTCTGGTCACTGCAGCAGGGCGGTTTGATAGGGGGCCTGGGCTTTTGCACCTTAGCAGAGCTCTGGTGGGATATCCCTCTGGCAAGCTACTGCTCTGGGGGCCAGCAGTAACTCCACGCTCTGCCTGCAGTAAGAAGAGAAGCCAAAGATTACATGGGTAAGAAAAGGAAATGAAGGTAATCTCTTTACGTGGTTTTTCTAAGGCATCACTAGCAGTAAGTAAGACAAAACTAGTGTCTCGACCCATTCAGCTGCCAATGTATCAATATAGTTGTAGAATCATTTTGTTAGAAACTGCATTTTTGTGTTGCAGCATTCTGCATATGATTCAAAACAATGAAAATGAAAATGCAAATCAGGCTTTTCTGCTAAAGCAGCCGCTATCTTTTGGGGGTTTTCACATGTGTTTCACCTTCATGTTTGTATTTTATCTCAGCAAAAACTAGACCAGACTGTTCCATGATGGTATAAAGAAGCATGTCAGTCAGCAGCCTAAAAAGCAAGTGGCTGTGAGCCATCTTGGTGGACTGTGATTGAAAAAGAGCTTGTTCTTCCAAGTTCTTAATTTAGCACAGATGAATTATAGCATACTAAAGCTCTGCATATATTCAGAGTTTATAGGTTGGAAAAGATCACTGTGATCAGTCTGACCTAGTATAATAAAGACGACAGGAACTCCCAAAATTAATTCTGCTTTGAGCATGTCTTTCAGCAAAGCAACTGCTCAAGAAAATCCAATCAACTACAACCTTTGTGTTGTTAGTGCAGGGTAATTATTTTTACTGTCAAAAATTAGGCCTTTTGTTTGTTTGTCTAGATCTAGTCATAGAGTTATAATAAAACTTTGGGTGCTAGATTGAAGCATCCAATTGGTGCTTTTATTTTCTGGTTCCCACCAAGGTCTAGACTTACAGTCACATCATGCTCTTAATATTTTTCTTTTGAGAAGTTCCTTGACCTCTGCACTCTGGGCTATGTTTTAATTCTTCTAGTCACTTACAGTTTTCCCCGAACCCTCTCTGGTCTTACAGCATCACTTTCTGAACTAGGAATATAAAAATCAGATGCAGGTTAGCAGCGGTAGCTTTCAGAGCAGTGGCAGTACAGCCTCCTTTCTTCGGGCGGCCATTTTTTGTTTGTAGGTATCTCCATGGTCATACAGTCTTTTTAGGTCTTGGTGATGCACCAGGAATTAATGTTCACTTGTCCACTGCCAGAGCTGCTGATCGTTCCCAGAATGGGATCTCTGTGATTTTTATTCCCAATATTATTCAAGAGTGGAAGTGGAAATTGAGGAAACCTGGCAGGAAGCCAGCAGAAATCCCTGATAGATAACCGTTTTCCTTTCTCTCTAAAGAAAACTGCCAGTAAATGTGCTTGCAGTGCTCCTGCAAGTGACTGCTGTAGCCCAATCCACTCCCAAAATTAGTCTCATTAAAATGTATCTTACTGCCTTACACCCAAACTATCTACTGATCTATCTTTGTCATTACTTTTCCTCTTCTGCAGTTTGTAAATTCTTTGAGGTCTGTGTTTTCTTCTGGTGATAGCCAGTTTAGAGTATGGCCAAAGTGGGATCCCATTAGAAATGCTCAAAGTAAAAAGGAAATTATTCAGTGTTGTCCAGGATCAGAAAATCTGTATGACCTTGATCACAGTTGAAAATCCTGACACCCTTTTACTCCTCACTTTGGAAAGCTCTCTGCAAATCTACTGTTACTAGTATATGAAAGTGAGCTAGTATCCATGCGTGGAGGCAGTTAGCTCTTTCAGCTCTACTAAAAGGATCTTTTTATGATGCAGACTCTCTTAATGGACAGAAAATGTGTCCCTATTCCTTTTGGTGCCCTTTGAAAATACAGATACGTCTTTTTAGGGATGTTTGTGTGTCCAGTGAGAGACACAGAATAGAATAGAGTTAGGATAGGTTAAAAAAACAGTTTTTCCAATGTGAAAGGAAGGTTATTCATTTGCCTGGTCTGAAAATGTATGGGGTATCAGCTTAGAAGCAACCTCATTAAAATGTTCCACGTGCCTGCATACTCAGGTTTTCTTTTTTCTTTTTTTTTCTTTTTTTTTCTTTTTTTTCTTTTTTTCTTTTTTCTTTTTTTCTTTTTTTCTTTTTTCTTTTTTTCTTTTTTTTCTTTTTTCTTTTTTTTTCTTTTTTTTTTCTTTTTTTCTTTTCTTTTTTTCTTTTTTTTTTTCTTTTTTTTCTTTTTCTCTTCTTTTTCTTCAAAAGCTCTTAAATATTTAAATCAGCAAAGTCCCAGGGAATGCTTTCCTGGCTTTAGGGTAGAGGTGAGTAAGTGTCAGCTTACTAAAGCAAGGAGAGAAACAAAGTGAGATTTTTGTAGCTTGACATCTGAAGTTAACACGTTTTCGCTAGCAAGTGAGTGAATCTCAAGAGATTTGGCTCGGCTCAGGTGCTTATCCAAATCTAGAAAGAAATTTCCTTCTGCAACCATCTTTCCTGGGGCACAAACTTGAACATAGGAAGTTCCATCTTAACATGAGGAGGAACTTCTTTACTTTGAGGGTGGTGGAGCACTGGAACAGGCTGCCCAGAGAGGTTGTGGAGTCTCCCACTCTGGAGACATTCAAAACCCGCCTGGACGCTGTCCTGTGCAACCTGTTGTAGGTGACCGTGCTCTGGCGGGGGGGTTGGACTAGATGATCTCCAGAGGTCCCTTCCAACCCTTGTGATTCTGTGATTCTGTGATTCTGTGATTCTGTGATTCTGTGATTCTGTGATTCTGTGATTCTGTGATTCTGTGATTCTGTGATTCTGTGATTCTGTGATTCTGTGATTCTGTGATTCTGTGATTCTGTGATTCTGTGATTCTGTGATTCTGTGATCCTGTGATCCTGTGATCCTGTGATCCTGTGATCCTGTGAGTTCTTGATCTTTAGAGGGACGACTCAATGTACTTCCTGTCCCAGTCAAAGCACACAGTAGCAGTGGTTGTACCCTCATTGGGAAGACTGCCGAGATTCACAATCATCCTTCTGCCAGCCAGGAATCTGCTCCAGATCCTAGCAGAAGAGAGATCAATAGGAGAAAATCATTTAATAAACTGGATATGATGGAAGAAAGGTTAGAAAGTCAGAAAGAGATGGAGCCCCCCATTTTAAAAACTTAATTAGCAATAAGGAATATAAATTTAGCCAAGGTATTTTCCAAGCGTTCAGAAATTTCACAATGTATACAGAAGAGAGAACTGTAGCAACAACACAGATTTAGCACATGAATTCCACCAGTTGTGGTTTTAACACAACTTACAAAATTACGGTGTATTGGAAGATACATGTGGTTTTTCTTAAATTAGCTTTTTGGGAACACCCTGCTGGGTTTCTGCCTGCAAAACATAGTGGAGACCCTGACTTTAACAGAGTTTGTTAAACCTGTCAGTGTTTGAAACTAATATTTGCAAAGGTCTCTTAAGGAATATGGGAGTAAGTTGAGGACAGAGTGGAGCAGAGTGACCTGTTCACCTTTGCAGGTGGAGTGCTGCTGGCATACGGACAAATATCACTTGTGACTCATCCTGTTTGGTGCTGGCAGCCAGGCACAAGTCAGAGCAGTGCTGGGGTCCCAAAAGTGGTTGACTTTAAGTGGACCTGCGAGGAAAGGATGGTCAAGACAGCTAATGCCTGTCAGTGTGAGCAAAGTCACACTCATGACCAGCTGCAGAGCTGCATTTCTACGAGAAGTAAACCCCACTAAACCAACACTAATGTTAGAGGCTCCCATAATCACCTCTGGGAAATGTCACTGCAGTACGTCAGGTCATGTCTAACAATTGTTTATGAAATGAAGAGATACAAGGAAATGCACTGTGCTCTGGATGTGCTGGATTAATGCTGATGTGCACAGCAACAGTGCATACACAGGCTGTGCCATACTCACTACCAGGCTATTTTGAATGGGCTGCCTCACATACAGAACTCCCAAATGAGTAGCCCACTCCCACGTATTTGCATTCAATCCAGTTGTTTGGCTGGAAAACAAAGACATGATTTAGAAGTCATGGACATAACAGCCGCGTTGTGTTCCTCGCTGCCAGCTGGGGAAAACCCATGTCTCTCTAAAGATATGCTGATTTTTCCCTATCCTGTAGTTCGTAAGACTGATAAGCAACAAGAGATTCATACTTTTCCTTAGGACCATTGTGACTGATTACCTGACACTTTTATTAATCAGGAATCTGTCTGGTTACACAGAAGAACAGGTCTGAATAGTAACTGTTCTTTGTTGTTTTCTCCCTCTACCACAAACTCCTGAAAGACTTTGAGGCCACTTAGATAATTTTAAAGACTGAAACGATCAACCTTCTTTTTTATCTTTTATATGAAAGAGAGTCTGATTTATCAGAGCATAAAAAGCAGTTGAATCCAGAAAATTTCTCCTGCATAGATTAAGTGGAAAATGTTCACTGTTAAAAATAAAATGCTTACCCTGTCTGAATCTTTTGCACAATGTGTCATGTTTCATCATGGAGTAAATGTGCACGGTTGAGTTACGAACCTGTTAAAATAGGGTTTGTCAAGAAAATGCTAACAGAATTTTAACTGAGAGATTGTTAAAATCTTCCAGAGATTTAATGCTGTCCTACCTGAATGCTTTTGCCAACTCAAAGGACATGCAGTATGCACCAGTGACATCTAGTGTACAAAAAAAAAGAATCAGAGCTCTATGTCTTGTGAGCCATCGTTGCAGGTCTTTAAGCTGTGAAAAAGGATTTTTGCTCAAATACCCAGAAAATGTTTTGCGGAAGAAATCAAGGAATTAGTTGTGAATATCAGCAGAACATACTAATACAAAGGGAAATTTGTTCTTCAAAACACCTTGGGTTGCTTTTTGTGAGAATGTGTGTCTGTGAGCGAGCAGCCACTGCTCTTTGAAGTTAGTCTTGCGAAACCAGCACCATTTCCTCATTCAGGCTGAACTCAGCCTGCGTGTTACGAGATCCAGCTAATAGGTTACGCACACAGGTCAGAGCGCATCCTTCCCAAAGGTAAGAAAAAAACCCAAACAGGGACAAACAATGCTATGAGGATTTATCAGTAAAATAATTTGAGAGGAAATCAGTTGTAAGAAATTCACGCCCTTTAAGAAATGGTCTTTTAGGAGTGTAATTTCTGTCTCATGATCAGAGAAAGGAAATAAAAGCTATTTCAGACTTTAGACATACAGAATTTATATGCAGAAATCCTTTCAGAATATTTTTTAGCTGTTGTTTTTGTTTGTTTTTTTTTACTCTCAGACTTTTTCACTTGACTTACTTTTTCCAGGAGAGCTGCTCTACATGTATGGGTCTGGGGTTTGGCTCTAGCTAAGAGACAGCAGGATACTGCTACGTCCAGAGGGTGCCTCCTACTTCGATCTGTGTAGCTGGAGCCTGCTACTTGGCAGCTTGCGAGACAGTCAATCCTCACTTCAGCAGTGATCCAAGAATTTTTGTTTTCCTTTAGAAGTTAAAGCCTTGGCCAATGCATTTTTTCAAATAAAGCCTTGGCCAAAATATTTTTTCAAACTGCTAAAGTAAATTTCTTTAACAAACACACTGTTTGCTGTCAAAAAGTCATCCAATAGAAAATTTCCCATCATATGGGAAATGAGGTCATTTGATTAGGATTTGCATTTGACTACCTGTCTTTAAAATGCCAGTTATCAGATGAGATACTGAACTTTTTCCACTGCACTTGCTTTCTCAGGGACTGTTCCAGTCCTGTGCTTGGTAAGCACGTTGTTCCAAGTTCCCCTCGTAGGTGATGCACAAACAGAAGATGGGCATTATTATAGGTTGCAAGCAGCGATGGCAGTGCCCAGTTCGTGGCTAGCTAATACCCTAGTTTTGCCCAGGACCTAACGCTGTCTTAACAGTGTGCCTCGTAGGCCCACTTGAAGCCTATGTTTTTCTGATAGCTGTATAGATATCCTATTGTTCCTGTAGTTAGTAAGATTAGTCAAGATTGTTCTGGTATATGGAAGTGTTTGGAGAACCCCTGAAATTTAAATTACAGTTTATTATAAGCAATTATTGCTTTTCCTTTTAGAAGAGGTGTGAAACTCCAGAAGAAATGGCCTCCATCTTCTCAAAAAAAGAAAAAGAGGAGGCACTTTACAGTAATCTCAGTTGTGACCCCAATTTGACTTTAAGGAAAGGAGTACAGATGATGTAGCATTTTCTAAAATGTTATTGGTTTCCTTGTTACGATTGTCCTGCACCTCTCAGGAATGGTGCTACAGATTCCGTCCAAAAATTGCTGTGATGGAGAGGATGCTGTCAGATAGCCTGAAGCCAGTGAATAAACTCCCTCAAGCGCTGTGCCAAACATTGAGAGGGCACATCTTTCAGCTACTCTGATGTTCACTCCCCCTGGAGAGGAGTTCATCTGATCACTACTGTTCTTCTGTGTCTTCCTCTTGCCATCAAACAGCCCGTGCTATAAGAGAAAAGTCTTACTCAACTAATTCAACAAGTAGTACCAGCACTACAATCTAAGGAAACAGCAGAGACACGGAGGCTAACTAGACAGAGCAGGTGCGAGAATGAGGTTCAGAATTGATGCAGCTGGTGGGGTCGGGGGGAGGATATTAATAAAAGCATAGTTTTTCCAAATCCCTTTTCTTTTTAATATTGAAAGGGAAGTCAAAAGGGAAAAAACTGTAGGCTATCCCTCCAGCCAAAGAATTTCCCTAAGAAGATGAGGTAAGTCCTCTAAAAATTACCTGCTTTTAGAATAGGATCAAGTTGATCTTTAGGCCAGAGTGGTCTTTAGGGATATGTGCAGGAGGGTTAGTTAATCCTCTGCAACAAACCAGTGAAGGAAAAAGCACAAAGCAAGCGGTTTGCCATGCTGCTCTCAGCGACATGGAGAACTTTTTGCCCCTAGAAATGAGGATAAGCTTCAGCTCACCTCTCTTTTTCAGTGTTTAAACTGTGTTCTGGTATTAAGTACATTGGAGTTATCAATGACATAGGGATTATGGGGAATTACTAATTGTTAAGCAAATAAAGAAGAGGTATGTGCTTTATCAGATCACAGTTATTAACCCAACTATGCAGTAATTCCAACACAGTTAATGAACTTGGCTGTAATAGTTTTCTTTTGTGACATTGAAGGTTCCTGGATGGCAAACTGCTGGATATCAATAAAGAGTTTCAGCCGTACCTGGGGCAGGGGGGACGCATCCTGGAGATCCGCACCCCGGACGTGGTAGCGAATGTCAAGAAGCAGGCACAAGCTGTAGGCTACACAGAAGGCGCCTTACTTGCTCTGGCCGTCATAATCATCCTTTGCTGTATGCCAGCTATTTTAATAGTTATGGTCAGCTACAGACAGTAAGTACTCCTCCTCCTTTTTGCGGTAGCAACGTTGTAGTAGGGATGCTACATTTCTTAGCAGAACTGCTTTGAAAATTATCCTTCATTGCAAGGAAGTTGTTATACAGGGGAATATTTTTAATTTCCCTCTCGCCACAAGAGTTGTTCAATGCTTGATGTGGGCTGTGCATGAAAAGAGAAAACCCATGGGAAGTGCATCTTGATATCTTTCTAAATTTGTGGTGCAGGAATTGTTTTAGAATATGTGCCAAAACACAAGATCAAAAGCCAGAAGTCTGAAATACAAGTGTAGATTCAGAGCTGAATTCCATGCCAAAAAAAAGAGAATCAAAAATAAAATTGTGTAGCTCAGGCCAAATAAGAGGATTCAACTTTTTTTGTTTAAATCCTAGAATACTCACAATTATATTTTTTCCCCAGCTGTATGCTTCTTAATTGCAAATGTTTCATGAAGAATTGATTTTATGCCATTTTAGCACTATCTAAAGCAGCATACACCCGAGAGAACCTTCTTGATACTTCCACACACCTCTCTCAGACTCAAGAGGTTTATGTAATTGGGCTAATAGACTAATTAAAGGATCAACATCACTAACAAGTTACTCTCAACTAAGCCTTTTCAGGTCCACCCATATTTAAAATCAGTGCATTTGGACTTAAAGGCTGTATATTTATTCTTTAATTTCTTCTCATGAAAGATTTCTAATTCCACGTGCGTGCTCTGAGCAGTCAAAGAATTACCAATCATTACAGAATCAAAATATAAATAAATCTGTGCATCTTCCCCAGTAACTTCTCTATATATCGGTCTGTACCTCCGTATCTTTCTATCTTCATTTTAAAATTGGTGAACTAGCTGGAATGTAATATGCCCTCATCATGGAAAACCTCTGCTCCACAGGACCATGTAGGAAGGAGTTCCCACAGGCCTGCTGGTTTGTTGTTTGTTTGTTTTTATTTTTTGTTTGGTTTGTTTCTACCAAAAATGCTTTGGCATCTGCTCCTTTCATTGTGTTGAGGGCAATGAAGTGTCAGTGCCTCTGCAGACTCCTGCTGCAGTGTTGCATCAGTCTGCAGGAGGAGAGGGCATGGAAGAGCTGATATACATGCATTACAGTAAAGCAATTACAATCTGAATGCTGCAATAGATGTGGTACAGTACACCAGGTGAGATTTAAACTGTGCATTTTGCCTTTTGGCACTGCAGTGAGGAGTTAGCAAAGTTAATCATCGTTTAAAAATCACATCCTGTGTGGAAAAACAGCAGCCACCCGGAGAGCACTCTCCTTAGTGACATCACAAAAATAGCCATGGATAGCCATTTCGTGATGGTTACTGCAGATTCTTTGGGTTATATTTACATCCCAGTTTCTCCAACCAATTTGGGCCAAAGGAATAAGAAATTTAAAGGAGTTTAAAAGAGCTTGACAGATTTCTGCGCCATTGGGATGGCAGTGCATCTCAAAGCTGCTTTACTTCTCCCAAAATTGTATATAAAATTTGCTTCCAGTGAAACTCTACTGAACCAGTTCAACCTACAATTAGTTTGTTATTGTTACCTGAATTGCCTGTTTCTTTAATAGCACCGTTTTTTCTTGACATCTGTTAGATTATCAAAAGATTATCAGTCTCTTTTAAGAGCTTTAAGGAATCTGCCTAACTTAATTTCATCAAGAAATCACATTTTTGTTGTCTAGAAGTATGACTCAGAGTTGGATTTATAGCAGACCATTGTGAATAAGCTATACTTTTATGGAAAACACATCACTGAAGAGTGCCAAAGAAAATAAAAGGAATTTTAGTGTTAATATCAACACCAAAAGCTATCCTGAGCCTTATGGCTTGTTTTTGCATTGCAGCCTTTTTTCTCCTTTGCAAAAGGAGTTTCAGTATTTTTCCTGATTACATTCTGGCACTGGTTCCAGTCTGCCACTGAGTGTAGAGATTATAGCGGGATAAATGTAACTGTCATACTCGCAGCACATATAATGGAAATACTAAGATTTTTCTCACTGTCAAAAATTTTTATGTGCAGTTGTCCATTTTTCAGTGTTTTCCAGATCCAGTGATCAGCCTACTAAATGTTGTAAAAAATAATAGTTACTGAAAACTCATTTAATTTACAAAGTTATTACTGTCAAAAGTGCCGCTCAGTGCCTATGTTTATGACTTGTAAACAAGCCAGAAACTATTATTATTCGTTTCTATTAAACAGTGTATTTGAAATACACTATCCAGTACAACCCCATAAGGTAACTATAAATAATATATTATTTGCTAATCATGAAAGACTGGTATCTTCTAAATAAAACCAAAAATAGTACTCCTTCACTACTGAAGATTTTTTCGATAGCATTCTTGACACATGTTAAAATGAGAAAAAAAAAATATAAAAATGCTCCCCTAATAGTCCACCTGTTACAGAAATATCACGAGGTATATTCATGTTTTCATGTCTTACTCTTTCCTTTCTGTGTGTGTGGCAGGGAGTTGGTTTCTATAAGCCCAAAGCAGTTTTCCCGGCTGTAATTCATGTTTCTGCTGACTGCAGAACTGTTTCAAGAGTATCATAAATAGCAGCTAAACACTGTTCAGCTCTGGAAATTGTGATTCTTTAAACATGTAATTAATTCTGTAATTTTATGTGTGGAATAATTAAGTAGCATCTAGTTTATTACTCCTATTAGCTTCACTGTTTAGGACAATTGTTGCAAACAGAATTCATTTAACCTTCCTTTTTATCTCTTCATCTTTTTTTGCATAACAAAACAGATTCAAAGAGTAAGTACTTATTTTCAGCTTTGTTTCTAACAGATTGCATAGGAATACTGACAACCTACCAGTCTTTATTTTTAAGAAGAAGGGGTACTTGACATTCAGTAAGAGTTACTCCCTGTACTCCAGCTTGTTCCTGAACACCGCGAGGTTAAGAGTTACTTATTTGGCTACTCAGTGTATTTTATTATTGCATGCTAGCTAAAGATACTGTGGTTCAGGATTATTGTGCCTGTTTCCTGCAGAGAAAAAAAATATTTCCGTGTCTGTGGTACTCCTCAAGCAAGCCAGTGCACATCAGGCTAGAGCGCATAGAGACTTCCCTAAAAATGATCAGGTATCGACCACCCTCAAAGCCAAAGCGAGGGAGAGCAGTCATGTCACCTCAGTGGCGCTCCTGAAGTTACGCATATGAGGGACCCCAGGCTTTGTTTTCTAGATAGAAAAATAGAAATTTGTTTCATAGTGAAAATAAGTTTTTCAGGAAGACTGTTCATGGAGACAGAACAGCCAACTCTAATGAGAAGAGTTGTAAGTGATAAACTTTGCCAGAGACGTTTTTTGTGTTTCCTGGCACTTGAATGAAGCAGTTGACCGAGAGCTTGGTCTCTCCACTGTTAGTCCTGGGCAGCCAGAACAGATAGACCTCCTAATGAGAGCAGTGTCAAAGCTAGCACATACAGTATTTCCTGGGAAATACCTTCCGTGGCAGGGATGTACTGCTGGTCAGGTCGTTTCTGTCCAGGGGAAGCTGGGGGGATTCCACCAAGCGAGAACAAATAACAGAGAGCTGAAAAAGCCAGGAAAAGATTATCGTATTATTACTTTTCTTTGAAGACGACAAAATGCCGGGATGTTTTGAAAACTGCAGGAATAAGCATAGCTAACAACATAACATCTCATCTTATGTTAGGGTATAGAGTGTTTCTAATGAGTATTTCTTCTTCCCTACGTGGCTTACCAAAGGCGACAGGCTGAGTGCGCAAAGACTGCGAGAATCCAGATGGCTTTACCAGCAGGCAAACCAGCAAGCACTGCTGCCAATAACCTCTATGAAGAGCTTGGCGACAGCACCATGTGAGTATTCCTTGCGATACATCAATAAAATTGTTAGTGACCGAAGCCATGATTCACTTTCCAGGGATATCACTTCATGCACTCTATGTTGAAAAGGCGGTGCTTCACAAAACGGGTCTTTCTGCAGCTGCTCTGGGTTCTCAAACATCCAGAAAATAAATAGGATTACTCTGTAAGGAGAGAAAAAACAATTTAACCTGCCAATGGGGATTTCTTGTAGTGCATGGGGGAATCTCTAACAGGCCTTAAGTTGGCAAAAAGCAAGGTTTAGAAAAACAAGTGTGTTTTTCTAGAACAAGAGCCTACAGCAGGCCAGAGTGAGCCAGGACTGGGCTCCTTCAGTGCCTTTGCAAATCCAGGCCAGCATGCCACATTTTTCAAAGCTGTTGACTAAACACATCCAATGAAATTGCTGCCCCAAAGTCCCCATTTGCTACAGTAAGAAATACTCTGTTGGGTAAAGTGAGGGGTTTTGTTCTAAATTCAAAACAATTTGAATATTGAAATCAAAGAGAAAGGAACTATCAAAATCAAGAAACCACTGGCAGTTCAATGAATGTATCTTTTACCTATTATACACTCGTAAAATAATAATATTGCAAAGATGCCTACCTTTTTATGCTTCTGTAAATCTGAAGTTTATGGACTCCCAATAACAATTGAACTCTCAGTATGAAAATACTACAGTGGAGAATAGCTAATTAATATTTGTATCCTACTTGGGGGGTTTTGTTGATAAGCTTGCCACACTTACTCGTCTACGTTTGTATTTTAAAGCCAAGGAACGCTGAAGAGCATAGCATTAATAATACGTTTGGAGGCAGGCAGGGAGAGAGCTGCTGGTGTTGTTGAGGATTGCCCAACTTCTGCTCTATTTTGAAGCATTATTTGTTTTGCTCAGAAAGTTGAAATTTTCCAGATGCTGTGATTGAGCTTATAAAATGTTAAGGAGGCATGACAGAGCGTATCACTGCTGGTTTAACTCCTGGCCATCTGAGTGCAGTCTCTGTTTGAAATAATTCCAGAGCTTGAGCTTTTCTGTGTAAACAGAAGGACTATACTTGAAGCGAGAATAGCTTCTCCGAAGTGCTGAATTTCCTCCCCTGCCTTTTGCCTTTGTGAAGTGTTACTGCTTGGGCAGGAAGGGAGGAAAAACATATATTCGACAGTAGCATATAGTTGCATTTTTGAATTTGAGTGCTTCTGCTTGTGAGCCACGTGAGATCACAGCTATATATACACGTACAGTGAGGTGCCCTGCTGGAAAAAAATCCTGTTTCTTTAGGATTTAACTAAATTTCTACTGAAATTAATGACTCACTTCTACTAATTTTACTGGCAGTGATACAAAGCTGATTATCTGTGGGAATCGGATATTCCCAATGGATGAATCTGCGTTTTGTACTTATGCTAAATCCAGAACAAGCCTCATTTTGCTGGGGTTTTACCTGCAAAGATTTTTTTAATGTTTTAGTACTGCAACATATAGGTGCAAATTTACAGATTCGCAGTATTGACTTGAAGGCTTAGATTTATGTTCATTTTGAGTAAAATTAGGTTTTATTGCCCCCAAAAAGATACCATATTTGGAAGATTTTCTCTTGGATGTCTTTGCATGCAGCTAAGGATGTACTCATATCCATCACGCTAAGGAACTGATTAAACATAACCTAGTAAAAATCCTTACAAGATAAATGAACATCCTTAGGATTTTAAGGAAAATAACATGCTTCAATGAAAATAATTACATATTATCTTTTTTTTTCTGTCAAATATTTGATTTCAAAGCACTGGTATACCTTAGGAAATTATTATTTGGGAAATAACTTTTATAACATTTTTCATGAATTTTAGTACAGTATTTTCTGTCTTTATTTGTCCTAAGACAGTCATCTTTCATTTGCGGTGCTGCCTTGTGTCTTGTTTTCTTAATTTGGTGTTTATAGCAAATGAAATGGAACTAAGCTCTTTAGTTTTAAATCTGCCTTGTCTCATAATTTTCATTTTTCTCTGTCTTTGGATACATAGGCATCAGTAAGTAAGCTCATTTCAATTGTCTTAATATTTGTAGCTAGTAGAAACGCTAGTTAATTTTCCTTTCAGTAATGCCCATTAAACCTTGCAGTCTGAAACTCATAATTTATTTATCCATTGATCAAGTACAGGAAAGACATTTACTCTGAAGTTTCAATACTTCTGTGCTTCTTTATCCTTTTCCTGGAGGTTAGAGATGAAGTATGATTGCTGAACTTGAATGGTATTATTTCTAAAGCCAAATAGTCCTCCTACCTTAGAAAAACCAAACCACCACTGAGTGTACACACAGAGGTTTGCTTTCAGTTCACGGACTTAAGATCTCACAATTGGATGCAAGCAAAATCTTTCTTGTCCGCTTTTTACAATTCCTTGCAAGGCAGGTACTTTTTTTCTTTTTTTTTTTTCAATTTACACAAATACTTTTCAAACTGGTGAGCTGATGTTTCTCATTGATTAAAATACATAAAAAGAAAGAGATTGCAGGATGACCTCATTCTTGAGAGCCATCCTGTGAAGCAGGGAAGGAGCTGAGAAGCTTTTGAAATAATCTGTTCCAGTAGCATCAAGGTTATGTCGTCTTGCATGAGCTTTCTACTGGAGGGTTTCCTTCAAGTTCAGAATCATTTATTTCTCTCACCTCTGAATAGATTGAGGGTGCTTGACCAACCTCAAAGTATGCTGCTTTAGAATAAAGAATTAGTTTATTATTAGTGTGAAGTCAATTATTTTTCATACAGTTATATTCTGCCCAAATACAGAGAACTGCAGTGCTTGGGGAGAGTTTATTCACTGGTATAACCCTTCATAGCTTTGCTGGGTGTTATTTGCGAGTGGGAGAGTGATCCCTGCAGTGAGTCTTCTCATGCATCCCCTCAGGTCCCTGTCACCATTAGGAAGCTCGAGTTCCTCTGTGTGGGTGACCTCCCCATCAAAACAGGAAACGAAAGTTAAGAAGCAGATGTGTTTCGTTACTAAATGCAGGCCTTTGGGGGACTTCTGCATATTAAATAGCATAGAGGAGATTTAATATCTCTTAATTAACTCCTATTCAGTATCTAGTTACTAAAATTTCTCTTCCAGTTTTGCTAGAGACTATTTAACCACCAGAGGTTAAATTTCCATTAATTTAGATTTGGTAATATTTTCTGATACATGAAAAAACAACACCAGAATAGATGGAAAAATCTGACCACGAGATCTAAAACTTAGTCTTCCATCATTCACATAATCATGGAAAATGTAATTTTCCTCCTATTGCTTTGTCAGTAAAGCCTAACCCTTTTTTACTGAAATTGTAAAGAATACGACTCAAATTTTGGTAAAGACAAGACTTAGAATTTTTAACTAAGAAGCTTTTTTGAAAATACTGGACAGCTCTAAGTCACTAAAAAAGTTTTGTATGGTATTTTGATTTGTGCATGTGTGTGTAGAAGTCATTGCTACTCATGCTGTACTTCAGCTGTAGTTGCTTAACTGCAGAAAATAGGAAGGTTTTAAGTACGGCATTCAAAATGTGGAGTACCAGCAATAGGCAGAGGTCGTGAAGCTGTAAGTGAATTGTACAAAAGTGGAATTCAGTCTTTATACCCCATTTCTACCATAATGTTCCCTTATGCCATTGTGTTCTCACCATAGCCTGTCTTACAGATCTATTTACTACTTCAGAGAGTCTTTTAGAGTAGGTGTCCTTTTTAAGACTGTTTTTTTGTTTTGGGTTTGGTTTTTTGTTTTTTTTTGCATCCCCATGCTAGACAGCACATCTGGTTAGTTACAATGAATTTGTATATGGCACCAATGGAAGTGCATTTTGATTCGATCTCTTTGCTTACAAGGGTAATCTTCTCTTTGAAAGGATAAGGGGTTTGTTTTTCTGTCTCACTCTGACATTGGCTAATATCTTAAATTTGTCACAGGTTGGCGGGAAATAAATTTGTTTTCAGCCTCAGATGAGCATTATTTAAAAGAGGGCTCTAAGGGCACGCTTTTCTAGCAGGCAGTTTGGGGATATTGATTTTTATTTTTTTTTTTTTTTTTAAGATTTAAACTTAAAATCTTTTCAGGAGATTGTGATATTAAAAATGTTTGAGGAAGGTAGGTTAATGAGGCACTCAGGTGCTAGACAAATTCCAGAAAATGGTGAGACATCCTACTTTTGGTGTAGAAATTCAATGTAATCCAACTGCAGGGGTTTTTCATTGGGTTTAACATGGTGCAGAGATGAAATCCATACACATACTGATACTTCTGCGTCAATATGTGTATCAAAAATGGAAGAAACAGCGCCCAGCTTGGTAATTCTTTAAGCGTCAGTGTCAGGAGAATGGTCTGAGTCTGACATGCATCTCAGCTGGCTGGCTTCATCTCCCATTTGCTGCCTCACAGAGACCCTACAGATCTACATTTGAGGTGTGACTGGGTGCACCTCTGCTCCTGGGGCCACAGTTTCAGGCTCACTGTCAGCTCAAAGCACAGTTCTAATTTTGTGTGTGACCTATGGCCAGTCCTTAAAAGGCAATGCAAGCATACTTAAAGACTGCCTAATCATACACGTGTTTTATAGAATAGCAGAGTTTTCATGTCCAATTATTATAGAATAGGTTTAACATAAAAATCCCTATGAATATTCTGTATCAGCTGTGTGCACTGTGGCACAGTACCACTGCCATTAGAATGATGGAGATGCAATTATACATACATACAGTATACATACCGTGAGTCCATATTATCTCACAGAGAACTTGTATCTCATAACTATGTAGCATTGATGTTTTATGTCACTGGGGAGATAGGGTACAGCATTGACTGATACTTTTGAAATCTAAGGTTGTTTTTTTTAAAAAAAAGAGGTTAACTTATTTTTGAACTTGCTGTATAGCTGAAAACTTGTTATAATTTTTCTTCCTCCTCAAGTCCTTCTCCCTTAAAGAAGATGTAAAAGTAAATGTCTTGCCGAGTAGTCTAGTAAATGTGATCTTTCTGTTGGGTAGTAGTAGCTTGCTAGAAGTAATTTAATGGCTCTGATTCATATCATAAGTTCTTTTTTTTCCTCTCTCATAAATGTCTATGTCCATGCATGTTTCCTCACATGTGATTATCTTCTTTTCTTTCAAGTCTTTTTCTTCTCTACCATTTCCAACAAAGCAGGGGAAAAAAGTCAGTCTTAGAAGAAGGAGACCGTCAGAGAGTTATAAGCAGCTTTGCTTCCCGTGCTATTGAGGCTCACAAGCAATCTAATATCAATGGATCATTGAACAATAATCTCCCCAAATCTTCAAGTAACATTACTTTTTTATCTGATGAGAACCCATTAACTACTCAAAACCCATTATATGTGGAAGGTGTCACTCAAAGTCCCGCTGCTGCTGAGTTTCTACGGAAAAGAAATGATACTCTAGATACTCTTTCTCCTTCAAGACTAGTCTTGAGAGATGCCTCTTTGGGAGGCAGTCACCGTGCATGGACGGTACCAACTCACATTACTAAGAGACACGTGCCTGGTTCTCTGAGTAGGCCAGTTATCATGGACCCCATTCAGTGGCAACAGGAGAGACTCAAAGCAGAGAATGAAGGAACTGAAAATCAGCATAGCAGTGTTGATATTAGCAGTCCACTATTTCAAAAAATAAGTGGCCCCAAGTTAACTGTAAAAGAGAAGGCCAGACAGTTTGAGCAGCAGGCTTTGCAAGAAATAAAGCAAGTGAAGTCTCCTGATGTGAAATCCATCAGATCGCCAACACACAGCATCTGTTTCCAAGAAGGAGAGAATGTGCTAGAGCAGTCTCCTAAAAGTGTGGTTGCTTCTCCTTGCCTTCACTCTTCTCTGTCCTCTCCAACACCTTGTGCTGAAGTAGTTGAACCAGAGGCCTCTGCGGTCCCCTCTGTAATCATCACGCACCACGACCATCCTGAAGAACTTTCTCCTCCACCAACTCGCAAGCCAACTCCTCCATCTTTTAGGATAAAGAAATCTGTTTGCCAAAGTTTTCTAGCTCCTCAGACCAAAGAAGTTACAGAAAGCATTCCAGATCCACCTAAAATTCCCCCACCCCCACCTCCACTGCTGCCACCTCCACCGCCACCACCACTTCCATCCCCTCCTATGTTGCCACCGCATCCCCTGCCTCTGCCCACAGTTTCTCTTTCTTCTTCTTCATCTCCTCTTACCACCCAGCACCTCTCTCCTGCCAAGCATTCAAAATCCCCTGCCAAACAGCCAGCTGTACCACCACTGGCCACAGTGCCAGAGCCTCCTCCCCATAGGGA
Organism: Ibidorhyncha struthersii; assembly: GCA_013398815.1. Taxonomy (NCBI): domain Eukaryota; kingdom Metazoa; phylum Chordata; class Aves; order Charadriiformes; family Charadriidae; genus Ibidorhyncha; species Ibidorhyncha struthersii. Next base: position 76,174 of record VZSZ01008020.1, read on the forward strand.
GCTGAAAGGTATTCTTAAAAACATTCAGAATTTAGCGGCGATTGAAAAGTCTGTGGCTAACATGTACAGCCAAATAGACAAAAACCATGTTCTGCCCAAGCACGTTTCTAAGCTCAAACCAGTTGCAACACCAGAGCTGCCAACTCCAGAAGCTGTGGCTGAGCAGAACCAGCAGAATGGCAACTTGAGCTGTGTTGTGGAGGAGCTTGAGAAACGCTTTCCGTCTCAGTCAACGGCATTGTAATATTTATGGTTGGATGTTTTCTGCATGTAACATTTTGAGTGAGATGACTCTAATGCAGCACATGGTATCTGCCTCAGACTCTATAGAAATTCAGACTTTTTCCCTTTCTCTGCTGTATATCACTACTTACTCAGTCCTAATCCCAAATTGAGAGACAGCGTCTTTCCTGTTCACTTGGAAATTTGTAACGTATAATAATTGTACAGGTTGTTTTCTCAGAGATACATCTTACTGTTCTATGATGGAAAACTGTCCGTTTTTACCCAAGGATTGGCCATAAAAGGCAGAGGGCTTGATACTGCTTTATGTTAAGCAGCCTTCACGGTAGGTAGTATCAGTAAGCAGAGTGATATGCGACTCTTTTTCTGCGACTGTAATTGGAATCTCTTGCTTTGCCCCTAAAACGTCCCACCTGGGAGGAATCTTACTGTCAAATATTGGATGTCAAAGAAAGCGAGTACTGGTAGTAAGCAGGCTCAGCAATAGTGAGCCAGAGTTATTGCAGTAATGCATCTTCGTATTCTGTGGGAGGTGACGCAGTGCTCTGCTATGCTGGCATGCTTTCTTGCAGCTCACGTCTGCATCTCAAGTCAGAAGAAGGGTTTTGTCTTGATTTGTCAGTAAACCTGGCTGTCTTCCCTCCTGTTACCTATGTTCTGCCTTCCATTGCATTTTTTATATTATAACTGCATGTTAAAAGTTTTTATTTTGTAAATTTCTTGAATGTACAAAGCATTTGTTTGGTTTTTATTTTGTATGTGCATGTTGTTGGTGTCTCTCTAACTTTTATGTTTCTAGTTTGCCATGAGCTTTACAGCTGAAACATCTCGCTTATTATCTTAAATTGTAATAAAGTCATTCTAATTAGTGTCACCAAGTGAAGATTTTTCAAGTACTTGTAAAAATCCATGTAATATGGATTTACTTACTGGCTTTTTTGCTCACAGTCATCTAAATCGGACCTTTACATTAGCTATGTCAATTATAGTAAATTAGCCTATCCTTTGAAAAAAGTGGTAAGTAAAAGCAGTTTTGGCATTTCAGGGAATGTTAGTTTGGTTCAACTTGCAAGTTTCCTTTTAGCCTTTTTCCAAAATTCAAAATATTTGTATTTAATATGAGTATTTTAAAAAACATATTGGGAAAGGCCGATACTACATATTGAAGAAAATCTAAGCCCCCAATTCAGTATCAAATGTAATCCAGAGAAAAAAGGTAATTAATTATTTATCAGACTGTCTAGAGATGCTCAGCTTTTCCATGGTGCTTGGCTTTTTCTCTTTTCTCTTTTTTTTTTTTTAAATTTGCAGTTAGGACATGTATGGATGCTTCAGTCGGAAACTGCTGAAGGTAGTTTTTCTTTCTTTGTCCCAGAGCCAAAATCCTCCATCATACAAGTTTCACTGATATATTAGAATTTTTCTTTGCTTAAAACTCTTGTTGGGCTAGACTGTAGTTCCAAGACAAATATAGTAGCTAAATGTGTGAGGGGAATGATTATCAATTTTTGCTGTAACAGAATCTGTATCATATATGAGATGCACGACTGCAGCACCAGCAGCAAATTGTCAAAATTCAGCAGCTATTAAGCAGAGAAACTTTTCAGATTTAAGAGCTGGAATTAGAAGATGGCTTACATGTGTACTTGCTTCTGTGCGTCTGCAGTGGTCCAGGCATGGAGACAGTGGGACAGTGGAAAGCGCACAGAGATCAGCATGAGAAATGATTGTGCTAAGCATGTTCAGAGTGGATCAACGCTTAAGACAGATTTTAATTTAAGTACCCAAATCCCACTTTAGAGCTTGCAGATCCGTAACAGATGCTTTTGTGAAATTCATTACATCTCTAGTGAAATATTAGATAAATATGACCTAATTTTGCAGTGTCTAGTGTCATGCAGCAAAGGTGCAGGTGTTTAGTAATCCACAGCTTAAGCTCCAAAGGTTTTATTTGGCTACAATTATTTGTGGCATTCCTTAAGGAGAAAGAATGGACATCACACAGGAGCTCCTTTTTAAATATTTCGTTTCATCAGTCTCGGAAGAGTCTGGGGGGGTCATCGTAATCAGCTTTTCACTAATCAGGAACACCTACTTTCTCATTCTGGAAACCTTTATTAAGTTGGAAAGTTTACGCAACCTAGTTTCATTTCGTCTGGAATTAACGTAACCTGTGTTCTCCTGCTGTTTTTTTGAATAGCCTTTGTTTAAAAAAATCATTCTGTTGGACCAGGAAAGAAACTGTACCAATAGCATGTATTTTTAGCCCACCCCAGGGAAGTTCTGTCCCATTGAGATGTCTGGATGCTACTGCGGTTCTGCAGCACTACAAAGTATTTTAACCAATATATTAGCTTGTAAGAAGTTGAGCATACATAAACTTATTGCCCCTTCTTGAGGTTGTCTGATTTGGTTCATTAGGATCAGAAGTGACCCTGGATATATCTCATCCTTTCATCAGCTTGACTGGGTTGAGTTCTGAGCAGGAGCAGAGATTGCATCGGTGGAGAGTGCTTCTTTGCAAACGTGTTTGCAAAGCTGATATTGAGCAGTAGCGCATCATTACTCATCTGCCTTCCAGATTCTTTCTTGTCGGTTCCAGCTATGAACTGCAGGAAACCTCAATTTTAAGAGTGAGGGCAAACTGATAAGCAGTTGCCCTCTCTGAGTAGTATCTGTAGTATTTGGGGTTTATGGTGCTTTTGCTTTTAATATGAGAACAGATATGAAGCACAAAATAGTAAATGCCTGCTGGTATGCCAGTAATTGGGGAAATTGTTGCTTTAGGCAAATCACAGTTCCTTTAACCTATGTTAGCAATACAGATGTGTGAAAGGTTGGTATATTTTGTACATGTAAATTCATTCTTGCTTTATCTTTCATGTTAAGTACCAGCAGCATATACTAGCTGTCATATTATCCTGCATCATCATAGGCACTATGTCCTTGCTTCCCATTTTGCATTGAAGATTTCTCTCTGACTGACTGCAGTGAAGTCTGGCTGATAATGTTTATTCAGAAGCAATTCCTCCCTCACTGGAGAACTTTAATCCCTTCCTGAAAACAAATGATGTTGTTTTGACCTTTGCCTTTTTGTCAGAATAGATCCTTGTGCTGTATTGAGTGAATGGGTATTTTTTGTCTTTGGGGGATTTTTTTTTTTTCTTCTAATCGTGGCCACACAAAACTGTAAGAGAAATATAAGCATCTCTCAAAACACAGCGTGGTGCTATTTTTAAGAAAGTTGAATTCCAAATTGAATGAGAATTACTTATATTATGCTTTTAATCTGCAATATAGTAACTACTCGAGAGCAATTAAGATTAATAGGCTTACTTATCCTCTGTGCAAGACAAGACCTTATTTATCTGAAGATTGTTGTAGGCGATAGAAAACTGAATACAGTGTTCCTCAAGTGGGCTTTGAAAAGTCACAGATCATCTTTTGATGATAAATCTTCATTTCAGTTGTTCATGAGTTTTTTATTATATGGGCAACGGCATTAATTTAATGCTGATAATCAATTCCATGTGTTGAATATTAATAGAAAACTTTATAGATGGTAATATTAAAGAATTAAAAGGACTTCTACTCTCTTCTTTATTATTTGCTCAAGTGTAATTAAAGAATTTCCCTAGACTACTGTCTGTGTACCAGGTTAAGCTCAACATAATTTTGAGCATTTACCCTTTCCATCTTAAAAAAGAAATTTAAAAAAAAAAATCCAGGCTTATCCTTAATAATAATGCTAAGACCTAAATTGCTGTTCCTTAGTTTTGTCTAAACCATTTTAATTTTCTGGCACAAAATGTGAAGATAGAGAACTTGATACACCTAAGTGCATTTGTCATGCATAGGAATGGCTCCAAGAAAATGAATTAAAACAACAACAAAAAAAAATCCAATAAGATCAAAAGCACAAAGCCTGTGGCAAAATAATCATAGATAGCAAAAAGAATTTAACTCCCCCCTGCAGGAAACGTTAGGAAATGTGTAGTTTTAATAATAATGTTGTTACAAGAAATTAATAATAGAAGCTCCAGGCCAATTTCTAGCGAGTCCCGAGTGGATACAGGAAGTCCAGAAGTAGAAGAGAAACTGTTTTGCTGTTTAAGCACATGCATGAAATAAGAGTCTCTTCGTAGATGGTCTCTGAGACAACAGAGAAGGTGACCTCTCTTACGGAAACGCAAGGGAAACCAAACACAGCATTCACCCCCTTCCCCCTTGCTGTGTTCCACTGGGTGCACTGGCTCTCTGGCTTTTGGGGATTGGAGATTTCTTCTCATTCATTCGCAAACTAAAGCAAGAAAAGACCCCAAAGATTCACTAGCCTTTATCATGCAATAATCCGTATGTCCAGAGCAAATCTAAAGAAAAACATATTTTGTATTGTAGATATGTATTTCTTTTCTTGCTAGTAATATTTCTAATTACATTATCTTTTCACCTTTCTCCAGAAAGAATGGCAATATGCATCTTTATATAGTCTCAGAGAAGTATACTAATTTATTTTTTTTCTTTTTCTGATTTCTAGGCGAGGATATGCACAGCAAGAGGTAAGGGTGTTCCCCAATTATGTTTAAAATACTAATTGCATCAGCATACTTTTCCCATACAGCCTATGTTGTGAAACGTTGCTACTGGGTGTTTTATAGGCTAGAAATACAAAGTGGTTCAAAAAGCTCACGAGGCGTAGATTCACTGGGGGTTAGTAACCTTCATGGCACAAACGTAACCTCCAGGCGAGGAGATTGCTGCTCAACAAACTGCCCAAAACAGTTTCCCTCCACGCTCGCTGTGTTTTCTTACGGCACGCCTAATCGTCTGCCGCTGCCCACTGTCATGGGCCTGGCGCAGGGCTGCACAGACCTTCTCTGCAACTCACTGTAGTCTGTTGTTCTTGCAGCATCTTTTTTCTCCAGCAATGAATAACATGGAGAGTTTCCTTCAGAAATCTCAATTAACTCATTTAATAATTGGAAAGTTCTCCAGAATATATTTCTGTCATAAAGGGTGATACTTACTGTTGATAGCTAGATCAGTTTTACTAATCTTAAGGTGTGCATCTGGAGCCTACTGCTCCTTATTCAGTAGTGTTCTACAAATTCCAAGTTTTCTGTTGTTCTGCTGTGATTTTTCCTCCCTTTGTAGAGCTGATTTGTGTCTCTTAATTCAGACACAGAACTTCCCCCTCTCTCAGGGTTTGGCTTTGGCCAAGAAACTTGGCTGATATAGTGTCACCAAGTTTTGGGAGGATTGTGGGGACAATGGCACCGATTTTCCTGAGTAAATCTGATCCTCATTTACAAAACAGCAAGTGATGTGCATCAGTCTGTCATTTGCAGAAAACTGGAGCAGCAGAGTAATTAACAACACGACTACCAGAACTGACCCATTTTAGAACTGTGACATACCTGAGAGGAGCCATATCGTCCTGTCCATCCTTTCTGTGCAGCCTCCCGGGGTCTGTTCCCTCACATCAGCATGTTTTCCTCACTGTATGCTGCAAACGGAAATAAATCACACATAAGCTGTAAAGAAAACAAGTGAGATAATCTTTTGCTGTCTTACTGGTATTGTGAATTAAAGTATATTTGTGGTTGGGAGGTACTCAGTTAAAAGCCACAGAAGTATATAAATATAGATAGAGAATGAAAACGATGGTATTACAGTAGAAACGCAAGAAATCAAATCACTTCAGGTTTTTAATAGCTGAATCACAGACTTTACTGCAGATTCCCATAGATTTGCTTTCTACCTGTCAGGGATAACTTTTTGTCTGCCATTGTCTCCCTGCTGTCTCCAACATAGACTACACAATAGTTCTCTTGGGCTCTGACAGAAGTTCTTGAGTTAAATAATTTAGAGAATCACCAAATAAACTGGGAATTTGATTTTATATCAGGCAAAAGAAGTAGTGGACTGTAAAGTGATTTTACTACATTAGGTGCTTAGCAGTGTTCTGCTTCTCACCAAGTATGGAAGTGTCCAGGTGACTGCCGTACAAAAGGCTCTGAAGGACCTGTGTTTTTAGAATTTCTTTCCAATCTTAACTCAAAAGCAAATGACCTGCACTTTAATTGCTGCTGCCCAATTAACCTCTTTCTAATTTTCTTTTGTAGCAACAGCAGTTGCTGAGACCTTCTCTTCTCAGACCAGAGGTACCAGTATTTTTCATTTCTTAATTATTCTATAACTTTTTTAATGGCTTTTACATAATTTCCTAATAAAACCCCATCTGTCTTAGGTAATATTTTTCCTCTGACTCTTTTAGATGAAAATGAAAGTCCTGACATTGTTACCCCATTTATGTTGTTTTAATTAAATACCTTAAATTTACTGCTTCTTGATATCTTCCCCTTGAGCATCTTTTAGTTATTCCCATGGACTTCATCACACAGACCAAAAGCTTTCCTACTTTCTTGTCCAGATTCACAGAATAATTTCCTTGCTGTCCAACCACAATCTGTTTTTTCAGATGTCAGTCAACTGATAATTGATTATTGTACCTAGAGATGAACTAAGCAGTTGGCCTGCCAAGGTAATGAAAGCATTAGCACAGTGCTGTGAAGTGCAAAGGCCACTCTGGATTATAAACCAAATACTTCTCATTTCCAATCTTTTAGGCCAAATATAATTTCCAGAATAAGCAATAGTGTAAATGTCACTTTTGTGAGACGTTGCTATCAATGGTATTTTTGTGGTACAGAATAATGATAGTTTCTGCAATCATTATAAGTAATTATGAGATGCTCTGACACAACTTTAAATTCATTAGACAGGAGAAAAACCTCTAGGAAGCTGTGAGATAGAGACGACATGCAGTCCCTTGCCAAAACCTAAGCCCTGGTGCTGTGTGTCCGTACTGCAGTTCAGAGGTATTCCACAGAGCAGCCTAATGCCAAATAGTGTGTGAAATGAGCTTAAGGACACACCTGGCACTCTTGTAGGATACAGACAACTACTTGGCTTATTCCGATGCTGCTCATGATTGTTGATGGTCTAGAAAACATTAAAAAAGACAACAACTGTAAGTGAAATAGCTCTAATATTTCAACGCAGCTTTTTCCCTTGAGAGAGGTGCAAGAAGTGACAGCGTACTTGCTGTGAGTCCAGTTTACTAAAAGAGGTTTTTGTACAAGATAAGTGAGACAGTGTCCCACACCAGGACGGGTCTGCATTTAACTGACTTAGAACAGTCGCTCCCCAGGTATATATCAGGGGAAGGGGTCATTTAAAGCTCCTCTTGGCTTCTCATCATGTTCTTGACAGTTGTCAATGTTCCTCAAATTATTATCATTTTTTATTTTGCTTGTTTGCACTTTAAGACACTGTTCTTTTTGCCTTTTTCATCTGTCATTACTGCGTATAACTTCGCATTCAATCAGTGTTTCTCTTTTGACAGGAGTTAAGTATGGAGTCTGGAATTGATCCAGGACAGGAATACTATGGGCAAGATTACTACAGTTATGAGCATGGGTATATTTTCATTTTTCCTATATATTTCTGAAAACGCTGCTTTTCCAGGTTGGTGATGTTTATTATTGCAGCATCTAATCTGGAGACTTCTTTTCACCACAGGATTACTTTAGCCTTTGTGTCCACAAAGGCATAGGCTGACAACAGAAGTCTTTTTAAAAGTTAAAGGGGTGTTGTATAACTCCCTGCTTCTTTAGGAATGTAATTATTACGCTTGCAGAGTGTATACCTCATCCATCATGATGGTTTTGTATTCATTTTTTTATTTGCCTATTTTTGCTGTCTTGGAAATTAATTTCCATCATCTCCTCCCCTTTTGTGGCTCACCAGCCTGAGTTCAGTGACTGATACTTTCTGCTCACAGTTTCCAGCCAGCGTCTGGCCTTCTACATTTACCTAGAAAAACATTATCCTGTTCCAATAATGCCCATCTGACTGCAAGCACTTCAGAGATTATTGCTGTTCTTACAAGCTTACAGGGATTCTCCAGAACTGATCCCAGGGAGCCTGCTCTTTCACTCCCTAATGATAAAAAAGATCCCCCAAAAATCAGGTACCTGGAAGGAAGGTCATTCCACTTGGGGGATTCTTGACTGATCCCAGAAACGTCACAGTTCAGGTTGCCCTCCAGTTGTAACGGGCTTGCAGCCAATTGCAATAGGAAGAGGTTTTGGATTATGTTACCACTAAAGGAAAAAGAATAATAATTGTCGTTCCACGATGTGAGCGTGTGCATTTGTTGCTGTGTGTGGAGACACACGTGAACACATTGGTGCACGTTATGAAGAGACCGTGGTGTTTTTGCCAGGTATGAACTGCCTCAGTATGGGAGCCGCCGACGACTGCTGTCTCCTTCGGGGATGTATGATGAGTATGGGGAAGTCGTGGTGGAGAATGATGGTGGCTACTACTATAGTCCGCATGGATCGACAGCAGAAGAGGTAAGTGTCTCTGGTGTGTTGATTCTGTCTCTGCAACAAGATGAAGGACCATTAAACCTTGTCAAATGGATTTTGTAATTGATTAGAATATTGTGTTCTGTATAGACCAAATAAGTGGCTCTTGCGATGCTAATCCTTGTTTGCCTTTCTGATGACCAATAAAGTTTGTGTCAGCACCTCTTTCCCTTTTTCTAGAAATAAAAAGGAACTGTAAAGTTTCTTTTAATATCCACATCTATTTTTCCCTCAGTGTAGATTCCTAGTTCAAAGAAAAATCCACATAGCCTTAGGTAATGCCATTTTATATTGTTAACCAAATAGGGTATTACTAATACTCAGTTTATAACTGGTGATTTTCCACTGAGAAGAGCAGTCACCTAAACTCATTTATCATAAAGTTCACAACGGAATGTAAAGAAATTTTAAAATGTCCGTGGCAGCCAGAAGAAAGTTGATGTAAATGTTCCTTTTTTTTTTAAATCTAATTTTCAGAAATATTGGACTCTTAATCCATCGCATGGGTTTTAATTAAATGAGACATAACATTTCTGAGCCAGTATATTTCCCTGTTGCAGAGTAAGGTAGTTGTGCACTTGCAGCTTACTCTAGAAGTAAAACTTTCCCCGTAACTTTGGTTAAAAGCTATACTAAAACAGGTAAGTTAGTTTTGCTTTGGGGAAAAATGTTGCATTTGTTCCTACTGATTATTTTAGGGTACGATTTTTCACAATAACTATCTTTCAAATTGTAATCAAGTTCCATTTTCATAATTTGCAGGGGATCAGTCAAGGCAGAGGTCCTTCAAGCAGAGGTGTAAGCCAGAGAGCAGGGGCTCAAATAGAAGGTAGACCTTTAGGTGGTGGGATGGATCTAAGACGTGGTTCTGGAAGAGCGTATAGGACCAGCCAGGGAAAAAGGAAACTAAAAGCAGTGATGCATTTAAGTCGCGTAGCAGTCAGTGCTCACAAACCAGTAGGAAGAACTGAGTCTGCTCGTTCTCCATGGAAGAAAGCAAAGATATTCCCGATGATTCTGCAGAGAGTGAAAGGCGGTAGGAAAGATTCCAGTTACGCCAAGTTGATGTCAGCTCGCCAAGTGGATGGTGAGAAAAGCATGATTATCAGGGGAAGTTACTTCCAGAAATCGACAGATGACAGATCTTCGATGAGAAAACTAAATCATGTGTTAAAGCGCATTAGTGTCTCCAGAAAATTTCAAGAGCCTATTAGCAAAGATTCAGTGTGTGCAAGAGGAAAAGGAGAGGATGAATACGAAAGAGATGAAGCAAAATCAGGAGTTTCAATAAATATCGCAGCAGAGAGTGAACTTGAGGATAGTGATTATGAGAAGAAGAAAAAGAAGAGAAGAAAATATGCTTCAGATGAATCATCTGTGAAGAGTAGTAGCTCTGGCTCGGAGTCAGAAGATAAAGACTACTTGAAAGTAACTCTAGACCAAGATGAAGCCACTGAAAGTACTGTGGACTCGGATGAAGAAACTGGGCATGATTTTGGGGATTCTGATGACGACTCTGGCTCCAGCTCTAGCAGTGACTCAGAGGAGGACTCGTCTGAAGAGGAAGAGGACGAGGACCATGATGAGGAAGACTCTGACAGTGATGAAGATGGTAGCCTGTCAAAGAGCTCATCTACACGAAGTTCATACAGCAAATCAGGGACTAGCGAATTCAGCAGTAGAAGAAGCACTGAACGGTCTAGTACAAAAAGCAGGGGAGGCAGCTCTCATGGCAGAGCGAGGCGATCCAGCCAGAAATCAAGCATTAGCTCTAATGCATCGGGTAGTGACAGGGACACGAGCTACAGGAAAACTTCAGGATCCAGCTATAAGAGCAAAACCTCCTCTGCCAGCCTGGAGATAGAAGACACGATAGAGGAGGTGTCAGAAGAAGATGAACAAGTGGATGTGGAGCAAGTCAGCGCAGGCCCTGATGAGGCAGCAGAAAAAAATAAGGCAGTTTCTGAAACATCTGCCAATGCAAAAACTGCTGCTACTGAAGAAGACAAGAGAGGAAAATCAGCTATTAATGGTGATGATAGTGTGGATGAAAGTGCAGAAGAGGTTGATACAGATGCTAGTGACAGGGAGGAAATTGTCAGTAAGAATGAATCTTCTTGCCTGGAAAGTGAAATCAGTGTTACTTCCAAAGGCGCTGAAGGGACAAAAAGCACAACTAGTGCCACTTCTGGTAAAACTGCTACTTCCCCTGATACTGAGAATCAAAGTTCTGACACTGATGTGAAAAGAAAAAAAATAAGAAAAAAGATGTCCCAGGAAAACAGTCAGTCTCAGTCAGATGAGACCCTGGATACTGCCATTACGGAGTCAGAGACTACTGGTGATTCTACATCCTTTTAAAAAGGAACAACAGTAGGTGGTCGTTTTGCAGTGAGGAGTGATCTTGTTTGCTGTGCCTTCTGTGTGATCTTTCCTAAGCGATGCACACTTGACTAGAGACAGCCAATAAGAAAATGTCAAAGCTTACTGCTGCAGCATATGAACCCTATATACTGTCTCAAGGATAGAACTGCAGGAAACCAAACTGATATAATTCCTCTGAGAGGCTACTCAGGTATACTTAGTGGTGGATATAGAAAGATTAATTTTCATTGAGCAATGGCAGGAAGGAGTACTTCTTTTTCCCTGCTAATTTTAGTAATTTAGTTACAGAGGCATTGTGTTGATTCTTGGATTTAATCCTTTTTTGCATTATGCACATTGTGAAGCCAAGTAACATTGCATTTTGCATTCGCTGTGATGGATAGCTTGACAAACCTGGTGGCACAAACCTATTAAGGGCCCTATGTTTGTGCAGGCTATGTCTGTCACAGAATGGAACACTGCAGGAAAGACAAGGGGCAACACATGGAATTCAGTGAAGAACAGGAATGATGATGAGGGTGAAAAGACTTCAAAGTCATACATGGTTTCACCTTATGTTCCCCTATTGTACAACATATGCTAATCTTCAAGTGAGTTCTCTGCTGTAAACTTTATCCCTGTCTGCAGGGAGTACAACTGAAATTGCAGCAAAGCAACACTCCCAAACTGCAGAGTATTACTAGCAGAGCTGGGATTAAACTGTTTCTGGATCGTGGGATTCAGGTTTCGGGAACCAGTGATGTACAAGACAGGAATGCAGAGGCATGTGTACAAAGTGAGCTTGGTCAGAAAAGGAAATAGATTACATTTTCCAACTTCTGCCCCTCCCACCTAACAGTACAGTGATTTTATTATTTTTTTTTAAAGCATCTTTTTAAAAGTTTGAGATGTGTAAGAGCAAAGTATTGCTCAAGGTAACCATCAGCTATGTTCTATATTTTGGTATCTGCCTTTTAAAATTCAATAACCTGTAATAGCTGATGTCATTCAATAGAGAAATCTTGTAGTGCTTCCATTAGCACAATTCTCAGAATGAGCATGATTGCATAGGAAGGACTTCTGTTATTGACAGCCCAAGTGGCCGTTGTGTTTTCATATAAGAAGCAGCCTCTGCATGATGTACCTCCTCATGCAGCTCTTGTCCATGCTGTCAGCACAGAGTACGCAAGTTTTGTATACACACAGGCTATGTGTGATTTACCTTGTATCAAAAGCCACAGAGCTGTTTCTCAACCACTAGATTTATCCAGATAAGGCATAAGAAGCCTAAATAAAATTAAAGCTTTGAGGCAGTATTGGATTAGTCCTGTGAGTGAAAGTTAGGGCAAATTCTGGCATATGCACCAAAGCTCTGTCAGGAAATCTCTGTTAGACGGGGGAGAGAAAAATGTTTGAATTTTGAAGGTACTTGAGCCTGCTGTGGATTTACCCTGGCAGGACCATTGGTGTTGAGTTGCAACGTGTGATACTAACTTTTCAAGTACTGACTTTAATTCCAGTTGAAATATGAACTAGATTTATGATCACTTACCTACTTTTTTGTATTCTCATATAGCACAAAGGTGTAGCTGCACATAGCGTTTTAACGTAAATCCCATTTAAACTAGTCAGTCTTTTCATCCATATGCACGTATCTGTGTGAAGAAAATCGTATGTCTTTATCAGGAACAAAAGAATAGGCATCTAAGTAATTTGTAAAAGTGTAACTTCTCAAAAGCTTAAGAGTAATCACCACCTGTTTGTACCTTGCATGATTTTCTTTCTCTAAAAACTCTTTTCTTGTGTGCATGTGTATGCATTGCAGTGGGAGTTAACCACAATGGTATCTGCTGGCTTAGTGAAATAACAGCATTTTCATTATTAATTCAAGAATGATAGTACCTTGTTTCAGTGTACTGCAAGGAGGCATTTACTTTAAAAACATCAATTGTAAATTCAAATATGTAATGGGTTTTGTGTAATCACTACTAGTACAAAGTCATAGCAATGGAAATTGTTTGCATTAACTCTTTAAAAACAATATAAATTATATAAAATCTGAAGTCTCATTTCTCCACCACCTTCCATTTAATAACAAAGCATCTCCATTGATTCCACTAGATTGGAACTGGCACAAAGCCTTATATCAAAGCTTTTCTTTTTTTAACCAGCCAATTTTGGCAGTGTCGTGCCTGAGAATTTCCCTTGTGTAGATCCCGAGATCTTTCTCTGCTTGATGTGTTGTGAATATAAAACAGACCTTCTCAGTGCCATTACTGCACTGAATTTACAATGTAGTAATACTCTGGAAGAAAACTTCTAAGGTCTTCCTACCATTTACCCATTAGTTTTGTGTAAGTATCACACAATGGCTTCATCATCAGTGCCTTCTAGTTTCTGTTAGAAGGGGTTATTTATCTAGCTAGTTTTCATCTCTCTTTGTAAGACAGAGACATTGCTTGGTCAAAATATGACTGGTTTACCAATATCATGATTTACAGAAGTTTTCTTTCAGACAGGAAGGTACACTTCAACTTGACAGGAGCACAGCTGAATGCATCTTTAGCAAAAAAACCCCAAACAAACAAAAACTAAAACCAACCCAAATTTGTCACTACTTTCCAAACCTGAAGAAAAACATCACAGTTTTTATACAGTCTATCAGACTCGCATTATGCAGTTCATGAACCAAAATGAATTTATCCATGTTATAAATTTTTCGTACAAAGAAATGTTTGCATGCTCAAGCATTAGGTATATATGATAGGGGCACACAGTGGTAATCAAAACAATTAAGAAATATCTGTGTACCACCTAGGAGGAAGCGTAGAAAAGACAAGTTATTAAAAATTCATGTGAGTGTCTAGATAAAAGAAAAGATAAATAACAGATAGAAAAAGGGCAGGAAAATGTAAGAAATAGTGCTGAGGTTTAACGACATTTTTATTTATTGTCAAACAGTGGGCCAGAAAGAAAAGGATCAAGTTGGTAGTCGACCCAGAGTATGAGACCAGCTCCACTGGAGAAGACAGTGCTCCCGATTCCAGCCAGAGGAATCGTCTTAATAACCCGAATATTCAAAACAACATCAACGGTAACATCTACATTGCACAGAATGGCTCTGTTGTCAGAACCCGTCGCATTTGCCTTGGTAATAATTTAAAAGTCACATCTCCAGTGAGGCTGGGGAAACAATTCAAGAAACTGGACAAGCTAGCAGTGACACATGAGGAGAATGTCCCACTGAACACATTGTCAAAGGGACCATCTTCTAGTGATAAACTGAACACAAGACCTTGCAGTGTCTCATTTGCTTCCTCTACTATAGGGGCCGAAAATATAGTAACAAAGCCAGGGGGCTCCAAAATGAAAAGCACAGAAGAGCATGAATCAGTTGTTGATAATGAGGATGTCAAAGAGCCCTTGGAGTCGCACAGTGAACACACACAGTCAGATGAAGAGGAGCTCTGGATGGGCCCTTGGAACAACCTTCACATACCAATGACAAAACTGTGATTTTATTTTTTTTTATTTTAATTTTTACTTCAGTTTATAATAAACTGCGCTTTTTATTGTCACTGAGGAAAATGTATGAAATTTGTATTGTGCACATACGTTGTATACTACAGACGACATGCTTTACAGTTTAAAATCAAAATTTGCACTCACATTTGTACCAATTAATTGCCCTCCCCAACAACTATTTTCACAGGCTTCCATTTTACTAAACAATACTTCATTTAAATCAATTAGTTTTTTTGGATCTTGATTTATTGTTTAATAAACAGTAAACTACTAATAAATGCACAGCAACATTTGGTTAACTTTTCAGACATGAACTTTTCAGACATGCCTAGCTTGTTTTTCTGTATGGTACTTGTGGCTATACTGTTTAGATTTGGAAATTGTCTATTTATGTTGGAGATTTAAATCCAGAGCTCTTGATTCTGAACTCAGAGTAATAAATTAAAAATAAATCCATGAAAGTCAATGGAGCAAATCCTCGGCTGACTTAAATTTAAGTAACAATACCAAAGTCGATAGTGATATACCAGTTTATGCAAACAGAGGATCTCGCTCAACACCCAGCTAGCAAACTTATGTAAGAGTGGAACTGGGGTTTATAAGAGTGTAGTGCTGTTACATAGAAGAGTGAAATAGAAGATTAAACAAGATAAAAATTGCAAGGAGGAAGGAAATGTGTAGTAATTAATCTTATTCAGAGTTACCTAGCTGTGGTTTGTTCATTTTCTTTTGTAAATTAGCTCATTCCAATTTTCTTCTCTAGTCAATTTTTCATCTTTTCATCTCTTCCCACATCAGTTCTGTTTTCTTCTTTATATGGTCTTTAGCTCCAGTTTTTATGCTCCATCAATAATTGTCATCCTATGGCTATATTCCTCTGAAATAAACCAGGATGATACATGAGTCTGTGTGATAGAAATAGGCATTAAAGAGTAATTAATAGGAAGGGGATGGATACATTTTCAAGCCCAGCTAGCTGTTGGGTTAAATGGTACAATCACCATTCCACTCCAATAGTGTTGAACATAAACCTACTGAAAAGACAAATGGATCATGGTGAAGAGGATAAAAAGTGAATATTTTACAAGGCTAATATGCATAAATGGATCTGTGAAGGGCAAAGGGTGTCAGAACACATGCAGAATTGTTTCAAAAACTTGAAATAAGCATTACTGGTAAAATACACTACGTAAATTTTGGCACCTGCTTATAATTTCTTTTTGTACCTCAAAGTAGTGAGTGTGTTGTGTTACAACTTGAATAAGGAGCTGAAAAACGCCTCTGTTCATTTTTCACTATTGGTGACTGACATTAGCAATACAGAGCAAAGACAGAGCAAAGTCTTTTTCTCCAATGCGATATAGGAAAGGAAAAAAAGAAGATACATATTCCCATGAGAAACATGTCCTGTTGTATTATGCAAACTTTTTTTTCAGGAAAAGATCAAACTAGTTGTGAGAACAATACAGATACCTCTCAAAAGATAGGAAGAGTCGACAGATAAATGCATGCAATTAGTAAGGAAATGATTGGCATCGGCATTCTTTCCCTGTTGCTGTAGTTGAAGTTTCACCACAAGATCTGGATGACGATGGCTGTTGGTTCTGCTCTGGCAGTAAATTGACTTCTGCTACTGTGATTTTGCCTCCCCCTTGCACAGGTTCTCCTCCACGAGATTCCTCTTAATGTTTGTCTTTACAAGTTGTTCGCATGTTATGCCTGTGTAAATGTGACATTTCTGTCAGATACCTCCTTTTCAGGCTGAGGTTTCTGACCAAATATTTTTAGAGATGGTGCTTGTTTTTAGGCATGAGAAATGCAATGTAGCCTACCATGCAAGAAAAAAAAAAAAAAAAGACCAGGTATTTCTTTCTCCTAACTCTATTATCTTGGCATATTGGCACTTGGTACCTAACAAAAAATAGCTGTTTGGAGTTTAGCTAGATAACATATAGATAAGAACAATGAAAGAAAAAAAAACACCTATTCTTTGAAATAACTAGTAAAATGTTATATTTTAATCCTGTTTAAGATGCTGTTATTATTTCACTACATCATTTTTATTGCAAGGTCTGTCAGTTTGGTTCTTACTAAATACTTCAATAAGGTCACAAGCTTTTTAGAGAAACGTTTTCTCTCAGCTACTCTCAATTTTCTGAGGGGAAAAACAAATTGTTCCTTTTTCTAGAGACTCACAGCTATACCAGCTTTAGCTTTAGCTCTGTGACTGTCAGGCCTAACACTGGTGGTTGGTCAGTAGTGCTGTGCATGCTTATCAAAGGCAAAACCCATCAATACCATCTCCTTTGTGCTGTCCAAGTGCTCAGAACTTTTCGTGCAATGCAAAGAGTGTAAGAAATTTCACTTTTTCAGCAATGGCTGGGGTTTATCTAACATCTAGCTGGATTTTAGCTAAACTTGTAGTGACTTTCAAAAATCTTGAATACTGTTGGCAAAGAGAGGGCTTTGTGAAATCTTTCACAGGTGCAGAAGGTTGGGGGGTATTTTTTCTTTTTTATTTTCTGTGGATGTAATATGGTATATCAATACAGAATTCAAATCTTTCATCTGGGGATGCCATACTGTAAATTAATACAGATTTTAGACTGTGAGCTGGTAGTGGGGCCCAGAACCAACAGCAATAACAGTACAGACTGATACAGTGAAAAAAAAAAAAAAGACAGGTCACTTCTACTTTTCCTTTGGGAAGTGAAGTATTAAGCACGGCTTTGGTGGATACAGTACGCAGATTCAAGTATCTGGGTCTTGGGACATAATTTACAGCTATTTAACCAGTGAAATTACTAAAGCTGATGCAAGGCATGAACATGTCCCCCTGGGTGGCAGAACTACTCACTGGCTGACTGATCAAGGTGATAATCATTGCTCCTGACATTGATTTAATTTGTACACTCCTCCAAGCAGGCACTGTTAGTTTTGAGGTTTAGTATGGCATCTGCTACATTTTTAGTAAGCAAGGATCAAATGACTGACATTGTGGCTGTAGAAGGGCAGTGTAATGCCTACTGTGAGGCTGAACAAGGACTGTCAGGAGAAAAACAAAGTGTTATTTTTTTCCTTCGTTTAAGTGTATACTACAATGAGCGAGATTGCGAAGAAACCCCTGCAGATCTATTGAGGACCTACTAGGAAGCTTAAAATATTTATGCATTAATGTCAGGTAGTCCTTGCACCCAGGACTTGCCTGAGTGGATGTGGGGGAAAGGACAGTGCAGTCGTGGTGGGAGATGTGTGTCTTGGTGCCTTCTGCCAGCAGAGTGATGTCACAGTGTGATCATTCAGCATCCTCCAGGGTGAATCTTTCCAGTAGATGGTTATGTAGCTGGAAAAGTTGCACAGTCAGCAAAATGGAAAAGAGATTGAAAAAAATCCGAATTACTAGTAATGGGAGAACAGCACCAATCTCTTACACGAAATTTCAGCGTACATGGTGGAAAAACACATCGTGGGAACCAGATATTTTGGGCCAGTCATAACTATGAAAGGGCTTTCTGCAAGTGTCACACAATCCAAAGAGAATACAGCTCGATATTTTAAAAAGTCTAATGGATCACAGCCATGGAGGTTCTAGTTTCTTGTGGTGGTTGCTCCCAGGTTGCTTCTGTGTGATGATCTCAGTCGTTGGGAAGTGGCTTCTCCTTTTTACATCTGTTTGTCTCTAGCAAATGTCAGTTGTAGCTCAAAACTTTACAACTAAGTATATTTTGCAGCTGGTGGATGGTGATAAATGCTTCTTACCTTGTAAGATTTATAATTGTGCAGCAAATGGGGGTATAAATTTGAATGCTTTCTCATCAAGCCTTAAGTTTGTGGCTGTGTGAAGGCACATAGCTAGCCAGAAATACAAAAGGCATCAACTTTCTCCTGCTCAGCACACGCTTGCTGATCCTTCAAATGCTGCACACAGAAAGGGTAACTTTAAGTTACCGTTGACTGTCTCATTGTTTATAGTCTGAGAAAGACTAGCATTTATTACAAAGTATTGATAAACCACAAGGCTTGATAAACCCAAAGAATGGTGCAGTTTGTCAAATGAATTTTGAAGGCAGATGGTTCTCAAAAGCTCATTAGAGGAGTACTGAGGAATACTCTTTTTTTTTCTTTATTATCGGAAGAAGAGAGTTTCAGTAATTTCACTGTTTGGAGTAGGAGCAGTAAGCCCAGCTGATTAAATGATAAAGCTGTAGCACAGACCTGAATCAATAGTGTAGCCAAGAACATCAGCAGAATCAGGTAATTCACTCGTAGCAAAACTGAAGCTTTCAGCGTGCTACCAGCCTGGACAGCTGGAGCATAGTTTATCTTTTTGGCACTGATTGTTGCCAATACACAATAAAATTATATCGTTCCTTTTGTGAGCCACCCAACATGAGCAATGCCAGCCCTGCAAATTGTTTGCACGTTGTTAAGTAATGGCTGTCTGCGATGCTGCCATGATCCTCAGAATGAGTTGCAGTATCCTGAGGAGTGTTTGCCTGTCCCCATATAGATGCCATAAAAACATATAGGTGGCTGTGGCAGTTCAGGCATTGCTGCCATTTGGGTCTGTCTAAGCACCCAGCATGGGGTAAGCAGCCATGGAGAGCCTGTGCTGGAGTTCAGCACAAAAGGATGCAAGCTCCTGATCGGTGGTGTTGTGTGGAGAGGGCTACTTGGAAATAGTAAGTGGTTCTAGCCCGAGGAGGCTTAATTTTGTATGCTCTCAACCTGGCAAGGAGCAGCAGTTTCCACAGAGAGCTGGGGGAACCACATAGAGTTGCTCGGGCAGCAAATCCACTGGGGCACTGTGGGCAGAAGCGTGGCGGAGACCCTTGGAGTTACCATACTTTGTATAGGCCTGTTTGGCTTTCAGGAGGTTCCACTGAAACTCCAGCTCTGGACAGGCTGACCTTGCATGGAGTGGATAACAGCTGGTAAGTTGTTTGCCCTGTATTCAGAAGTGTGTTTGGGGAAGGGATGGTGTCTGTACAGTGGCTCTTTTGCAGTTCTTGAAAGAGTACGGACAAGATCCTGTGTCAAACTGTTAAAAATCTTCCTCTGCCCTCTCAAAGCTCTGCTGAAATGCTTAAAGAATAGAAAACATCATGGTGTTTTTAAGGTAACGAAGGTAAAATTAGTCTTTTTCAGTGCATAACACTCAAGACTTTGTTCTCTATTCTGAGAAGTCTGTGGACATGGTACCTGGTAAAGTTGAATGCCAGGGCAGGTATTGGGCTTATCTTATTGCAGCAGTTATCAGAAACGTTGCAAGTGCCTGTTCCCAGGGGAGGTATTCCTGGCAGCCCTGTGAGCACTGCAAAGGTCCAGTCAGAGGTGTTTTGGGGAGCTGGGAACAGGATCCTTATGGAGAAGGGCAGCTTTGTGCAGGACTGAATGTTGTGTTACACTGGAGGGAGGTTTAGTTTTGTTTCAAGAGTTTAGGGAGAATATAAGCCTTCATATTGATAACACCACAAAGCTGTGTTGTACGTCAGTGTCGTCAAGATTGACAGTTAATGCCTGATTGGTGAAACCCATTGTTGGTTCTCCTCAGCAGTTAGATTTGCAGTATGCATGTGCATCATCTCTGGCTACGCATAGATTATCTCTTGTCTCTTAAGGCATATGAACGTTTCACGTTGTGTCTCCAACTAACTGATGGTTGCTTAATAACGTGTGCTAGCAAGTTGCCATTTCAGAGGGCAGTGGTCTCGTAAGAGTTTTGCACCCTGCAGCCAGGGGTCTTGTAGAAGTTCTCCCTGCAGCGCAGCAATTTGCCACCACTCATGTGGGTTGGAGCTGATGCTATTTCGTTCATGCACGAGTCAAGCCCAACCTCTCACAGGTACTGTGTCCTGTAACATGCTCCCCATTTGGGAGACTGAGCCACTCCCGTCAAGCTACTGGCAAGTTATGTGCTGTATGATATAATTAAGTGGTTCCGAGCCATGCCCTGCTGAAACTTAGCAGTGGGTCACTGGGGATTTTTTGTGAGAAAACGTGGCAAAACCAGTGTTCAGCACCGGTGTGATTTATAGCTGCTACTCACCAAGATAATGATTTAGATTCTCCTTAATGTCTGTGTGGAAGGCCAACAGGAGAGTAGAGAAACTCTACTTTGCCAAGATTACTTTTAGTATCTAAGAAAGAATTTGTTATTTCCTCAATAAAGGTCACCAAGGGAAATTGTATTAAGGTCATTATTTAATCTGATTAATTTTTCACAGGTAGAATGATTATTATTTTTTAATGTATTTCATTTTAGAAATTAGGCCTAGACAGTATCTAACAGCATTCACAAAGAGCTATTTTACTCTTAACTTGTTATCTCAGAAATGCTGGTAAGAGGCTATTTTAATGAAAAAGGAAAGTGTAATTTTTAAATGTATAAAATATTAAGCAGGGTCTGCCCTGATTTACTGTTGCAAAAAGCTACCACAGCATGCTAGTTCTAGGAAGAGGGGGTGAACAAAGTGGTGAATGCTGATTAATCATCACTGTTTAAATGAAGAACACAAAGTATAAGAATGCAGTAAACTACAAAACTTAATACCATTATCAAGCAAAGTGAGAATAGTAAATATTTGTCTCTCCCATCAGTTTAATTTAGTGATACATGTTTTTCCCTTGCAGACTGAAAAATCTGCATAGTTACACTATCAATATGCATAAATAAATGAATTCTGAGTAGACATCAGGGCATAAAGTGGCCTGTAGGCACCTTTGAAAAACCTTCACAATGTAGTGAAGCACTTGTGGACAGGATTAAGTCCAAGTGAGTGAGAAGCACAGGAAGGGAACAGAAGCAGTGCTCCCAGATCTCTTGTTCAGAAGCTACGCTTGGCTGGCTCCTTCTTTGTTGCCTTAAAAAAGGTAAGCAAGGACAGGAGAGACAGAACGCTGCACAGTGCATGGAGAGATACTCAGTCTAGCACAGCTGCTAGAGTACAGCCATGCTGGGCACTGTGCTGCCCAGGCTAATTATCCTGCCAAGATGACAAATTACAGACCCATGTTTTCTGGACTTGGAGAATAGCCGTGCCCTTGTTTGCTTGGAGGGGATTTGCTCTCTTTGTGCACACATAGGTATCTGTACACATACACGCACCCCCTGTCCATTGTCCCTCTCCATCTATAAATGTAGAGCCATGACATAGACTATTAGATAAAATAGATCTTCCTGTTAAAACAAGCTAATGGCTAAGGAGAGACTTATGAAAGATGGAAATTCTGATGAAAAAAAAACTGAATATATCTTAAAGGGCTCAGGAGAAGGGAGAAAGAGCAAAATGAGAAAACATGCAGCATTCGCTATCACTATGCAATACTATGACCACCAGACCCCGGCAGCTCAGGAAGTGGAGCCGCATCGCTGCAGTACTGTGGTGCACACCAGGAGGACTTTGCAGCAGCAGTCACTCCGTGGCGGTGCAGCACCTTTCCCTCCTGGTCCCAGATGCCGGACACAGCCAACAAGCTGTGACTTGAAACACAGACCCAGAGCTGCCTGTGTGCTGCCCTGTGCCCAGGGGCATAAGGCATAACTCTCACTGAATCCAGAGCACGTTGCTTGTGCTACTGTGAAAGTAACACAGCTAAACAGCTTCTTGTGCCAAATGAGTTTGGGTTAGTAGGAGGCAAAGTGTTCAGCTGTAGTCTCTGCAAAGGCAAGCAGAAAAGTCATACTGATTTCAGCAGCTGCTCTGCTTGTGACACAGCTTTCCAGC
Source organism: Ibidorhyncha struthersii (assembly GCA_013398815.1). Classification (NCBI taxonomy): domain Eukaryota; kingdom Metazoa; phylum Chordata; class Aves; order Charadriiformes; family Charadriidae; genus Ibidorhyncha; species Ibidorhyncha struthersii. Next base: position 98,471 of record VZSZ01008020.1, read on the forward strand.
CTTCCTGATAACCTCTGTGTCCTTAAACTAATGAAGATGTAGTCACTAAAGGAAAAAAAGTCTAAAAAGAAAAGACAGCAAAGCTTCTGAGATTTAAAAACAAGGTAACAGGCTGCAAGTATAACGAAACACCCCATCTGCTGCTACTGCAGGACATGTCACCTTGATTTCTTCCCAGCATCCATTCACTTGGCATGTTGCATGAGAAATCAGATGAGGGCAAGATTTGCTTTTTAGGAATTTTGGTGGTGGCGTTTTAGAAATCCTAAGCTATGATAGATGTTCATCTGAGTGATGCTAGTTTAGCCTCTATAGAAAATACGCTCTATTGTCACAATTTTGGGGCAACAAAATGTAATAAATCAGATGAGGCAGCAGCTGGAACTACAGACCTCCTAAGGTCCACTTAAGAGCAAAGATTTTGCCGGTACGTATGCATACCACCCTGCTGTTGGCTGTACCCTGAGCACAGGTAAGTGCAAAACTGTCTGCTACAGCTGGATAGGTGTATGTTAGACCTTCTTCTGCTGATGTGTAGACTGTTTATAGATTTATTTTTTTTTTTTTAAAAAGGGCAGGGGGAGTATGGTTTTCATATTTAAGGCGTGCATAGTTAGTCATATAATGTTGCAGATAGGCTGTGAAGGGATAGTATCAACCTTAAGTCCATTTTGAGGAAGCTTCCTGCTTTGGCTGAAAACAAGGTGTTAATTTGCCAATGAAAATCAAACCATCTGCCAGATTACAGCACGTGCTGGGATTTTGTGCTGGTAGTATACTATAGTAGTTGAGGGCCAAGCTTGTTGCATGCATCTAGCCAGGGTAAGTGTCCAAGCAGAACTTGCCCACTGAGCCTTAGTCTTGGTTTCGCTGCAGATCACTAGGAATGTAATGATTCCTTTTGCCAAGGGAGCATTGGTTACCAGCATGTTGGCACCTTATCAGTGCACCTTCGATTCCCATCCTTCGCATCTTCTCCTCCAAGCAAACCCACTTTCTCTTGCCAACTGTTCTTTTTTTTTGTTTTTTTTTTTCTTTTTGTCCATGGTCCAGGAGATCTCTGATAGCTGCTGAGCAGCTGCATTGTTTGCATTGTACACATATGAATGGATGTATAGGAAAATGAAAGGCTGGCTTAAAGCAGTAATTAGGTATTGGAGATTAACAAGAAAACATCACCAGTACTTTAGTTTTGATCTTTTCTTTCTGAGTCAATTAGGGGCAGGCTGTTAAAGTGATAAAGTCTTTGAAATGCAATAGCTGCTGCAGCACTGCAGTTTTTGAGCATGACTGATGTTAAAATCAAAGGATGCTCAGTGGATGCACACACTGACCATGCCTCCATATAGGAACATATGCCTCTGCAGTGCAGTAACATGAATTCTGACTGATGGTGTATTACAGGAACACAGCATCCAAGAGGGATGTTTTAGGAACTAATGAAGAATATTCCTCCAATGCTTGCTGTTGCTGCTGCTGAAATGCTGGTTTCTAGTTGCATTTAAAAAACAGGGGAGTGGGTCTCCTGGATAAAGCACAGAAAAGCAAACCATCCAGGGACAAATGAATTCTTATGTAGCCTTAGCAGAAGGGACTTCTGTGAGGCCATTTCATATAAGAATGTGGCCTCAGCTCTTATTACTGATACATATTTTAGAAGCTTTAATAATGAACAAAAAGGTTTATAACTATTGGAATATGGACCCTTCCTTTTATTCAAGCAGCAAAATGCTACATGGATTTATAAAAGGAGACTATGAATGCACTGAAATAACCACAAGAAACACTTCAACACGGGACTTGGTTTGAAGTGCTGCTTTTATAGTAAGCTTATTATGGAAGCTATTCACAACTGGTCTTTTTCATAGCTAGCTTGAGGCATGTTAGTTCTGTACTGTAGAGTTCAGGGCTTAAGGCCATATTACTTTTAAGTGTAAATATGTAACTCCTCAGACTGATTCCCCGCTGTAGGTCCCACTCTTGTTTCCACATTTTCCTTTTGGCAGATTGGTTTATGGGCATTGATTCAGTGCTGTTTCTATAAAGGTGGATTTAAAAGGAGATCATCTGTATTGAATGCCAGAACCGGGACACAGAAATATTGGTTAGTGCTAGTAAAGCAGCCTGGCTACAGCAAAACAAGCTGACTTTTCAGTGAAAGGTGTTTTTTCCAATGAAGGTTCACCATTCAAGGCAGTCTTCTCTCTTGTCTTTTTTTGCAAACAACTGCTGCAGCAGGATTTGCCTGGAAGGCCTTTCCTAGCTTCATTTGGAAAAATGCCATCTCTGCCATGGCCTGTCTGATGATGCACAATTATTTTTATGATTTTTGGTTACTGATACATGTTGGGCTGTGCCCCGATTGCTGAGAACTGTCAGTGATGACTCCAGAAGCTCTTCCTGTAGTTATTGGTTCAGAGTTCAGCATCTTGCAGGTAGCGTTTGGATTATTTTTCCCTAGATGCATTTCCTTGCATTTATCTGTGCTGAAGGTCACCTAAATCCCTTTTTTTGCCCACTCGTTCAGTTCTGCAAGGTTTCTCTGGTACTTCAGCATCACTGTGGCATTTGACTATCCAAAACTACTAGTTTATTTGGGTTTGGTTTTGGAGGTTTTTGAAAAATATATTCCATAATATGGAGTGAAATAGCATTTTGTGGACAGGGATTCTGTGTTGTTACTGGTGACAGTAGCCTTTATTTTTATTTGAACAGTGCAATACAAATGGGATGTTCCTAGCAGTCTAGCAACAATGTGAGACTTTTGCTGGTCTTTCATCCCCCTCCATCTTTCTAGGAAAGCTTATATTTATCTATAAAAGATAAAATGAAAGGTTTGGTCAGGTAGATAGTGTTGGAGAGATCTTATTTATAGTTGGATCCACCTTTGCGTGGCTGAATTGAAGAGGAAAATATAATACCCAAAACCAGCAGGGAAAAACTGAGGCAACAAAAGGTGTGGAGATTAGAAGCAAGAATCTCATCTACTCCTGCAAGTGACTTCGCTTAAATGGCCTAATGAAGTTCTTGTAAAAATACATATACTATAATGTAGTTTGATTATTTTTTCCTTTTTAAACACCACGTTGTTGTTAAAAGTTCAGCCTGAGCAAGCATTCTGCTGATGACCCTGCTTGTACAGACTATTGTGTTAACATTGCTCGTTTTAGCCTGTGAATTTATTGATTTGCAAACCAGACAGAATGGATTCGTTCTCTTTCCTACTCTACATTATAATAAATGTTGCAGACTTATCTTTTGAAATAGGCAGAGGAAAGAAGTTTTTAAGTTTTACGGTCTTGCTTAATAACACATTTCCAGAATCTTTCTAGCTGAATCTGGAGACATTAGCATTAGTTTTGATCTTACAGGATCACTAAAAAACTTCAAAAACAACAAAAAAAAAAGATTTCTTAAGCAGCACTTCTCATTAATTTTAAATTTCAAAGGCAGATTGATAAAAACACTTTTGTATCACAATCACTATGGTTGCTTCTCTGCTCGAGTGTCCAAACCACTTATTTCCTTCCATGAAAACCTTCCGAGTTTGGTTTTAAGAAATATCATTCCTACTGACTTCCTGCTTCATCACTTCTAAGACATGGTTCTGTGGTGCCTTCTTTCTATGCTGTATTACACATCAACTTTCCATTATCCTTAAACTTGCCAGATTGCATTGAAAAGCTTTGGGTTTGTGACATGGCACAGACATCTGAAGTCTGGCTGGTATTTCAGCTAGCTGCTACTGATCGCCATTACTTTCAGGAGTTCAAGTTCTTTTGTAAGTGATTGTTTTATTTTCAGATTTGAGTGTGCTCTTTACGTTTGGCAAAAAAACCCTATTACCCGTAGTCATGCCCATATCTTGTGGGAAGCGCTCACTGCCAGCACTGCAGCATCACTACACCAATGTGCATTTATCACCCGGTATTTCCCAGATGCCTGGTCCATCAACAATTAGTCCTCCAACAGTTGTGAGGTAATAATTAGCTCTCCTAAGATTTGAGGACCTCTGTTTTTCTAATGTTGCTGTTAGTCTCTTGTTTTCAGTTTGATTTCCCAGGGAAAAACACTTATGTGATTGCAGAGTCCACCCACCTGTTCCTCTTGCTCCAAATAATTTCTGAACAAAATGACTGATTTCATCCAAATCTGAAGGAGAGTTAGCAGTCTCCAAATTAATTAAGTTTCCACAAACTTCAGGAAAATTGATAGCTGGGTAGAGGGAAGTGAGAAGCAAATTAATGCTTCTGTGCCCCCAGAGGAAGACAAGAATTCAGCTGTTACCCATTCAGTTGGCTGCAAATAGATGGCCAGCCAGGACACACCCATGATTGCTGGGGGTGTCCTGGTGGCCTTGGGACACCCGATGTGACTGTGATGTGGGTGGCAGAGGGACGGATGAGAGAAATCGAAATAGTTCTTTGCTCATGGTGCAAGTTACTTTCTTTTCCTACTGTTGTACACAGCTGAGATCTTAAAAAGCACTAAAGAGCCAGTCGTCATTGTCTGATGTGTACATCTGCCGTGAGATGCCAATATGCTTGTCACTGTTGCACTTTGATGAGCAGAACATTCCAAGCACTGTCCTGCAGCACAGACTTAAAAAACTTTGACTTTTGGGTTTAGTTAATGTTTTGAAGATATAATAGGAATTTAATATGTTGAGTAAGAACAACTATTTGGTCACTTATAATGAGAATTATGGCAGCTGTGTAATACAAGATTTTTCTCAGTAAAATGAAATTCTAATTAGAATGATAATGTCTCTTCTTTGAGGAAGCTTTTAAAGTAATTGCAAGGTCACCTACAACTTTGTTTAAATAGACAGTTATTTCCCAGTTTCATTTTATTCACTATCTTCCATGACTTTCACCATAAACCCACTAAATGTGGTTTCACAATGAGTTTCAGTCAGATACATACTCAAGGTTTCTTTTCCATGTTAGCTAAGAAAGGCACTGTACTTGGGGTGATATTTATTGACCCTGTTATATTCACTTCCTAAAAGTTAAAAGGAACAGAGCTTGTGTTTTTAAATCTTGATTTTCAATATAGCATCTTAAGTGAACTCTAAATGCGATAAGCCATACAATGTGTGCTGTATCTGAGGTAGAAAGTGACATATGCAGCTGTGCCGTACCAAGCTTTCATGACAGCTGAGCATTAGTAAGCACTACAGCAAAGCACAGTTAAATATATGCATGTTAGCAGAAACCTTAAATTGTGTTTTTTGTTCTTCTGGCAGTTTATAATGTGCTACTCCTAAAGCAGGTGTGACTCCATGGATGGCTCAAATTGATCAGCACTGGGCCACACACCTCCTCCCTCCTTCCCAGCACTCTTCTGTGGTGTATTCCCCTTGTCCTGCTTTGCTGCCCAAACCCCACCCTGCAACCTGCACCTGTACCTGTCTCAGCATTTCTCTGCACCCTCCACCTATGCCATCGTCCATCTTCTCCTGTGCTGTGTTCGCTGCTGGGGACATGCCAGCATCCGGCCTCGGCAGCCCAGCAGGTTCTCCCAGCCCTGGAATATAATCAGAGGTTTCTATGGGTGTTCAGGGTTTTGGTTTTTTTTGTGGTTTCTATCTAGTGAATCAACAAACTCTCTTAAATTCCCCTCTGTTAAGAAAAAAAATAATAGGATATTTTCAATTTGCAACTTGCAGTATAAAACCAGGAGCTGAAAGGAGCCAGAACAGCAGCTGGACATGAACATAAACTGATAACCCGTTAATGAATTTTGCAGATTAACAGCTCCTGCAGGCTTAAAAACTTAAAGCCTAAAATGGTCTCTGCACATTCAGCTGCAGAAGTGATTTATTCATCCTTTCCCTTCTCTTTGAAATTATTTTTGCCCTCTAAAGTTGTAGAAGAGTCCCCCTTGTGGTACACGCCATAAAAGCAACAGGCAGGACTGTGATTTTATCTGGTCTACTTTTCCCCTCTGGTCTGCAGGTTAAATGTATAGCTCTCTAGTAGATCGGAAGCATTAACAAACCACAGTGTGCCCTGACTTTTTCTTGGAGAGTCTTGCAATTGGTGTTGGAACGCCAGAAAGTAAAGACAGTAAGACTGATTTTCTTCCAGTTATCGCAGCTCTAAATTCACAGCTTGTCAACTGGGGGCTTCATCACAGCTTCTGCAAAATGCAGTACGGGAGTGGTGAGTGCAGAGGGTAAGAAAGCTGTGAAGAAGGCATTTTGCAGGATTTTCCTCAAGCCTGAAAAGTTTAAGTCAGGGAGAGTAAACAAGTCAGTGGGTCTGTGCTTCCAGAAATCCCAGCGGTGCTGGGAAAGATCAGAGCTATTCAGTGTGGCTGTCAGCAATGAACTCACCCCTTGGTCTTCTGGGAGAAGATGCAGCATCTCTTCTTCTGGCCACTGCCACTTTCCTTCTCCTCTCTAATTTATTCTATTTGTTTTTATTGAAGTGTACAAAAGTCGGAGCACTGTGTGGGATGGCTTATGGAGCTGCAAATTATCATTTGCGTGTTGTTCATCTTACATTGTGTTTTCTGCTTTTCTCCTCCACTATGGGTGTGTTAATAAATTTATCCACTAATGAGCTGTTCAGGGCAGTTGTGCTTTGTGGGCTGCTCCATCTCCCTCTCAAAGCAGAGGGCTTTCTTGAGCTCACAGTGATATTTTTTTGGCAATATGTCTGGTTCTGGCTCTGCCAGGTTGCTCTGTCCCCAGCACAAGCGTGGCTGCATTCAGCTTCAGATGGTAGGGAGAAGGAACTGTAGTTTTTGTGGCATGTTTTAAAAGCTGAATTAATGTTTAGGCTGTCTTACCTGCTGATAAAAGAATTCCCCTCTCCTTTGAGGGCTCACACCACACTTTTTTTTCCTTTTTCTTTTTTTCAATTGCAGCAGCCAATGCTCCTGCGCCCATTTGTTATCTCTGCACAGCAAAGGAGGAGTTCATAGCTTAGAGGCTTGACACCCTGCAACGTTGATGCAACAGCATTTCAGGGTAAAGCCTGGCTTAACTGGAACTGTTTTCTACAGTGTGGGAGAAAACAAAAAATGAGGCCCAAACTATACAAGAATTCTGCACTTTTAAGTAAGGTGGTCTTTAAAAGGGATGTTCTTTCCATTAAACAGAGGATAGTCAACCATCCCTGCTCCAAGGGCTGGCCACACAGACCCTCTGGAATTATTTAAGAGCTATAAATTGTTCACCCTAGTAACTCACCAAACACACAGTTTCTTAGGAGGCTTCCCCCTCATCCTTTCCCTTATAAGGGTCCCTGGTCCCTCCCTTCACCTGGGACCAAGGACAATTTATCACATGGGATGGGGTGTGGAGGACGTCTGGTCTGATGTACTCTGGTGACCAGGAGAAAGCCACAGTACAGATGATTTCTAGTGGACTGGGTGTACCCAGGGACACTGGAGAGCACATGGATGCCCAGACTAATCTCCCTGTGGGAATAGGCGAGGCATCAGACATGGCTTGCCTGGACTTGTCTATAACAAGTAATGTTTTCCCCTTTATGGGTAAAGTCCTTCCATGGGATGGCTCAGGCTAGGCACGTAATGGTTCTGTAACTTTTTCCTATCTGCCTCCCTGATTTGGGTACCATAATAACTATCCAACTAACATTCCTTGCTTTCTCCATCTTGTCAACCTCCCATTTAAAAAAACAAAGAAACCATCAAGTATTTGTTGGACTGCACTCAGAAACCAACCAAAGGCTTTGTTCATTTATCTGCAAGGTGTAGAACATTTTTCATCTTTTGGGATGCAAAATTGTCAGAAGGGTTTAGAAGTGGGAAGAGAGGGGAGACAGAGACGAGACACTGGACAGTTGTCTTTGATGCTATAGAAAGATCTTTAGTATTCCTTCACTGAAGAGGTGATTTTTGTGTGCATGTATGCTTGACTGATTGCCAGATCTGAGATGCAAAATGGATGGGGCCTTTTTCACCTCTGTCCACTACCCCGTACTTACTGCAGGTCAATGCAGAACAGCAGCTCAGACTCTCCTTTTCTCTGTGTGAGGACACACATGATACAGTTTCCAGATGACCAACTGCCTTTCTTCCAGCCCAAGCTATTCGGCTTGATATGGAGGAAAAGGGATAAAAATTAGTGCCTTGTGACAGAACTGAATACCACACTATCAGTGTTAATGCTCGCTTCTCCAGGAAACAGTTAATTTGGCATTTGGTTACATGGCACCATTTTTGTGTGACAAGACTTGTATTCAAGCCAGCAGCACTTAGAACCACTTTTAAAATTATCATTGACTTTTCTATGTACCGTCAAGTCTGTTTCACGTGTTACAGGTTTATTTAACTGAATGGGAAGGTGCTGAAAGGGTTGTTGTGTATTCAGTTGTTAAATACACTGGACTCCTCACCTCTGTGTTTGCATTGTTCCAGTTCATTATCCATGAGGCTACAGCAGACGAGGGCTGGGTAAACAGTTACTGATCAGCTCATCTGAAGCAGAGGCCCATTTTCAAAAGGATGCAGGTAAACTAAAATGGTGGAAATAAGAGGCCTAACTCCAAAATTATATTGCAAAACCTCCTACTCTGCAACTGCTTGACCCTGGAAGCAGGTAGCCTCAGTAAGCAGCTTCCTTGGTTTTTAGCAAGGTTCCTAGGTACTGCTTTGTATGGGCAAAAAGCCCTGTCTTGGGGCACGTGCCCAGAGGCTGAGCCCAAAGGCAACCCAGGACTCCATCAGGTGGCTGTTTCAGGGCATGAGTAACAAGTGGAAGGGCCCAGACTCTGTGAGGAGTCTGACGCTGTGAGGCAAGTGTCTTTCAAGGTGAGGGAGAAGTGCAATTTTTCTAAACTCACTTGGTCATTCAGGAAGGAGTTGGGGGACCCAGGGTACCTGTGGGGCTGTCCTGAGGTCATCTGCAGAGTTGGTGTCTAGCTGCCTCCCTAGGTAGGATGCTAATGTGTTTTGGGGAAAATCTGTTGGCTCCTTCTGAGGGGCAGTTTGATATCCAGCTGTCTATGTGAGGACGAAGCAAACCCTTGGATCAAATCACCGCACCAGGTAAGATGGGGGCATTAAACTCTTTGTCAGACCACCTCTCAGGTATGCTGTGAAGTCATTGGGAGTAGAAGACCGCAGTACTTCCTGAAAGAGCTCTGCAGAACAAAGCTCAGGATAATTGCCTTAGATTCCCCTAAAAATGCATATCCAGGGCATTCCTGTTCTGCCTGGAAAAAAAAGGAGGCTTTATTTGGGGATCTAGCCAGTTTTGGAAGTTGAAGTACCCTTTGGACAAAACAGCAAGGTTCAAGACACATTGTATTGGCAAGCTGAAGGGTGACTTATACCCCAGACCCTAATTCTGAGCCCTCTTTTGCCATAGCTTAATAGTGGTGCAAAATAAAAACAGTAAAGTGAGTCAGTTCTTGGGAACTGGGTGGGGTTTTTTTGTTGGGTGGGGTTTTGGCCAGCCAAGAAATCTCTAAGGATAATAATCCTTGTGGGAAAACAGAAGAGAGATCGTTTTCTTGTCCAGTTTAGAAATCTCTCAACGCCCAGAATTTGAAGGGTTTCTGGGCTATCCTCCACCACTGTCGCTGCATGTGTTTGTGTGCAGTCTGAGTAGGGCCCAGAAGATGTCACTACAGGACAGCAGGAAAGCAGGAAAAAGAGCCTCAAATCTTAGATGACAGCACTAGATCCATGCAATAACCAGCCCAAGCAACCTCTAGGGTTTCCGTTGCTGGATTTGTATTTAGAAAAATGTTTTAGGTTGTTGGGATTTTTTTTATAATCAGATGAACATTAACACACTTATGGTAAGAAAAAAGACAACAATGTGGTAGTAGTTGCAACATTTCTTTTGGGGGAGGATTTTTTGGTAAAGATTTGCATTCTGTAACAGATATTTATAAGCCACTTACAGGACAAAACTGAAGACTATTTTTGAACAGTCACAAAAGCAGTCATGGGAAAAAATTCATTTTTCTCCGTAAAAGGAGTGGTCAGATGGTCAAATGAGTGGGTTTATTAAAAACAAGCGGTGTCCTGCTCTTGTTTTTCCATTGCTCTGGGGCTGTTCCTCTCATTTCCTCTTTCCTGCCTGTTTAACAAGTTTTTCATTTTTACTAGAAAGCTAAAGGGTCATTTTATAAACATAACAATGATGTACAAATAAATAAAGCAACTTTTTCTTTTGCACAGTCAGCGTACAAAAAATGATGCAAACAAGTATATCCATGATGTGTGAAAGCGATCCACTCAGGGCTGACACAGGCATCCACAAAAGCTTTGAGATCTGCAGCTGTATGCTCAGATGTATTTTAGTTGCTTGCACTTACTTAACTCTTGAGTCTCTGGTCTAGGCCACCCTGAGATCAGAGTGTAAGACTCATCCTACCCAGAGCCTTGCAAAAATTGCCATGTATATACATAGTAGCTTCAAGTAGCTTCGCCTGCTTTTTTCTGTAGAAAATCCCAATCTCTACAATATTTCCCAACAAGTTATATTTCTCATTTGCCAGGAGTACTAGGACTTTGAACACAATAATGGAAGAAATGTATATGCTATGCTGAAAGAAGGGGTATATTGCACATTGACTCTAAGGCTATGCCTGTGACTCCCCTTTTTCAAGTCTGCACATCAAAACGGTCACAACACTTCAGTTACAGCAGAAAAGGTTTCTATCTATCCATGCTATGGTCCCTTGGCTGCTTTCAACACAGCATATCCCCACTTTGCATGCTGTAAGAAAAGCAACCATGAGTTGGGCTCTTACAACTCACAGCTGCTGCCTGTTTCTCCACCACATTCCTCTGGGCCACCACCGTCCTTTGGGTCACATTGTAAAATGACCTGATTTCGGAAATGTGTTCCCTTTGCTGGTGCTATTTGAATAAAAATATATCTCAAGAGAAGCCACTCAATATAGGACAGCTCAAAACAAATTACTTTTCTGGCAGTTACAAAATTGCTGACATCAAACAGATTGTCCCCTAGGATTCAAATCACACTTGTGAGGTGCGGGAACAGTTATTTAATAACACATTCTTTGTACATGGACAAAGTTGTGAGCTTTTTTTTAGGTTCAGTTTTTTAAGTTATTTATTTATCTATCTATTATTTATGTACTTAACAAAGTTGCATTTTATTTCTAGCAAGCCTTAGCAATGCAGCAGAGAGAGAGTCCCAATGGGTGGGAATTTTTTTCCTTCCTCTGTTTAGGCCTGACACTCATACCTCTGAAACGCAACTTTTCCTATTTTGTGGCTTGCATTGTCAGCTGAGTTTTGAGAGCCCACCAAAGAAACAGCTCACTGTGGTCACTCTAATTTGAGACTAAGCCAGTGCTGCAAGCAGACATCATCATGAGCCACTGTGCTGGCCTGAGGCTGTGCACAGCCTTTACGGCAAGGCCAGTGGCATCCTGGACCCATGTGCTTTCCAAGTAGCAGGTCTTCAGGGTATATTATAGTTGTGCAAATAAATTCACAGCTATCAGCAGACGAACCCTCTCTGGCAGAAGGTGACAGCAAGATACAGTCCCTGACAGAGGCACTTTATGCGTACACAGCCTACATTCATATGTACAGATGATGTAATTCACCAGGCTTGTACACCAGCGCGCAAAATTACAGCAAATAAAAAGGCCAAGATACTAAAAAAAAGCCAAAAATAACTAATACTAACAAATAAAGCCTTTCCCCAATAGTATTTATAGCTCCAGACTGATTCAATATATACATCCCTGACAATTCTTCCCAAAGCTATCTAAAGCTTTCGTAACAGACATCAGCAAAGAAAAGTCTGTGCAGCAAAGGAAAGTTTCATTCAAATACAAACCCCAAAATATATGTCCCCACTTAAAATCATTTTGGAGGACAAGCCAAATTCTGAAAAACATCATCTTTTTTAGGTGGGCTACAAAGCCAAGGATTCAGCTTCAGAACTGAAGTTACCTGATCAGCTGTAATTGCTCACACACATCGTGGTGGAGTCACTATTTTTCTATATGCTGCTGATCAGGTGAAAGTATTTACTATCTCATTTTATACCTTTATTATGAGACAACAGAGGGAAATTTCAGACTCAACTTTCTGATCTCACCACATTCCCATGAAGAACACCTTAGCTCTGCCTACTCTTAGTGCCTGCATACCCTCCAGAAATTTCTGGCTATACTAGCACATCTGTGTTTGGCAGTCAGGGCAAAAGGCAAAATAAAGGGCCTAATGAGCTTCCTGATTGATGCTGCTGCCTACTGCAGGCAGGAAAGTCTCTGCCTTCTGTGGCCTGTATGTAGAACTGACCAATATGCAATTTAGCCAAAATGAAACGGAGACAAAAGTTGGAGAATGGAATTAATATATCTGGATTTCTAGATGTCTTTCCTTTCCATACTGTATTACTGTTCTAGACACTTTGACAAACCATCTTGAGAACCGATGCTCTGAAATCCAGCTTTTCGTGCGAATAATCATTTGGGTTTTTATTGTAAAGTCTGTATTTTATAAAAAAGTGATGTGTTGCGTTATACTTGAATATTTTCCTGGAGGATTAATTGCCTTTAAATAACATACATTTTCCTTGTATCCTTTTCACTGTAAGTAAACCATTGCATCTTTGTAAATGCTTGTCCTTTTTTGTCTTTTTTTTTTTTTTTTTTTTAATTTTTTTACCTAGCTGGCATAAACCGAAGGGAGGGGGCGGATAAGGAAGAACACAGATAGTCCAAAGGGATGAACTTAACATTTTGAATTAGAAGCTGACTGTAGCAGGTGCAAAGTGTGGTAACTCAGCACATAGTTAAAAGCTGTTGTCTTTCTTGGATTGCAAAATCAGTTGTTTTAACTACCTGCCTTTGAAATGGTTCTCTGGTAACTGCTGCTACACAGTTCACTTTAGCTTCACTGTAGTTTTAACTCTCATGTTTCTATAGTGTACTTTCATACTATGCTGTCAGTATCTTTACTGACTAATAGTATAACTAATACCCATCTTCCTATCCTTTTTTCTGTGCCCAAAATAGTGCGGTTACAGCATCACCACACTAGATGGCAATGATGTCCACGGAGAAGGAAAACAGACACCAGCATCAACTTCTGCAGAGGAACCGAGTTATTTTAGAGATTTCACCCCCTCTTATTTAAAAAAAAGAATATTATATTGGCTAGGGAAATCAAGATTGAAAAAATAAGGTGACTGATATACATAAAAGAACTTGCCAAGGTGTGTAGGTGAAATGTGTGTATGAGGACAGCACAGCTATTATTTCCAAGACTGATTATATTTTGAACACTATTGATGTCAGAGAAACGAAGGAAAGCCGTACCTTAAAAGACGAATATCAACGTCTAATACTGCAGCGGACAAGCAAAATTACAACATAATTTCCTTTCAGCACATTGTTTCCATAATTCTCCTTCAAGCCTTGTCTTGGATGTGTGCTTTCTGTCCCGCTTCATCCTTCATTTTCTTTCTTAATTAAACCATGTAGCTGTAAATCCAGAAATTAATACTTTAGGAAAAACAAAGGGGAGGAGAAAGGCCTTTTATCTGTTAGAAATCTACAGATTATTTGCATAGTTGAATCCTTAAGGGCAGCAATGCTACAGAAGTGAAATTTACTTGGAAATGTGTACTTTGCAATGTGTTGCTTTCAGTGGAAAAAAATCAAAATGTTAGTCTGCTCTTGTGTTTTTGTACCCATATACATAAGTACACATGCAGGTATATATTTATGTTTACTCATATACACAAACAAAATATAGATATTGTGTACTTGTGTACACAAACACAAGTATGTATACTACCCCACAGTTTGGACTTAGGTAAAACTTTAAAAACATTTTCCCCCTCCCTAGGTCAGCAGAAGACTCATTTGCCTCTCTCAGGCTTTATCCTGGAGAAATTCTTCAGCACATTCTCCCTGTGATCCCTTGGCTTTTCCAGCACCATGAGTAGCTTCTGGCTCCTTTCCCTTCCCTCGAAGCAAATCAGCTTTGGAGCACTTACAGCTGGAGATATCAGATGGTGCTTATGGGAAAAGCCCCTCTTGGCCACTCCTGCTGTAACACATTACAGAATTACAGAATAGTCAGGGTTGGAAGGGACCTCTGGAGATCATCTAGTCCAACCCCCCCCGCCAGAGCAGGGTCACCTACAACAGGTTGCACAGGACAGCGTCCAGGCGGGTTTTGAATGTCTCCAGAGTGGGAGACTCCACAACCTCTCTGGGCAGCCTGTTCCAGTGCTCCACCACCCTCAAAGTAAAGAAGTTCCTCCTCATGTTAAGATGGAACTTCCTATGTTCAAGCTTGTGCCCATTACCCCTCGTCCTATCAATGGGCACCACTGAAAAAAGACTGCTCCCATCCCCCTGGCATCCTCCCTTCAAGTATTTGAAAGCATTAACAAGATCCCCCCTCAATCTTCTTTTCTCCAGACTAAAGAGACCCAAATCCCTCAGCCTCTCCTCATATGAATGATGTTCCAATCCCCTAATCATCTTTGTAGCCCTTTGCTGGACCCTCTCCAGCAGATCCCTGTCCTTCTTGAACTGGGGAGCCCAGAACTGGACGCAAGTATTCCAGATGCGGCCTCACCAGGGCAGAGTGCTTGAAGAGGGAAAAGGGATAGCACAGAGTCAGCACCACACAAAAGCAATGGGGGAATCTCCCTTTCTGCAGGTGGTGTCAGTTTAAAAGGCCAAAGCCCTCTATGCAAGACCAAAGCAACTCTGCACAGGAGCTGTTTGTACTTGCCTAATTGGGTCCTGGCATGTGCCAGTCCTCACGGCTCTCTGGTTGTCTGTTCTGGTGGGCTACCAAGACCCAGCTTTTGTAAGCGAAACAGATTACCCTGCATAACCTCAGTGTAATGTCAAAGTTTGCTGTAGGCACAAACTGCAGAATACACAATCTGCCTTTTGGTTCATTGAACTGTCTGCCATCCAAATGTTGAATGGATCTTCTCCTGAGGGCCATATACTTTCTTCCCTAGCAGTTGTGTAAGATGGCAATGCCCTTTCACAAGAAAAGCTGGAAAAGCTTGGCAGCTGTAAGACCTAGGTGCCAAGCTCAGGGGCTTATTTCCTCATTAAGGGCAAAATATGTCTGCTTGTCTGGCTCCATTGTGTGCAGCTGTGCTGTCTGCCCATGAGGACCCTGCTCAGCAGGGCTCTGCTGCTGAGCCGAGCTGTCTTTTGCAAAGGTAAGCAAATACATGCGAGGAGGCCTCACGCTTCTGTGTATTTAAAAAAATACACTCTTCAGGAATTAGTTCTTTGTGTTTTCGTGTAATTTACTTTTCCTTACTGGAATGAGCACCTTGTGTTACACTGCCAGTTTCTAGTCCTCCTACCACAGCAAAAACCAAAATTCTGACATTGTACATTGCCCAAATCTAAATATTTTGGTTTTAAAGTTCATTTGAAATTAGACGTTTGTTTTGGAAATATGGGGTCTCAGAAAAGGTAAGTAGGCTTTATCTCTCAATCTTGTTTCTTTTTTTTTTTTTTGAGATCTTGACAGTGTTTATTCAGTGGAACTTTTTCTATTGTCTTAAAAGAATTATAGACCAGCCCCAAATCTTCCAAATGGACTCTCTGCTGCAATAAATTATACTGCATTTTCTTACTTAAGGTTATTTCTTACACTTAATGTGGGAATTCAAAAGGTTATATATAGAACTGGGAGCTACACAAACAGATGTTTACAGTGTAAATGTTTACCGTATAATCTGACCTGTTCTTGCCTCTTGGCTGTGGTGCTGTTATTAGCCAATCTGGCTAGATATTTTTAGTTTTCCCTGTGTACATAGCTTCTTCATATACTTTATCCATTCACTTTTTACACAAAAAAAATTATCAATAGATAGATTTTGGGGAGGAAGATACCAGTATTATTTGGAGAAAATATTTTAAAGAGGTGACAGGTTTAAACTGTATCTACTAGGGTTATGAAGTTGCCTGCAAATTTAAAGGAAACCTTTAAATCACTAGAACTGATTTCTGTTAAGATTTATTGTGCTGAAGAAGTTTTGGAGGAGTAAAGAAAAGTTGGTATTTAAAAACATGAACAGGCCAATATAGGCTAGTTGTCTTGACAATGACTCTGAGGCTGGATATTGGAAAGATATGGCCAAATGCTATCAGTGAAAGATTTAAGACAACATAGTTAACACCAATCAAGGGCATTTTGTGAAAAATAATTCTTGCAGATCAAATATGAAATCTATTCTGATGGGGTCAAAAATTTAATCAATAAAATTAACTTTCAGCAGCGGGGCTGCAAAATCATTTGCAGCACTTAATTAAAGTCACAGGAATGAGCCCATCATGTGGTACTAAATTGAGGCTAGACCGTTTAGGAAAGCGAACAGTACAGTTCAAACAGGAGTCAGACTCTGATGTTGGTGAGCGAAGTCCTGCAGCAGCCAGCCTTGGTGAGCTGCTGCCTGTTCTGCCCTGCAAATCTCGGAGGTGAGTTGGGCAGATGTCCTCTAAAGCTCCTTTACGTACTCATGTAGACACAGAAAAAGAAAAGCATTGCCAACCCCAGTAACTGTAGATCATAGGCTAATAGCCTGTTCAGGATGCTTCCAGGTTGCAGTGATACTGGCATGTATTTTTTTGTCTCTGCTCACAAGGCTGAAGTTTACTTTTTGTGTTCTAGTGAACAGTGAAAATTGAACACCATTGTTACCTCATTGTTAGCTCCAACAAAATCATGAGTGTTGGCAGCACTGTTGCACTGTTGACAAACGTTTTCTATCAAATACAGAGCCCCTGTATACTTTTTATCACAATGTACACATTAATCAGTATAATTGCACTGCACTGTAGTTATACTGATTAATGTGTACATTTGTGGTAAAAACTATACAGAAAAGTATACAGACTTAGGAATAGTGATGCTAAATTGTTTGGTGCTGTTTTCAGGACAGCAAACATATGGAAAACCAAAGAGAGGATCCTAACTAGGCAACGCATAAAGGAGAAGATACCTCCTCTTGTAGCTTCACTGTGGATGAGGAGCAGAGAAGAAACCCTCTGAGTGCACAGGAATTCCAGGGCAGGTAAAGAGAGGCTTTCAGTCAGTCACCCTACCCCACAGCTCAGATTGCACTGGAAATAAACAGCAGGGCTCTGATGGAAACCTACTATCAGGGTTTGCTCAGGAGAACCTGCCTCACTGTAAACTGAACTCAGCTACATGTCTGGGCTGTGAACTGTATAAAAGGTCCAACCTCAAAGTGTGTGGTGGTGCAGCACATTCTTGCATGACAGCATTTACTGCACGTGCTGTTCCTCCCACTAGGAAAATAGTGTCAGGCTTACTCATTCGTACAGAGGCATCCTTTTCACTGAACCTTCACAAAAGTGAGAATAAGTCTTGATCTTAGGCAAAATGTGACAACTGCTCGCTGATAACTACAGCACCTTATCAGTGTTGTAAATGTGATCAGCCCTTGATCAAGTTTTAGGCCTCTTGAGGGTGGTTACAGGTTCCCAGAGAGGTAGTTTCCCCCTCCTATGGTTAGAATTAAATTCACAGCTTTAAGATGCAATAACGTTATTTAATCCTGGGCTAACGCCCCTTTATGCCTATTTAGCTGGCAATAACACACCCTTTATGTGGCTTGATCACAAAGGTGCTGATCTGAATCGTTTAAAAAGTCATTTAGAAGAGTTAACTCCAGATAATAGAAGGTGCTGCAAGGCAGCTGTTACAATTTGGAAATCATCCTACATCTTTAGTATGAGGGAGAAGATAAAAGATTTTCCCCCCTTTCTAGAGCCTCTGTTGTGGCTCTAGAAACCACGGGTTTGATTTTATTCATTGTGTTCTTGCATATCTGGTCCAAAATGGTGTCCAAACTCTTTTCATAACTGGTTTTTAGGATAACTTTCCTGAATTCATCTTTTATCACCAGATGAGCAGGTTGGCAGCATAGTAGTTTCATTTGCAAGGAATGGGTGAGGCAGAACTTGAAGTAATTTTAGAGGGGATCATCAAAGATATTCAATGGTCTAACTGTATTTCATAGGTGGTTAATTCTCTAGCTCTTCTCAGTTTTGGTGCTAAATTATATAATGAATGATTTGGTTATCTTGAAATTGTAGCTAATCCTACAAGAAACTGAGGGATTCTGTTATACTTTACACCTTTTAAAAAATGGAATAACAGGTATAAATGATAGAAACCAACTATTAAATTAGCATTGCAAATATATTTTGAAGGAACTAATACAATCAAGCCAGAACTGCTTTTTCTTCCCAGAAGATAGTCACTCCATCAGTTCCCCTGTGAGGTTATTGAAATCAGAAATTAGGTAAATTTGCCATCTCTTAGATGGAATTGATAATTTATGAAGTACAATGATTTCAGCAAGAGCTAGATAGCTTGCAGGAGTGTTACTGAATGAATTTAGTCTGTCCAAAGAGTGTATTTTTTGCCAGATTTAGTGAAACTGGAACCAATTAAGATTTTGCAGAATACCCTCTATCAGAGTGCCCCAAATGCTGTTGAACTAGCATGAGTGATAGCTTGTTTCTATGTGTGTCATGTGTCTGGGAATTAGAATACATCTGTTACAAAGGCAGAGTGAAAATTAAAGAAGCAGGAGGAAAACTTGCACAGTCCTGTTGCTTAGGTCTGTAAGCACTAGCAAAAAAACAAAGAGGCACAACTCACATGAGAGAAAACCATACCAATGGAAAGGTGAGTAGTAGAAAACCATTCGGAAAAATTACTAGAGGCTTCAAAAAACCTCCCCCCATCCCCATGTGCAGAGATTTAATTCGATTCTGGTGCCACAGCAGGTGCAAACGGTTTGCACTAAGCGGTGCAGCCTGAGGGGGGGAATCGTGAAGAGCTGCTTTCTGAGAGTCTGTAAAACTGGGCTTGAAGAGAAAAATAATTTTTAAGAAGTTCCTCCTGCTTCTTTTCCTTCCCGTTATGTTGTCTCTTTTTCTCTCTTTTGCTTAATCTCACTTTAGATTCCCCAAGAAGTGGCTGGGCAAAGGCACAGGTGCTGAGTAACCGAATGGGTATTGGGAGTTTTTCCTCACACCTTTTTCTCTGAGGGACGTGCTTTTTGGGGGCTGTTTCGATGCCANAGCATCTCTTCAGCCTTAAAAGCAAGCCGCGCGCATCTGTTATGCCCCTTTGCCTCAGTTCAGTACCCACAACTGGGGCACCCAGCTGCACGAACCGACACAGCACAGCCAACATTTTGGACGGGAAAGCTTCCCACCCCGCTTACCGCTTCCCTCGCAGAGCCGTGAGTCCTCGGGTGCTAAATAGCCGCCGTTGGGGCCGGGCTTGGCTTGCTCCTCCTGCCTTTTTTTTTTTTTTTTTTCCCCCCCCCCCCCCCCCCCCCCCTCCCCCGGCGCGGGCCCGCGCAGAGNTCGCGACTGTCGCCGCCGTGGGGCGGGGACAGGAAAAGCTGAGGGCTGAGGAACGGCCTGTTAGGCGGCCGAGGGCGAGGCGCGCGAGCGGTTGCTAGGCAACGGCGGGCGGGCGGGCCGGCGACCGTTGGGCCGAGCGCGCGCGGGGCCGCCTGAGGAGAGCGCCGGTCCCGGCGGAGCGCGTCGAGGAGAAGCGGTTGTCCGGGCGGCGGCAGCCCGTGAGGAGGCTGTGCGAGGCGAGAGGCGGCTGAGGGTCACCGCGGGTGTTTGGGGAAAGCTCATCCCGCTGAGGGAGCTGTGGGGGTGGCGTGCGAGGCCGCGTGTTCGTCCGGTCCCAGCCTGGCTTGAGAGGCACGATTATGCCCAGATGATCCCTTCCCTCGCTTCTCAGAGAGCTAACGCAGGTATAACACTTCTGTTCCCCCAGGGTGCCGGCCTGCGCTGCTAAACCAACATTGAAATAATAACAGGCAATGCAGTCTTAAAGCTTGTGCCTGGCTGGACGGGAGTCTGCGGAGCGATACGTTTAACCTGCAGCGACGTTTGCTTTTGCCTCTGTTCCTACATACTCCAGGGTGAGTTAATTTGTAAAATTCACGTTATCTGCAGAGTCTTCTACCTCTGTGCAGATGAGTTGTGTTTCCAAGGTTAGACAGCTTATCCTGAGGCCAGTCACGTTATTTAAGTAAGGTAGCAGATTCAGCCTGTCACTAGAAAGGTTTGGTTAGTGGAGGGAGTATGGAAATTTGTTTGCAAAACACTCAGTTTTACGGTGCTGGTTGCTTAGGTAAGTGTTATGCTGTTCACTCATGGAAGTATATTTCACTTGTGCTAGTCTAGCCAGCGCAGTGCTAGTGCTAGCTAATAGCACTAGTGCTATTCACTATGCTAGCACTTTCAGTGCTAGTCAGTAAGGACGGATCATTTTGTTTCCAGCTGCCAAACTTTTGGATGTCTTCACAATTTCGAAATTGCTTACAAGGAGAGGAGCCATGTGTTAGCTGAAAATCTCCATGCATGCTCCTGCAGCTTCAGCTTCATGGCAAATCAGTTGTTGATTGAGTGAAGTCTGGAAATGCTTGGATTTGTAGGGAAATGGAGGGGAGAGTCACCTGAAAGATAACAGAGTAAAACTTAGTTCGCTGATTGTTCCATCCCACATGTCTTAGTATTGTATAAGTTCCCATATACATACAGATTTCTGGCATTGAGGTGTCCCAGTGAACATCCGTTCTTACTCTCCACTAATATGAATGAAGCAAATAAAAATTAAGTCTGTCTGTGTCTAACAGTACCAAGAATTTGGGCACTATGCTGTTGTTTGCAAGGAGGGTTGGGGATGTACGCTTATGTTCCACCACAGTCTAGAGGTTCATCTCGTGTGATGTTCAAGATGTAACTGTTGACCATGAATGGCTTCAGACTTAACTCCGGGGCACCTAGGCTGCAGCCAAATGCTGTCAGGGAATCACAAACTTCTGTGGGGAAGACTTTAGAGTGAGAACTGTGAACAGCCAGAAATACCATTGATTTTGATTCGCCTCCTTCATGCAGTTCAGATAGCATGGGGTTTTGTTTCCGGAGTAGTTGGTTCTGCAATTTCGTCTCATTTGAAGGTGTTGGGGGGGAAAAGTTGCGCTAAAGGATGGTAGTAAGGTTATTGATGGGCAGGTGGTTGGATGCTGATGTACAAGGGTATCTATTGAAAGAACATGTGTGTATATAAGTAGCGGATTCTTTTGGTGGTGGTGGTTTTGTTCTGAAGCTCGATTTAAGTATAAGTTCTGGACATTTCTGACTATTGTAAAAGTGTTAGGTCTGGAATATTGTCTAAATGTGAGTGAAATCAGATACAGGCTACAAGTAGAGGTCTTGTCAATATGTTTTGAAAGTTACATTAATAGACCTAAAAATGTGCAGCTTCGTGGTTGACAACTATTTGCATGATACTGGCATCAGTGCAGAGTTCAGATTGGGCTCCACTGCAACACTGAATCTACAGGTTATAAAGATGGCACAGGAAGAGCTCAGGATGAAAGATCAGACACCCTTTCTATACTGCAGTTCAACTCCCAAATCATGGCAGAAAGCCTCTGCATCAGGTGAGTGTACTTCATAGAAGACTTACAGTTGGGTTTAAGTAATCGTACTTTGTGTTGTGCTTCTGTTATTGTACAACACTACAGGTTATCAAACCATGAGGTTTGCTTTGCCTTACACTCCTAGAGCTGAGAACAGTTTCTGGCTTGTGGCTTATGTATGGAATGTTATGGTTTGTAAAAGCTGTTTCCAGCCTTTGACTGGAGTCTACTGAAAGGTCCAAAAGGCTGCATGTTGCACCCTTTTGTGCTGAGACTTAATGTGGTGAAACTAAAACTGGAGGGTCATAAAATTTCAGTTCTATACAGAGCCAAAAGGGTAGGAAAGGCCATGTGTTGAGATGTTGTAGTTCTCTGTAAACAAATATTTCAAGGGTTCCCTGTTATTGCATATATTGAATGCAACATAAAGCAGCAATCTAAGTGCTGTTATTGTTCTACAGACTCATACTGTACTAGGTAAAACCACACGCTTTGTGTGGAGTTGCTTGTTGTGCATAATATTCCTCTACAAAAGGGATATTAGTGTGATGTAGTTCACATGGCCTTCTTTGGTGACATCACTAGAAGTGCTTACTGTGAGCTCTCTGATTTCTTTATTATAGCCCAAATATTGTGGACATCAAGACAACAAAGAAGGTGGAGACTCCCTTTTTACAAGAAGTCACATGGAAAAGACAAGGGGTAATGGGTACAAGTTACTCCTGGGGAGATTCTGACTGGACACAAGGGGAAACTTTTTCACAATGAGAACAATGAGCCATGGGGACAATCTCCCCAGAGAAGTGGTGGATTCCCCAGCATTGGACACTTTTAAGACTCAGCTGGACAGGGTGCTGGGCCATCTTGTCTAGGCTATGCTTTTTGCCGAGAAGGGTTGGACCAGGTGATCCTTGAGGTCCCTTCCAACCTGGTATTCTACGATTTGTCTGTTGTGTAGGCAAATTGGTATGCTGATAACTTCTGTCTCTCAAAAACAAACACAAAACTCCCACTGTGAAGTAGAATCCTGGAGACTGTACTTCGGGGCCAGAAGCCAAGGCCGGCAGCACTCATTCAGCAATGGATCCAAGGAATTTAAACTGGAATTAGCAAGGTCAGAAAAGGCAGGGCTCCCAGAGGACATGTCTTGGAAAAGTCAGTTAACCCACAACATCATGAAGATTATTACAAGTAACAGCTGCTGCATTCTACTGTAATTGCATACTGTATTTAGGAAATCTTGGGGATTTGGTTCAGTCAGACTTGGATACCAGGATAACCTACACAGTATATTAGCTGTTAAGAAAAAATAAATTCTGCAATGAGACTTGGATTGATGGTGATTTGAATGCAACTGTTAAATTTCTTGGTGTGGAGTTGGGAATATCATGGGTAGACTCATGGTCTCAGGCATCACCTCTGTAAGGTGCGCATAAGCAACTCTAATATCAAGGAATGATGCTTTTCTAGACCTTTGGTTGTTTCTTCTTGTGAAAATACTATCCCTTAGGAGCCTTTCTTGCACTTCTTCATATACGTTTCTGTTATGTGGAATTCTGACATCTTCAGTAAAACTGAAGTGGTTGGTAGGCTTGAAGTCACCTAGTAAAATTAAAACCTGAGAAAAATTGAAGCAGAAATAATAGAATAAAATTCTTGTCCAGAACAGTGTGATATTCACTGTGATTTGGACTGTGTTGAGGTTTATACCCAAATTCATACATGCTAAGAGTATTTTTGGAGTCTGGACCTAAAGGTAGCATATCTGTGAAGACTAGTGGGTAAAGCTTCCCGGACTGAGTAAATCCATAGCTTTGAAGTTTCACACTTAATTCTTATGCTGGTTTGCTCAGAAAAAGAACTCTTTCCCCCAGGAAAAGGAGTTTGAAGGTTACATTAGAAATTGGGGCAGGGTAAGTGTATCGTAGAGTTACATAAGCCCACAAAGTGACTTGTAAAGGCCAAGGAAAAATGTGTTAGAGAAAAGGAAAATAATAGGAATTCAGAATCAAATTGTTGATGTGTAAAACTTAATGTAGGATGGGCTTCTCTTAACTGGCAGTAGTGAGCCTTCCACTTTGTGAATCTCTCTCCTAGAATGCAGGGAAGACCAAATGCGTAGACCTATCTAGGACCTAGCCAGCAGTGATTTGTACAGTTCAGGGTCATATTTGGCTTCTCGGAAGAGTGACTAGCAGTCCTGCTGCTATCTGGTATTTCAGATTGCTGCTGGGTGAAGATCAGCATCCCTTCAAATGTAGGTTTAGTTTTGGGGCAGGTATCCCATCATCCTAGCTGGGTTTGGTTTGGGGTTTTATTGAAAATGCTTACTCTAGAACATATACTGTAGGATCAAAGACCTGGCCTTGGAAATGGCAGCTGGAAACAGCAGCAGTTGCCTGCATGCAGAAAGCTGGATATAGTCACTATGCCAACCACGTAATGGACAAGCGCTGTCTAGCACTCCGTTTACATTTCCAGGAGAGGCAAAAGGATCAAAATGTGTGTGGAGTTGCAAAGTTACACAGCAGTTCGGTAGCATGTCCCAGGAAGGAACCGAATGTTCCTTTATGCTAGTTCACTGTATTTGGTGAACTTTTTGGTAAATCTGCTTTTAAGTATGGACTCGCGCTTGATAGAACAGTGGTGGTACTACAGGTTCGTCTGGAATTCTTTCTCTCCCAGTACAGTGCCAGGCATTGAAAATAATTTCAGTTCGCTTTTAAAAATGGCCTTGTTTTGTGTAAAGCCCATTTCTTTAAAAGACTAGTGAAAGAGGAATGAGTTTACAGGGTCTGGCTATGTTTCTTTCACAGCTCCGTTTCAACCATAGTGGTATTTCCAGAAAAAGACAGTAGAGAGGGCTCGTGAAATACACATGCTTTTTAGCTTCTGCAGTAAAATACCACATTTCTTCATTTTTCTGCTGCTGGGGGTGGAGGAGGGTGCTGAAAATTGTTTTCCAGGCAGACAGTACACCACCACTGTCGACTGTAAGCTGAGGATAATTTTCAGAGGATGCCAAATGAGATCGGCTATGGGAAAAAGCCTAAGGCACCAGAGGAAGTTAACCTTGGGTTATGTTTATTTTTTGACTTTAATGTATGGAGTATATATGAAGCATGGAGTGACCTCAGTTCCTTCACTGTGCAGCTTGCAGTCCTAGTTTCAACAGAATGAGCTTTTTAAAAAGCCTTTGGAGTGGCTTTTCATATTTTATCATGTTGGCAAAAATTTCATTCTATTTTCAAATAATCACAAATTATGACAACATTCCTCTATACGGAGATATGAGATATCCACATAGTGGATTTGTCATGGTAATGACCCAATCTTAAATATTACATAAATGTAGAAGGGATGGGAAAGGTAAGTCGGCAATGAACAAGAGCCATATG
The DNA here is from genome assembly GCA_013398815.1 of Ibidorhyncha struthersii. NCBI lineage: Eukaryota > Metazoa > Chordata > Aves > Charadriiformes > Charadriidae > Ibidorhyncha > Ibidorhyncha struthersii. The sequence continues at coordinate 123,326 of VZSZ01008020.1, forward strand.
GGTAAAATAACCCAGTTAGTAATATATATCGTGATGCAACTATGATACACACACATAAACAATTTCTTTGAGAAGGTATTTCTTATTTTAATCAAATCTTACATGTTTTTCTGTGGTTTAGGGCTGTTTCTTCAGTGCTTTTTGTGCTTAATGTGTCAGCATGTTTGCTGTTTGTAAGGCGAAGTATCACGAACACTAGGAAAAGGAAAACAGTCCTGCTGTAGTCGTTCTAAATGTTACGTATTTGACAGCATTTTGTTCGTTTCTATCCTTGTTTTAAGCATCTAAAAGAAGTGCTCTAAGAGCTACCAGTTGCACTATTTCAGTGCCTGGTCTGCCAGCATGCCCGGGACACTAAAATATCACAGAATTAGCACGTTAGCTATAAACAGAACAAATATACTATTGACTCAGAACAGTATTGCAAACAGTAGGATGTAATACAACAGTGATTAAATATGTGCTTAACTGTTCTCATAATATTTACTGTGCTGTTGAACAGATTAGAAAGTTGAACAGATTTCTTCTTAAGATTTTTCACACTGAGACACATTTGCTATTCAATATGCCACCTTCTGACATGACTTAACTGTTGGCAGGAATGACCTTTGATTTGCTGTCAGTGACATCTTATTGAACCTTGGTCAATATTCCCTTGTAGAGGCACGGTCCTAAGTTGTGTGTTCAGTTCCATGTTTCCCTTCCATAATAGCAATGACATAATAACCAATGCACTACTGGAAGTATAGTGTGGGGTTTTTTTCTAGGTAATTGAATTCATATAGGTTTTGGCCTCATGTCCTGTAGGAAACCACAAGTACAAGGTGCTGAAAAATCCGCTGTAAAGCTAGGGAATGAAAGTGGACCTTTACAGAATAGAGCTTTTTGCTGAAATGTTGTGTCCTGGAAAGCATATTACAAATGTTCATTGTTAACGGTGTTTAAATGATATCTGAAAACAAAACCCTCCTAGTAAAATAGCCAAACAGGGTGATTGTTTCCATGCAAAGGACTACAGTCCTGTTATGTGTATATGTGTCTGAATACATATTTTGTCCAAAGTACTTTGTCAGTAAAATATCAGGTAGGTAAAAAACACCTCCCCTTTAATTCTTCACAGACCAAATGCTGTAAAATATAAATGTTATTCAAGAATCCCTGGCAGAAAGATTGCGTTGTAATAAGAGAGCTTTTTTTATTGCGGATTAAATAGGAATGTGTGTACAGAAGTGTTCAATCATGCCAAAGAGATGCACCATCTCTGGCCGGCCTTGTATAAACCTGTAACAATATAAGGGGTTGTCTATTGATTTTGGACTTAGACTTGAGGTGTGTTACTCATGGCTGTTTCCTTTCTCCCTCTTTAGTGGTCCAGAAATATTGCCTGCCTTAGTGTTCATATGAACAATTGGGGGGGGGCGCGGTTGGTTTTTGTATGTTATTGACAGAAGGAGGTAACTAGAGTGGTACTGTGAGCAACTGGGGTGAGCACAGGAGTGGATGTCCCGACCATGTGTTGGCTGCTGAAGAAAAGCAACCCCCAGAACCTGTCATATGCACTCTGCCTTATCATCAGCTAGTGAATTTTCTAAGTATATGGGTTTTTTTTCCATTTTCTTTCAATTTTATCCAGTTTCCTCATAGTCCATGTCCTGTATGTCTAGTATACCTGCTAGCCACAGCCTCACCTGTAACTTGTTTTCCTTCTGGAACAGCAGGTCCCAAAAATGTGGTAAATCTTCTTACTCCTTTCCTTAACATGTCAATATATGAACTGACTACAGGAACTGCATTATTGGGGCTGACTTGAGACCCATCTGCTCCTGTGGCTGATCCTGTGGCGAAAACCTGGAATTAGGTAGATTAGGGATCTTTTGATCGTTTGTTTCTCTGTACTGAGTTTCATCTTGTCAGCAGTAGCTGGAGATTAGAAGTCTAGAAGTGCAAACACCCAAATATTGAAGTCTAGTTTATATACTGAAATCTGACACAAGGTTTGGTACAAGCACAAGCTGTGCTGCTTTACAGCTTGTCTCAGCACCGTGTTGCTCTGTGTGGTCGTGCACACTTGACAGAATATCCTTGCACCTCCTGAGCTGTGCCTGGTACAGAAAACAAGTGTACAGCTCTTCATTGCTTTTTGCAGCTTTACTGCAAATTAGGTTTATCTTGAATTTGTAATGAAATGGTTCCATTTGTTCCTCATACTTTGATCTTGTGGTCCATGTTGAGGAGTGAAGTAGCTGGACTAGGAGGAGGTGTTTTACAGGCAGCAAAAATCCTCTGGGAGCTGGCGAAGCAAATTCAGGAGTAGAGCTGAGCTGCCAAATCTGACATGGGATCCTAAATTGTAGAAAACTTAAAGTTCTCAAGACTTTCTGAGATCTTAAATATCAGTCAGAGGTAGAATAGAACCCATCAAAACCTTCCCTTTCTTTTTTTCTTTTCTTTTCTTTTTTTTTTAATGAGAAGCAAGCAATTACTCAATCACTTCCTGTTGAAAGAAAAGGATTCAACCCAAACCCTAAATCAACCCTAACCCTATCACTTTTGTCTTCTGTGTCAAGCATAGAGGAATTACAAATTCTCTTGCTTTGGGGAATAAGGAAGCAAGAAATAAGGAAACAGTATATTGTGCTATTTCTTAAGTAAACTGAATATGAAAGGCAGAAGAATTAATGACAAACCGTAAGCTTTCCCATGGAAAAAACTTTGAGCAAAATAAATTAATTTAGTATTTGTTGCAGCAACTTTACAAATTGATGTATTTTTATACTAAACTAGTTTTTTTCCTTATGGTAGGTGTTTTACGTGAAGGTTAGTGCCAGCACAAATCTTTCTGGTTTTGAGCTACTACAAGCCACAGATCTGCTACCTGCAGAACCAGGGATCAGTCTATAGGAGTCTAAAGTCCATAAAGTCTATTAAATGTAAAGGGGGGGGTGGTGAGAGAAGGGAAAAAAGGTGACTATAACTGAAAAAATGAGACTCTGCTCCATTTTTGCCATAGATCTTGAGCTGTGTTTTTATTGATGAGATTTTGTTTTAAAAAAAACTATTGCTGTTATCTTTCCTCTTTTTTTTTCTGATAAATACAGAACACTACTCTGAAGTATGTCCGCCACATGGCCTCTAATCAAACTGGCCATCCCAGATTTTTATAACTACAGCAAAATAAAATTTTGGGTGTACTATTTTAGGTTCTAGCAGAGACTGGAGGAGATGATAGGAAATGCCTCTTCTCAAAGCTATGTAACTACTTTTAGTGAGGCGATAGATATTGACAACTTGTGTGTCTCACCTAATTAAATGCCTCAATATCTGAATGGAAATCCTTTTCTACTCCAAATCAATATGATTTATAGGGGGAGCTAAGAAAAAGGAACTGAACTGGGTATTTGTAATGAGAAGGAAAAAAATCCATCCCCTCTTCTTTCTATGAAAATGGAAAAGAACCCCAAACAATTAGCCCAACTCTTGCCAAACTTAGACTTGCAGGAAGCAGCCAAGTGGTTGGATAAGCTTGAGCTGGCTTAATTAGCAGAGTACAAGTGGGCTTATTGGCACAGATGTCCATACTGCATGGGGCATTCATATGAATCACTGGGTGAAATGTCTCCTGCAGTCCTTGACATACATCTTTCATGTTGAGGTACTTCCAGTTAAGTGGCTCATTAACGGTTCATCTTTTGCATCATCAAATTCCCTCAGGAGTTGTCTCAAATTTCCCTTCATCTTTGTTGGTTTATGTACAGCAATATCCTTCTAAGTCCTTGGCATCTGTCCCCTGTATGTAATTATGTAGAAATTAATCTCTGTGTATCGGAATAGCTCATTTTCCAAGATGAACATGAGGGCCGCTTACATTGTTATTAATAAAGCACCTAGATTTATCATCTCTGCAAGGAACAGGCACATAGACTTCAATGTGTAAATAATACAATAAAATTCTAGCTGTCTGATCTACAATCTGATGTTGGAATGCAAATGCTCTCTTTTTTTCTGTGAAGACAGCAAATGTTACATGTTTTCTGCTATGTAAATGGCCTTAGTTAACATTAATCAAAATTGTTTATCAGCTGCAAAACACACTTCTAGGTGTACATCTCCAGGGCAGCCCAAAGCCAAACGGGTGACAGGCTTCTAATGGATATCTCATGAAACCCTGTTCCGCCGGCACTTGTCTTTGTTAAAGCTGAACTCCAGTCCATGTTCTCATCCTGTGATACAGGGGCTGGTCTTAGAAACTGTGACTCCATCATGCTAGAGGGAAAACAGGAGCATGAAAGCAATCAAGTATGCAACCCAAACACATGCAGGTCTTTTTCCCACAGATCCCTGAACTTTGAGGGTTTCTTGCAAGACTCTGAAAAGCTCACTTAAAAGAAGCATTCAGTCAAATCCACACAGGGGTTCCCTCAGAAGTCTGATGTCCCAGTGGGCTGTGCTATCATTTCACATTTGAGGAAATGTGCATTTCCAGAGGTCTATGCTGTTACTAAGGTAAAAAATGGAGCCTGTACTAGTACAGTAGGTTGGCTTCTCTATGGACAGCAGAACAGAAAGTGGGTCAGGGAATGGGCTAGAAGTCAGCAGTGAGACTGCTTCACAAGCAACTAGTTTTGCACTTGGGGCTGAAAACAGATAATCCATAAACTACTTCAAACGATATATATAAAATTGGGAAGTTCTGATAGAGTCTATTGATAACTTTCTGAGCAATGGTTTCCTGTACTTTCCACGCAGCAGAGAGCTGTGTTAACAAAATGAGAACTGGATGTATTTAAAAGCTGCCTCCCCATTAGAGTAATACGGTTCACGTGAGTGCAGACTTCCCTGTGTTTGGGAAGGTGAGGCAGCCAGTAGTGGAGTAACAACAGCCTAGACAGTCTGTTTGGTTGCTCAGCCTCACATCAGTCCCTAGAAAAGAACATCCTCCTGGATTCCATTTCCAAATATTTTAAAAGCAAGAGGGTAATCAAGGATGCATTTGTCGAGAGCAAATTGTGCTTGACCAGCTGGATTGCCATCTCTGAATGAAATGACTGGTTATGTGGTGGAGGGGAGAGCAACAGGCACAAACTACCTGGTTGTTTAGAAAAGCTGTTGAGAGGATCTATAATAGCATTCTTGTTTGGAAGCTGTGGAAGGTATGGGCTTGAAAAACAGGTGGCCAGTTGGGCTGAAAGTTGCCTGAGCTGCCAGGCTTGAAGGGTAGTGATGATGGGCCAGATGTCCAGCCAGCAGCTGGTTAAGAGTAAAGTACTCCAGGGGTTGGTTCTGGGGCTGATATTGTTCAATATCTTCATCAACAACCTGGATGATGAAACAAATTGCCCCCGTGGCTATTATTAGGTTGCCATTTATATATGTGTACTAGTTAGTAATGGAACCTGTGAAGCTGCTGTATTTTCTGGGAGTAGACAGGATTTTTGCTGGTGCTGGGTTTTGCAGCACATGGTCTTCTGTGAAGCTGGGGAAAACTGTTAAACGGGCTGAGTTTACTTGCTAGTATTAGAACCGAGAAGGGAACCCTTGCTAGGGTCCAGTTCCACGAGCAGCTTAAAACCTTACAAGCAAGGTGAAGCAGTCCAGCCTCAAGAGCAATTCAGTTATTATTTTAGTACATCTTATCAATTTGACTTGCTGGAGCAGTTTAGTACCTTCATGCAATATAAAAATCATATTACAATGTCATTCTCTTTCCAAACAATGGCACTTCAAAATAGGTCCACTTTCATACTTTGGTGTAATTTTCCAGAATAGCGGCTTAATTCATGATTTATGCTGAGAGGTCTTTTACTCATACAACACCTTCAAAACACAAGCTAGAGGACTAAAATCTATTAAAAGACAGGATTTTTCCTGATATAATGTCTTAAATTCTGAACTCATTATGTAGTGGCTCAAAATATGCTGTGATCTCACATAAAATAATTCTCTAGGTGAAAGGACAAAAATAGTAGCTTAATTTCAGTGGTCCCTGAGGAGGGCGAAAGTAAATTATTGTTTCCAATACACTGTTTCAAGATCTTGTGGCACTAATTAAAACACGTTTTGGGGCTGTTACCTGTTGAAGGGCTCAGAACTTGCAGTGCCTAATGAAGTGCTCTAAAAAGAAGTAACTTCAATTACGTGTCACGGATGCTGGTTCTCACATACATCCTTGTTTTGTTATGGTTAGGTCATGGTCATGATGCTTGTTTTGTAAGAACATAACATAAGAAGGGCAATAATGAGAAAAAAAGTAGTCTCACAGCTTCTAGTAATTTTCAATTCAAGGAACCTCCTAAGCACTTTCTGAGTGCTAAGAAGCTCAGTGAACTTTTCTTCCCTATTTGTGTGCGTCTCCCCCCTGACTACATGTGAACTGTTCACATCCAGGGCATCTTGTGGCAAGGAATTATCTGGTTTAACTAAGTATTGTATGAAAAAAAACCCACATTTGCATGTGTTCTTTAACCTGCCACCTGCTAGTATTATTTGATAAACCTCAGGTGTTGTGCTGCAATAGGTAGGCAGCAGCTGGCCCCTATTCAGCCTCTCCTTGCCACTCATGTTTTTAGAGATATCTGTTGCTCTCCTGTCCCATCTTTTCTAGATGAGAAAGTCCTGGTTTACACAGTCGTTCTTTGTGTGAAGGAATTGGCTCTTCAGACCACTGGCCATCCTTGTCCCTCCTTGAACTTTTTCCAGTATCTGTCAGTCTTGTTGAGGATGGGTGAGAAGGACCAGAGCTGCAAAAATTATCCAAGCTCTGGACAAAACGTGGGTTTAGACAGCAGCATAATGATGTTCTCTCTTTCCTTTTTTAAGAATGCTGAATGATTTCTGGGTTTTGATGACTGTGCACTGAGCTGATGTATTCGTTAGATATCCTGCCTAACCCTGACATCTCGCTCCTGAATCGAAATAGGCAGCTTGTTCCCAGTCATTGTATCTGTGAAGTTAGGGCTGTTTTTCCATTTATGTCACTTTACATCAGAGCTGATCTGTCATTTTAACACTGTTACTCAGTCCTGTAGGTTCTCTTGCAGTTCTTCACAATTTGCTCTTCTCTTTACTAACTTGAATAACATAATTACTAGACTTTGTGAGTTACTATTTATCCAATTTTCCATGTTGTTTGTGAATAACTTTCCACATATACTGCAGTGTACTAGTGGTTACCACCAAGCAGCCAAACGCATTGGTTGTTTTGAGGTAGAAAGACTATAATTTTTAAAGAATGATGGAACTTACTCTGATTTAAACATAGGACTGTGTTGCGAGTGTGTTTGCTAGGTCATTACTGCTGATTTTGGACCTTACACCCGTTACCTCATGTCCACTGTCTTACCCACAAGCAGTGAGACCAGGGCTGCTGTTGCAGGGTCCCCTCGGATAGTCTGCAGTTTATTTCCTTGCTCATAACCTCCAGTCCTACCTTTCCAGGCAGCGCATACACAGGGAGCCTGTCTCTGCTTCTTGGCAGGGCTGCTGACAGCCGGCTTCTGCTTTCTTTGGTTTTTAGTAATTCTCCTACTTCAGTCTCCATGTTTTTTAATCAGTCCCGAATGAATTCCTGTGGACCTGCTTGGATAAGCTTCTGTGCAGTGTTTGGCATGTTTCTGCCAGCACTTGCCCAGCCAGCCTGGATCTGGCTTACTTTTATCACTTCAGGCTTATGTATGATTAAGCAAAATCTCATTGAAGTTGCCTGTATATTTCTGCTTAGAAACATTTTTCTGTGGAATACAAAATAGTTTTCTGTTAATATTTTCTCTGTGAAATACACAAAGATTTCTTACAGAAACCTAATGTCGCCGATACAAGTTCATTTAAAAACCTAATCTAATTCCTTCAGTTTAATTGGAAGAATATCAGTCGTTAATAAAAACACAAACCAGAAAGAAGTTTGATTCTGCATTAGAATTTGTAAGGTAGCAAGCTACAAAGTTTGGCAAAAAGTCTTTCCAGCCCAATGGCTCATCCCCAGCAACGGCCAGTAGTGGGTTTTCAAGGAAGAACCTGAAGAACGTGCCGTTCTCCTGGTATTTTTTGTCACAAGCAGAGGTAATTTTGCAGCATTTGTCTGACATCCCCTAGGCAGAGACATGCACACACACAGAAACTCTGTGCAGCGGTTGGTCAGTGTCAAGGCTGGCTCCAGGGTGCCTTGGGATGAGCTAGCTGTACTGCCCATGTGCTGCACAGCTGGGCCCTCCCATCTGCAGGAGTTGGCACCCAGAGCTGATGCATCCTGAGTGTCCTGGGTTTGCTCTGCATGCATAGGCCGTCTGTACGGCACGTGGGCAGCAGATGCTATGTGGTTGGTTAGTGCTGGGCATGCATTGTGCGTGTGTGCTGTGGGGACAGCTGTGCAGCGGGCTGCTCCGGGGGCATTGCTGATCATCTTGGTCATCTGAATGTCTCAAGCCTGCAACCTGTATATGGACAAAATATCCTTTGGAAAAGATTATGTGATCCAGTGAATCTGGACAATGCAGGATAAACTTAACAATAAAGGGTTTTTAAATAGCCACTACAGCTATATTTCTGGTGCATCTCAAAGTTTGGGGCTAATATCTCTTCCATTGAAGCCAGGGCCAAAAATCACACTTGCTTCTACTGAAGCTGTCATTGGGATCCCTTTCTGCTTCCACCAAAAATCTATTGCCGGTACTATTCCGAGAGGTTGTCTGAGAGGAATCGGACAATAGGGAAGGGCGATGTGCAGTGAAATTTGCACCAGTTTAAATCATGGCAGATGTGTCAGCGACTTGTCTGGATTCAGGACTTTTGGCCGTGGGTGTTAGTTCTTCCAGTGCTGAATTTCCATTCTACTGACAGTGAAGAGGAACAACTGAAATCAGTGAATTCAGTGACTATAGGAGTAGGTTCAGCTCATTTCTTTGCTGCAATTGCTTTTTGTCTTGGGTAGTTCCCCTGTTGTAAAGAAAAATCAGTCTCAATGTGTCTAACTCTCAATGGTTCCATAAGGCTTGCAAATATCTCTGAGGTACTCAGAGCTGTTGAAGTGCTTTTGATTGACAATGCTGCCCTCATGTAATTCTTCTGTGTTTCCTTTTGTATTGTTTTCAATTACAGTAATTTCAACAGAGCTGTCTACAATCAGAAACTATGGAAATTGAATACAGAAAGATGTAATATTTCAAGGAAGTGTAAGTATAGCAGTGTCTTTTTTTTCCTAGAGAAAGGATATAGATTTCTCAAGACCAGCTCTGTATTCTCAGTTTAACTGGCAGACAGGAAATGTTTTTTCTTTCTTTAGGTCCCAAAGGGTGTTTCTTTGTTAGAAAGCCAAACCTCCATTTCCTCTGTTTCTTGTAACTGATAGCAAACCTGGTGAACATAGGGTAGACTTGGCACCAAATGCATGAACTTGTAGCCTATTTCTTTTACAAACCAATTTCATTTGAACACTGGAAGTCTGCCTTTGTTTTCTGCTAGATAACTTGGTAGGCAACTAATTGATTTTCTTGTGGCCAGATGCTGGAGCCTACCCTGTTGTTAATGAGACTTCACTTACACAAACAGTCTCAATGACGTTAACAGCACCCCGTGTGTGCATGGAAGTCCCCGGTGTAGCTGTTTTATGCTGAGAAATGTTAGCAGTGGCTTAGTCTCAATCCCCACTTTTACCTGTAAAAAATTCCCCCGTTCTTGCCCAAGATCCTGTGCATACACTGACTATGGCTGGACTGCATAATGCATACATAAAGGTACCCAAGCTAGCTTTGGTAACAAACCCAATAGATATGTACAGACACAAACCTGCTTTTAAGAGGGCTAATTGTCGTTTGGGTGGCAGAGCGTGCTGTCCAAGTTGCTGTGCAGCTAACACATGGACTTATGTCCTGTTAAATGTCAGGGTGGAAATTTCAAGAGCATTTTGGAACAAATCGGTCTTGTAGTGATCAAAAAGCTGGGATCACAGCCAAGTGGTTAGGTTGAGTAAGTCAGGTATCTAGGATGCCGAGTAAGTGTGACATGATGATTTGGAACATGTACAATGTAGCTGAGAGGGTTGGAGAACTATTGCAAGGATATACAGAAGTACCATCTTAAATAGCGCAAAACTGAGACACAGCAGCAAACACCACTGGAAGTCAAGCTTATGGCTATTATTGGCACATAATTGTCAGCTGAAGGGCTGCAGGAGCAGAAGCATTGTATGGCCGAAGCTGACCCCACATTCATGGATGTAAGAGTCCAAGCACCAACTGTGTCTTTTTATTTTTTTAGAGAGATTAGGAACCTTGGTTGCCAGAGTCTGTCATCTCTGCAAAGCAGTCTGAGTCAGTATCTGTAACATTACCTCTCCACTGTCTTTATATTTTCAGGGCATGATTTTTCTTGATTATTTCAGAATCGGGACATACTACCCGTGTGCTTTAAAGGATTGCTGCCGAATGAGTTTCCGTGATTCTGAACTCAAAGTGTAAAGTTCCTCAGCCATGAGGCTCTCCTTTGCAAAATGGCTGAGATTATTTTCATTTACAATGAAATGAGAGGTAAAGTTTAGCTTCGCATTTCATTCGGTTTTGTGCCCCCACGTCTGAATTGCTTCTGCAGTGGCTTGTCTGACCATGCAGCAGTAGAGCCCAGACAGAGACAAGGAAGGCTTCAGCTATTTGACTGTCACCCAGCTGGCAATACTAGTGTTTAAGTTGGGTTTGGGGAGTTTTCTAGCTGATAAGTAGGTTTATATGTTTGAGTTTGATTATTCTAGGCTGACTGTTGTGTTTACTTCTGGTTAAAAAGTTACTTGAACAACCAGTTGCTTACTTCCACCGCATGCAGAAGTTCATGCTTTATTTGTGATTTAGCCACGTATTTCTTGATTAAAAGTTCCAAAATATTCCTGCATGCTACTTGTCCTTAATACCTGAATCACAAGGAGAATGGCAAATTTAGGAAACCCCTTATAATAAGCATACAAATAAAAATTAAGAACTCATAAAGGACCTCTTTATAGGCTAGTGATAGTTGGCTATCTTAATAAAAAAAATATTTGTTCTGCTTGCAAACAAACTGCATTTTAAAAGTTCATCTGTGAAGACAGTATTTTCAGAAATAAATACTAGAGGAAACTATAGAAGTGAAGGAGCACAGGAAAAAAAAAAGAAAACGTGCAAGAAGCAGGCCTATTATATTGCCTGACTTGAACTGTATACCTCATTTATCCTGAGGTTAAATTTGATCTTGATGGTCAGTTCTGCAATGAAGTAATTTGCTGTAGCACTCTGTTGCACTCCCATTCAAATGGGAGTGCATTCAGTGAGGCTTTTTGACTGGTATAGTCTGGCTTTTATAAAATGGGAAGCTAAAATTGCAACTATATTCAAGCCGTCAGTAAATTTCAACTGTCTTAGCTGGCAAGAAAAATAATAAAAATTGTAATAAACTTGATACAAATCGTTTTATGGTATGAGACGAGTAGTCAGCCTCTGAAAACACATGTAGATAACTACTGGTCACTTTTCATGTAAATACCTGATACGAAATTAACAGCTGTTAATAATCAGTCTAACTTTGATAAAATGCAGTTATTAGCACCTACCTATTTTGTCTAATGCTGAAACACCAAGGTCTCACCAAGGTCATGTTCCCAACAAGCATTTATTTTGTCCATTTGTCTCCAATGGCATATTCTTTGTAAAATCATAATAGCAGGATGTGGTTAGAACATCATACATGATATTACAGCTCTTAACAAAGCTTTTCCAGGAAGGGATGTTGGAGACTTGTCTCTTGTTGCTTGCAACCATGCCCCAGCAAAAATGCTGACATCTTGTCAGACTGGATGTCTGCAGTTAGCTTACCAACTACAAGACAGGAGCAGTGAGAGTGTACGAATTGGTGGTCTTCACAGCTATTCTCACTGGTCTTCAGCAAAGTCCTTTGACCTTTACTGGAAAGTTATGCAATAAGGTGCTTTTGTTTTCCTGAAACAAACAAAAAAGCCCCCAACCAAACACCCCATCAGTCTATCATTAACTTACTTGAAGCAAAGCAACAGAACTGTACTTTAGCAACCTGGCCTAGTGGAAGACCATGGCAGGGGGGTTGGAACTAGATGATCTTTAAGGTCCCTTCTAACCTAAACCATTCCATGATCCTATGAAAATATGAACTGTGATCTTCTTGTTACAGCACAAAGCAAATGTCACCTATTTACCAAGTAATTCTTCCTACGTGTTGATGGCTGGCTTTGCCACTGGATTATTTTTAAATGAGATCCATTTTAAATGCAATCAATTTTTTTTAATTTCCTCCTAATTAGTCTTCTGTAGACATTATGTAGGTCAGTGGTCCCTCAAGATAGAGATGACCTGCTGCAGGAAGGATAAATAGCACTGCAAGGTTTGTTCACAGGCCTCAAAAATCTGTGTTGCTCTCCAGAGGGTTGGTTTTCTTTCTTTTGCGTTCCTTTTAAAAAAATTCTTTGGTCCAAAGCAACCTTGAAAAACATAGGGTAAATGCAACCAGCTCAGATAACTGAATCTCTGAAGACTCTAAAACCAGGTCCCAGAAATTAGCTGGGATTCATATGCCAGTTCTGTGGTCTCTTTGGCATCTTCTGAATAGAAATTCTGCTCAGAAGATTTCCAACTAGTGTTGCTTAAAGCAAAGGTTAAAACAGAGTTAGTTGGGCACAATGTTGAAGACAGACAATCTAAGGTGTGTAAACTTGTAAGGGGGGNGAATGAGGAGAGAAACTGCAAAGCTTTCTTTGCTTAAGCTTAGTCCATTGTATAGCAATGAGCTCTCAGAAAATGAAATGGCAGATAAAGCATCCCATTGCTTCATTTGAGTTCTACTTTGTTATAAAAAAATCTATTAAATGAAGAAACTTACCAGAGCACTACATAGGAAAGAACTAATTGTTTGGTTGCTGTAGACACGTGATAGGGACCTCAGTGCTTTCTGCGTGCATCCAGGGTGCATTACTTAACTTGTGGAAGCCATACCCTGTAAGAAATCAGTCCTCATTGAAGCGGTGTTTGGACAAGGCTTGGCATGCAGGAGAGCTGATAGAGCTGACAGGAGTGTGACTGAAGTATGTGTGTGTTTATACAGTGTGTGTGTTTATACAGCTTGTGCTTGTCACGAGGCAGAACTTTCCTTCACTGCAATGATACCCCAGTGGATGCTGCTGTGCTGTTGTATGGGGGTTCACTGTTTCCTCTTCATTACGTGGTCACTCTGCCTTGTGGGCAGAGGCAAGGTACTTAGCTACGTGGACCTCACCGGGCCCAGTATGGCCATCCTCGTGGGTCCCTCCTGTGTAGCACAGGGAGAGGAGCTCAGAGAAAAGCAATGTGTTTGCTGTATGCTTGACCCGGATACTGATGGGGGAAAAAAAAGATCTCTGAGGTTTTATTATGCACACTAGTGTTTTGCTTTCCGTAGAGAGCAGTGGTGAGCCAAAGAGACAGCTGTTTCAGCGGGTGAAATACAAGTAAAAGTTACCAATGGCAACAGGCCTCCTGTTGACGAAGAAGCTCCTTTCCTGGTTCTGGTGACCCACTGTAATGTATAAATCTCCAATCTGGTATTTCCCCCCTCCCCATTCGTCAGGTGAGCTGTAGGTTTCAATAGCTACTTAATATTCTGTGGTCAAAGTAGGATCCAGAGGTGTTTATGTTTATACTTACCAGCTGCCATAGTAAAAGCTCTGTGGTTTGATGATACAATTTAGTATAAATCACCACTTTAATGCTCGGTGATATATCATAGTGAGACATCAGTCTTTGAGAAGGGCCTTTGTGGCTGTTATGGTGCAGTGAAGAGGCCAAATATGCTTGCTGCTCTGAATAAGGATCATTATTAAGTTGGACTGACCTACTACTGTGTTCTACCAACCCTTGCAATCTATAACACGTCCTTTCAACAAGCCTTGTTTAAGCTGCAGGCCATAAAGCTACATCTTTCTTAGTCGCTGTACCAGACTCTCATGTAACCTTAGCACAAATGCTCTGTGCTGCTTTTTCAGAGCTGTTAACTGGTGCCATGGCTTGCTCCTTGTTTTTTGCAAGAGAAATCATGGTGCATCATGTGCTTGCAGATTCAGTTTGGGGGGTGTGAAAAACTCATTCGTTCCTTTTGAAGTAGATTTTACATTTCTGCCCCATGTGCCATTTTTCCTGTGCTGTAACAGTTGGATTTCCAAACAGACATTATGGAGTCCAACGAATTTTAGTGAGGGTTTCCAAATGTTTCAGGCAGGAAGGCCTAAATATTAATGCTCGTAGGAAAACAAGAAACTTAACCCGCTTCTGCTGTGTGGAATCAATTCGTTATTTCCAGAGGTGCTGCAGCTTCTCAGATAAGACTTCTCTGTGTTTTTCTGTTTAGGAGCTAATTCAGGTTTAGCTGCATCCATCACTAAGACTGTCGATAGTGTCTTTGTTGCCACGATGTCTAAAGATGTGCGTGAAGATCCCACATAATAATTTATCACTATCATGTGAGTATGAGGCAAAGCGTGTAAGAGAGAGAGAGAAGAAAAATAGATAACGTCCGGGAAAAGAAAATTGAGGTGTTTCTGTAAAGCTTGCAGAGGTGATGAATGCTGTTGCTGTAATATGCAAACAGCAAAACAAGTGGTTTGGCAGCCGCTGCAAAGCAATTTACCTTGCTGACCAATATCACCTCAGTTGCATTTCTGTGCTCCTTTTATGGCTTGCACGCTGCTGCGGTTCCTAGTCTCTAGCTCTGTGTATGGGTTGGCCAGGGCTGTTTTGTTTCTGTTGGTGCTTAAAAAATGGCATTGCGCAACTACTCATTACTAAAGATAACACCAGCTCCATCATAGCTTTCAGATCCTCGGTGGCAATGCATAACCTCCTGCCCATTGCTGTGGAGCGTGCATGACGGTGGCAACGAGGCTTTGAGATCCCCTGGGATTTTCCCAACCTGCTTTGGTTTGGGTGGGTATCAATTAGACATGTTAGTCAAACATTGAGAGGACACTGTTGTTAGCCTGGACTTTAGGACACAGAACAAGCGAGAGCCCTCAGTCTGATCCAGACTTCACTGAAGACAGCTAAAGCACTGATGTGGTCCCATCTGTCGGGGAGGAGGCCATGTCTTGTGGCTGGACTGCATGCTCGATAGCATAAAACTGCTAAAAGATATGACAGCAAGAACCCTAGCTCTGCAGGAGCTGTACCCAATTTGTAGTGCAAAAGCTGCAACACAGCACTCAGAATGTGACTGATCACGTCTCAGATGCAGATGCTGCTCTGAGGTCCCATTAAAAGGGTACCAGACTGCTCTACCATAACCTTTGGTCTTAGAGGATGGGATAGCCCAGCTGAGACTTTAGCAATGAAGCTTCCATGGGGTGAAAATATCAGCCCTGTTCAAATCCCTGTAGCAGCAAAAGTTTCATGTGCACTGTAATATGGTATGAGAAGGAAGGAATAAAATTCCCTTGCTCCCTGCCTGCGGCAACGATGCTGTGCGGAGCCTGGATTGCTGTGCTGGCTCTGTGGAACCTGAGCCCGCGGCTATTGGTGCTCCTGGACCTGGGAGCATGGCACTGGCACTGCTCCTAGTGAGGACAGCTTCTGAGGCTCTGCTAGTAAGTCTAAGCAGGCTCTTGAAATACCCTCAGGGGTACGCAGTGCTGCATCTCAGCCCCTGACACTGTTTTGTTCCAGCTGGGGACAACTCCAGCATCTCTCAATCAGTGGCAGCCTAATTCTTGACCACTGGCCTGTGGATGGTAGTTAACTGGTATTCAGCTGTCCCTGTTCTGTGGGTATCAGTGGGCTTTTGGGGACCTGTATGAGCACTAATGAGGGTCACCTGGGTTGCCCAGATGACTGTCAGTCAGGGAAAAACACCTGTATTTAATCTGATGAGGAGAGCAGGAGAAAAGGATTGGGTAAAAATTGCTGGGTGTGAAGGACACTGCTGAAATGGATGGAAGCAGCAAGCACCAAATACTGTCCAGCTCAGTGAGTATTGGTTCACAGTATGAAAATGTTTGCTAGAGAAGATGGATTTTGACCATGGGTTTTTGGTTCTTAATGTTTCCTCTGTGTGTGTGTCTCTTTATACTCAGGTAAGTCAAATTAAAATGAATATTTAAGTGGGGAGCACAATGCTGGCTTGCAAAAGCCAAATCTACACTTCAGAAGTTTCTGTAGCAGTGTCTGTATAGGGGAAAAAAAGCATAGATGTTATAGGTGTTTGGTTTCTTTGTTATTGTTGCTTTCTACCTTTATATATGGCCAAGACAACTGTGCCAGCTGACATGCTCTGGTTTCTACAAGACCGGCTGTCTATTTTGGTAGATGTCAGGGGTGATCTTTGACACAACTGGTCACCTTTTCTGTTGGATGGATAATTGTCTAGGATGATAATGTAGCAGCCTGGTTAAAGTCTTATCTCGCTTGGCTAATTCTGGTCAGTAAGAAGAAAGCTCCCTTTCCTGTGGTATACCACCAGCATTTTGTGTATTTTCACTGTTATTGTAGCAATGGTAAGCTGTCTCTTAACAGGAGTATTGAGTGGCCATAAAACTAGGCATGTTTCAAAGAACAAATGTGTGTGCTTAAGTTTTTAAGCCAAGGTTAAGACTGGGAAAGTATAGCTACACCTTTCTCAATAACAACTATTTTGCATTTCATTTGGCAAGTCCCAGGTGCGTTTCAGACTAATTACTTCAAAACACGCTTCTTCACAGCTGTAGGCCAGCTGTGCAATGACAACTATGAAATACTCAGAATTTAACAAATCTGGGCTGTTAAGCCTATGAAACCACATAATCCACAGAAATGCTTGATAGGAAACAATTAATGCTGATATTAAACTAAAAAGGAGCATCCTGATTTGCAGCAGAGAGCTCATGGTCTTCAATCTACAAAGACAGTCTAAATTTTTTGCCCCTCTCTACATTTTATGGTGGAGAACAGGAGCTATTCTGGATTTTGTAGCTTGAAAAGCCTCACTCTCCTCTTTGTCTGTTCAAGTACCTTCTCACATCATGGGTTGTATTTAAGTGATTGTCATACCCTGTCTGCGGTGCAAAAGGGTTTGTGGTGTCTGGCTTTCCACTTAGCTGCTCGCTTTTCTCCTGTACCTCTTAGAGACCTTACGTAGTTTTCTGTTTTCTGCTTTTTGGAGAAATGCTCTGGTGCTTAAAAGGTGCGATAAGCTATTTTAAAAGGGCATAGTTCAGACTGTTTCCCCTTGCAATAACTTGAAAATAATTGTCTCATATACTTTATATTTCCTGAGACCTGTTTTCTTCCCCTTGCTTTTTCCTGAGTGAGGAAGTATTTATAAAACCACCGCTTTAATTTTGTCTTTCCATGTTGTAGTGACAAAAGAGATAGTCTGCATTAATATCACAAAGTATCACTGAGGGGATTATTAGTACCTTGGTTCTGTTATCACAGCTGTAAATACCAGTCAAATTCCGGCAGAGTTATATTTCTTCCCAAAAGTGCAATGTGGTAAAACGTTAAAACTGTCAGTGATTCAGAACAGACTCTTCACTGTAGCAAGTGTGATTGAAAGGATACTTGTGTGATTAGGACAAGCAGCTTGGGAAAACCTTTTGAAATCATCCCTCAAAGGTGCCTTGCTGCATGTTCTCTGCAGCCTGCTTGGGAAGAAGGAAATAATCGGTAATTACGTGGGAATGTTAGGCTGCCCGTCTGCACACTATTATCTCCGTGCTTCGCTATACCCCTGTGCTTCACTCCTTCCTAGGAAACTTGACTTCTGCCGCACTTCAGAGCTAAGTACACTTTTGTATTCTTTGCAAAGAGAAAATCATGATTTTTGTTAGCAGGCTCAGAGTTGGCTTTAGCAAAGAAGGGTAGGGAGTTAAACTGTGGTATTTGCTTACGGTTGAAGAGATGAGCTGGCTGCTCTGGGGGTAGGTTGAGCTGCTAATCCTTCCCTCTTGCTTGTACGGGCCTATGCTAAGATGCCTTTGGGCTGGCTTTAAAGGAGGACTGATTCACTGAAAACATCTGCTCCCATGTTCTTGCTTTCCAAGCAACCAAACCTTGTGATCTGTCCCACATTCACAAGTTTGGACTAGGAAGAAGTAAAGGAAGGTTAAAAAGGCAGTGTTATGGTGGACTGGAGAATCAAAGAATAACCTTTCCCAAAGTCATGGCTGGATGTAGTGCTTGGGACGCATTTTTCTGTAATGATATATTTTAACATAACTTCACAGCATCCCCTACTCAATATTTCTGTTATGTATGGAAGCTGCTCACCCCACCTCCTCACTTCTTTGACTGCGCCCTGCCTGCACCTCTCCTGGGAAGTACCCAGATCATTTTTGGAAACATCTGCTCATCTCTGACATCGCATTGGCTTTGCTAATCTACAAAGGGATTCACTACTTCAACAAGAGAGTCTGTATTTTTTCATATATGTAGAAATACTCAGGGGAGGGGAGGGGGAAGCTAAACCAAATTCTCAAAGTATCAGAAGAGCAGTTCCCACTGTGTGTGCCCAACTAATCACACGCTACACACACAAGACCAGCTGTCCAACTCTATAGCAAGAGCTCAGGTGTGAAGGGAGACAGCACCTGCTGCCTTCCCCGCAGCAGCTGCTGCCTCCTACCTTAGGGGCAGGAGTAGGGAATGCCCTTCTGTCTAAGACCTCTGCTGGCTTTTCCTCCCAGCACTGTCCTTCATCTTTTGCATGTTGAGGAGGAAGAGAACTCTGTTATCTTTTTTTTTTTTTTGACCTGTCCCTTCATCCTGAGGAAGTCAGTGTGGGTTAGGTGGGTCTTTGTAGGAGTAGTAGGTAGAGGTCTTGCAGAGGGCTGCTGGTGTATCCGTCAAAGGAAGAAGGATCGGAGTGTGTCCAATTCTGGGCTCACTGGTTCAAGGACAGGGAACTGCTGGAGAGGGTCCAGCAAAGGGCTACATGAGGGGATTGGAGCATCTTTCTTATGAGGAAAGGCTGAGGCACTTGGGTCTTTTTAGTCTGGAGAAAAGACGACTGAGGGGGAGATCTTATCAATGCTTATAAATACTTAAAGGGAGGGTGCCAGGTAGATGAGAAAAGTCTTTTTTCAGTGGTACCCAGTGATAGAACAAGAGGTAACAGGCACAAACTTGAACAAAGGAAGTTTCATCTAAACCTGAGGAGGAACTCCTTTCCTTTGAGGGTGGCAGAGCACTGGCACAGGCTGTCCAGAGAGGTGGTGGAGTCTCCCACACTGGAGACATTCCAAACCCACCTGGATGCTGTCCTGTGCAACCTGCTGTAGGTGACCCTTCTCTGGCAGGGGGGTTGGACTGGATGATCTCCAGAGATCCCTTCCAACCCTGACCATTCTGTGAGAGTGAGTGATGGGGAGGGGACTTTCCTCCTCCCTTGTGTTTTTAATCCCAGTGCCCTCTCCTTGCCTGCTCTGCATCTTCCAGTATACATTCTGCTGCTGCGGAAGCAAAACTGAACTTTGCCCCTGGAGCTGAGATGCCTTGAGTACTGAAGTCTCCCTTGTGTGTCAAGGAAACTTTTTGGGGTGTGACTCTGCATAGGCATAGGTATTTCCCTGTGTTCTGGGAAATTTTGAACACTGGGAATATAGTATTACGGAAGAAAGATTGCTGGGAGGGACCTCCAGCAGTCGGCAAGTCCAGCCTGTTGCCCAAAGTCAAGGATGATTGCAGATAAGCTATTACTGTGAGATTCTTGCATCATCTTAGTTGCAGAAGACTTGTAATCTTCCTGGACACTCTCCATATATTTACCTCCCCATTAAAAACCTTCTGTTAACCTCTCTATTACTTCTTACCCTATCCACTGCAGATCCAGAGAATGGGTGGTCTGTTTCCTTGTGGCCTGCAGTGGCTTTTTATCAGTTTGAAGATGGTTCTTGTGTGTCTCCTCTGTCTAGCCCTTCTCCAGGTACCCTGGAATGGATAAGTCTGATTATTCCAGATGGATGCCACAGCAACGACTCTCTGGACACACTTCAGCAGGTTCTTACCTTCCAGGAAGGGTGCTGTGCAGTGTAGGATACTGTGCTCTGGCAGAGGCCTCACCGCTACAGCGTGAAAGAACATGGTAGAACATAACCTTTCCTAGCTGAAAGTTAAGCTGTTCTGCTCAGGAGAGAAGAGAGAAAAGGGCTATTTTTAATTTTATTTAGAAGAAGTTAGAAAAAATATTTGAGACAGAAGGGAGACCAGTTATTGTTGTTTTCATTTAAGACAGCTTTGCATAAAATCTTTTTCTTCCTCTTGATAGACATGGATCCATCCCTGATGGCATTGATCCACCTTTGGCAGCGTGGATGTATTGGCAAATGAGAGTCAGCCACTGTAATGGCTCTGTGTTATTGGCAGGATGTCTCCTTGAGGTGTTTCAAGGGGGGATTGCTCCTGTCCTTGACGTGGTCTCAGCCTTTCTTCTCCCTAAAGCACAAGGCTGGCTTAACACTTGCTGACGGCTGTGAAAGGAATTAGTTTTTGCTTGTACATTATGTGTAGGCTGTAACTGGTGTTAATGTTATGTGGTTGAACTCTTCCCTGGCTGCAAACCTCTTCTTGCCCCTCAAAAATCTTGTAGTAGAAGACAAAAGCATTCTTTATTACGCTGTAATGAACATGAGCAAAGCAGTTACCTTACTACCACCCTGAAGTGCTAAGCAGTGAATTTCCATCAACAGAAATCCACCTCATTTAAATTGTGTGTCTTTTCATTAAAGCTGCATATAGGATCGCAGCGCGTTGGTCTCTCAGAATGGAGCCTTCTTTTTAACCCTAATGTACCTCAAAATTTATCATACACAAGGAAAAGGCTATTTCTATGCAAACTTGTGCTTCTGTTTCTTTTCCATTCCTTCTTGCTGTGAGTTTTTCCCCCAGTGTTTTATATATATGCCTATTACATTAGTGTCTGAGTAATTCCTTGGTTTACAATTGCCAGGCTGTGTTAGAAGTTAAGCCTTCCTGTAGGGCTAGGTGTTCCTCTAGCCTACATGTGGATTAGGTATGAGCTAAAGGGAGGCTAGTGTGGGTGATTCCTTGAATCTTGCCTGGTTGCCGCCTCGGTCCTCCTAGGGAAAGGGCAGGTACAGTTATTAAACTGTGATTGAGGAGGTAGTTATGGTCCTGAAAGAGCTGCAGAAGGTGACACTGATGGAAGTTTTTGAAAGGATGCAATTTTCTTATAATCTCCTATGTTGTATGTTGTTGTTCATGTTCATAAAGGCATAATAAGAAAGGCCACATCTCTACTCTCTGACATGCAAAATGCTTCACTTAACCGTACCAGCAAGTCTCAGTGTCAGAGAGGCGATAGGATATTATGAATGCCCAAAACCTTGTTGTTGTTATCCTGAAATGTTTATGTATTGTCCAGAAAGCAACTCTTGCTGGCAGTCCCGTTTTCTTCATGCTTCTAAGAAGCCTGTTGAACTGGATTTCCCCCCAGACATTTTCAGTAAACATCAAAAATAGGGTTTTTTTCCTCTAGCTGTGCCATGTGTGATTAAATAAGCCACTGTATCTGTGTTCCCAATTATAATGGTAGCACTCAAAGAGTAGTATTAGTTTCCCTCATCTTCTAATGGTTTTATAAATAGCTAAGAGCAAACATGTTGTTTTTTTATTTTTCTTTACGATAACCAACAGCATTATTACCTCTGTTAAAGCATAAAAGAATAAAGCAGGTTAGAAGCCTTCAGCAAAATACCTATAAGCAGTAAGGTGGAAACTTCTACTGCCTGGCTGCTGGGAGTGTGCATGCGTACAGATGATTGAGCTGAATGCTTGTAAAAATGTACATATAATTGCTCAACTTAATCATGAAATTTATGGGATAGTGAATGAAATATCTTGGCGTGCTCTAGAATAACTGTTTTTATGATGGCCTTTAGAAACCACGACTTCAGTTACATTAGAATATTTTTATGACAAGTCATAGCTTCTTTTAAGCCAAAGGCATGGCATTAGAAAAGGAAGATACCCTTACGTTTAAAAACACATTTGGAGATGATCCCATTTGCATTTGGGTTCTGCTTGCAAATGACCTGTGCGTGCTATGTCCTAGTCACAAAATTGCTGTTTCTTTAATGGCTTTTGTGCACATGTAGTTGGTTTTCTTAATGCTCAGCGTGTACTGGGAAGAGAGGCTGATGGTGGGAGGCTGTCAAAGAGTAAACCGCTTGAGGCAATGAACTAGCAGAAATCTGTGAAAGTGAGCCTGGCCAGGTTTGTTGATGGGGAAGAAGTAATGTGCAGTGGCACCTCTGGGAGGGGAGAAGGAGGTCACAAGGCTGATACAGCTGGTGTCAAACTGGGAGCTGCATGGAAAGCTGAGACAAATGCCAGAAAGCCTTGGGCAAGAAACGCAAAATGATGAGCAGCCTGAGCAAGGTTAGAAAAAAGGAAAATGAACTGTAAAATTCCTGCTGTTCAGAAAATGAACCATGAACTATGCAGAAAAGGCTGGACTTCTGCAGGGGTAAGGATCCTCTGCACAGGGAATGCCCTGGGGAGAGGAGGAAGCAGAAACTGGGAAGTATGAATGGGGGAGTTTGTTGTGTCTTGTCTTGGGATTAGTGTTCTTTAGGTTATTCAGCGAGGAGCAATTACATCTGTATTTCCTTTAATCCAGTAGATGCCTCTGAGCAGGTAAGGTGTCACAACCACAGCAGCTGACTGAGGGAGGATAAAAATTGTTCATATGAAAGGAATCTAATGGCTCTACATTAATTAGGCTGATGGGAAGTACCATAGTAAAGAGCGTTTGCCTCTTCAGTCCTCTCTCAAATTTCTATCCCACTGTCGCTCTTCCCAGGGCAGGAAGGATGTCCTTGAGCCCTCCTCCCCAAAGCAGGCAAAAGTCAGTTTCATCCCATGTTGTTGGAAAGCTCAGGACTGGCTCTGCAGAAAGGGCTTCAGGTTTATCTCTCTTTACTCAGATACGATGACTAATGTGGGAGATTATGGACCTCTTCAAGCTCTCTGTGTCTTCAGGAGAACAACTTGGGAACTTGACATTTGTATATATTTAGTTCTAGAAAGTATTGCCTGGCAAAACAAGATTTTTATCAAGTAAGGTGGTAGAAATATAATGGGTACGCAGTCAGGGATACTTCGTCATAACAATAGCCTGAAGAGATAAGATACATGAAATCCTTGTATAGTTTTGCGCACAGATTTGAGAGAGGATCATTAATGGATTCGAAAGAGAATTTCTGATTTATTCATGTAACTTTCCTTTCACTAAAGATTTCTGATAGGCTACCATTAATATTTCAGTCTATTTTTAGACAAAACAATGGTATAGCTAGGCAGCTGGTCTGTTAATTAGATGTAAATGGAATAGTAAAAGCAGTCAATCAACAACTTAGAGATGAGCCTATGGCTGCATGCCATTGAAAAGACAGTGAGGTGGTGACATACCGATTTCTTTGAGACGTACAAGTTTTGACACTAGCTAAATACTAAAAAGCACAAGTTGTCAAAAATATTCTTTGTTTCATTGTCTGAATTTTTCTTTATCTCTAACACGTCACAGCTCTGCCTGTGCGTTAATGTGTACTGTTCAAGCAGATTTATTTCTACTGCTATCCCAGTGACTCTGGGGAAAAAGGGCCGGACTGCTGCAACCTCTTACCTCTTTTTGCAAGCACAGTGCTCCTCAGTGAACACAGATTTGTAGCAGCAGAAGTATACATGCGTTCTCCCTCCATTTGCATTTTAAGCGTATCTGGAAAACAAAACTTCAACTAGCACTTCACAATCTATCTTAAATAATTAAAACAATCATTTCTATGTATTGGTGAAAGATACGGGGAATCTAATTTAAATCCAATTTCAGCTGGCCCATGCTTGCTCTTAGCATTGCTCTGGCGCTTGCTTATCTGTTCGAAAAGTTGATGAAATTCTGTTGAATTTCTTCTTTTCTTCCTCTCTCTCTATTTTACACTTGGGTCTTTTCCTGACACTGTCCTAAAAAGGAATATTGCAGAGGACTACAAGATAGTCCTATTGATTTCAGTGAAACACTTGAATAATCTCAGAACCACTGCTTTATTGGCAAAAGGGTATGCTAATAGATAAAGCTGTAAGTCTGGCGTACTCTAGTGCTATGCCTACTGACAGGAAAAAGGCAACTGAACATACAATATCGCTTACTATAGATACACATTTTATATCTTTGTAGAGCAGATTGAGTGCTGCTGCGCTTTCTACTGGAAACCTCACGTGACTGTCAAGTGCATGTGTTTGATCTTTACATCACCTCTGCAGAAAGTAGTGTCCATGCTCAGCATTTCGGTGAGAGGTGGAGAAGGAAGGAGGTGCCTCCATCAAAAGTTTTTATCTCCAGCAAAACCAAAAACTGGTGTGGAGGGGTGTGCGTGATGTGGTTTTGGACAGACATGCTGTTGTCTCAGTGGATATTAGCATAGGAAACATTGGAGAAGGGGACAGTAGCGCATTGTACACACTCTAAAGCAAAAGCAGTTGATGTGGTTGGTGTTAGGGAGGGAGATAGTGCAAGATCATTTTGATCAAAGAACTGAAAACTTACCAAATCCTTGAACTTGCATAAATAATGAAGTGAAAGAGGTTAGGTGGGCAGCTGAGAGTTGAATATGGACAAGACCCTTGTACTTAGCCGGAAGTGTTTCTTATGTCTAAGTTTGATTCACACAATAGAGAGGACTATGCCAAATCAGTGCGAGGGTTGCCGTAAGCGTGTCCTATTACCTGACACTGAGGTCCTGCAATGTGCATTTTCCTTTGGTGTGCCTCCACGAACCAATGAACTGAGTCAAGCTTTCCTGGAACTGCTTCCTAGCTTGCAGAGCTCACTTCCAGCACACTGGGCTTCTCAGTGAAGCAGCTAAATTTGAGGTAGAGGGGCAGGGAGGTCTTTTCTTCTAAATATGTTCAAAGCTTTCAAATTGGACTTTGTAGGACCCCAAACTGAGTGATGAAATACCCACTCCTGGTGTGTTGAAAGCTCTGTACATTCAGAATTGAGAACCCAGCCTCAGCATGATGGGTTTTGGCGGTGAAATGTGAGGTCTTGCCTCCCAGTACAGCCAGTGGAGAGAGCGGGGCACCACAGGGTAATATGTGGGGAGCCGTTTAAAGCTGGCTGTGGGAAATAGAATGGATCTGAGCTCTACCCCATCACAGATGCTTTTGGGTGCTTATTCTGAGGTTGCATGTTGGCCATCGCAGGAATCTAAGCCCGCAGTTCTCTAATAACAACTGCTAAACAGGCAAAGCTCTCCAGTTTCACAGGAGATCTGCCAGAGGATTGAGCAGCAACTTCCTTAAGTACTGTAGTTTAATTAGTAAAGCATGGGCTTGGGATTATAGATATGAAGGTTCAATTCACTTGTAAGTTTGAGTTCTCACTGGCTGTCATCATCAAGGAGCCACTAAGTATTGTTTGAGGCACCTATGGTGGCTTCTGCACGTGATGGCACGTGCACTTTTGAGTTACTATCACTTCTAGTTCTCAGGCTCTAAGACTTGTTGTCTTCCTAGTTTTACCTTCTTGTCATTTGCAAGCAGGAACTACTGTTGTACATCCCATCACCTACAGTGATCAGATCTGAAGGTCAGATCCTACTTTCTGGATGCTAGTTGCCAGGTGGTTTTGCTGTAGCTTCCTGTATTGCTGATTGGAGAGAGGATGGTGCTGCCCTGCCTGTCTTTCCCTGGGAGCTGTCAGTGAGAATGATACTGGTAAAATGAGGCAGATGATGGCGGCACTGCTTTTTTTTTCTGGACTGCAATAGCATCTCAGTGGGAGCTGTGTGTCATGTCCAAGGAGGTGGTGACCTGCATCATCACAAGCCCCTCTGCCCAGCAGTGTGCACACATATAACTTGTGTGTTTGCCAGACTGCTCTCCTGCAAGCCCAGCTAAAAAGGGGACTTGAGCTTTGAAGTAAGAGATCTGGTTCTTGCCCTGAGCCTCTAAGTCACTTTTCAAAGCATGATGCCGACTCCGAAGTTATACAGACTCTTGAGAAAACAGTTTCATTGACTGGATAAAATCTCAAAGTGGCAATGTATGAGGCCGCTTGTTTTGTGATGTGTTCTGCCCAGCAGTGCACAGCTGCTCTCAAGTAATTGCAAAGAATATGTATGGGCTTATATGCTGGTTGTTGCCATATCTTATGTCAAGAAAGGGGAAAAACAGGGGGGGAAGAGGGGGGAGAATCCTGTGTTTCATCCAGGGGACAGGTGAGGGGAAAGAAAACTCCCCCTACAAAAAAAAATGTGCTACCAAAATTCAACTGCGTGGAAACTACCTCTCCCAGTTCACTTGAAGGGATTGGTCAGAACCACCTGAATTTTGCTGCATGTGCAGCTGTATGAAACACTGCGAAAAACAGTGCAAAAAATGGAAGTGCTGAGGTTTCTCGAGTGTTTTCAATCTGTAGATAGAAAGCACAGCTTGCACTGGGGCAAATGTATCTGCTCACTTAAAGCCTAGCTTAAAAAGTGAATAGTTTTAGTACATCAGAGCAGTCTCCTCATGCCCCACAAAATAAAAACAAACTCTGGGATGCTACTGGGACAAGCTGGTGTTTAATAATTCCTGGATATGGAGCTACTACTCCAGAACTACCAGCTGCCAGAGTTTTGAGACGTGGAATCAGACAGGTAATAAATCCTCTGGCAAAACTTTGCCTTTTTGGTTTCTTTGTAGTTTTTGTTGTTTGAGGGGGCGATGGACAGGACATGACATGACAACACAGCTCCGCTCCTCCAAAAGAAAAAATAAAGTACTGTTTTAGTCCTCTAAAACTCCTGGAATAAAGGATTTAGAAGGATGTAGTTGTGTATTTTGATCACCCCACGCACCTTTTCCTGTGCTGCTTCTAACCTCGGCCACAAAGTCTGCAGTGGAAAGTGCGAGGCAGCACATCCGATGGGGATGAAAAGACTAGCTCTAGAGAGCTGAACAACTTGCAGGACGGAAAGATGAGAGCGAGGGGAGAAATAAAAGGACAAGGTGTGAGAGACAGGCAAGTGGGGGCAGGAAGTAGAGTTAAAAAAGGGCAAAATTGTCAGGGGCTGAAGGGTCTGTTGCATGGAAGAGGACTGAGAGGGAAACCTGAGCCAGGTAGAAATCTTTATAATAGATGTTGTTTTACCTTCCAGCCGTTCTCACCAGTAAATACATGGTTGTAGGCAGACAGATGAAATAAAGGCTGTATCGGCTGCTGAGGCTCCTGCCAGCCCATCCTGAGCACCTCTCGGGAGGGGAGACTTAGTCTGATGTAAGCGTGTGAGTAATGGGATGAGAACAATGAATAGCTTGTTTTCATCTCTGATTGAAACTAGAATAAAATGCTGGACCAGAGATGACAGACTAATGTAACTCATCATGCTAGTC
This sequence comes from Ibidorhyncha struthersii, assembly GCA_013398815.1. Classification (NCBI taxonomy): domain Eukaryota; kingdom Metazoa; phylum Chordata; class Aves; order Charadriiformes; family Charadriidae; genus Ibidorhyncha; species Ibidorhyncha struthersii. The sequence goes on from VZSZ01008020.1 coordinate 150,706, forward strand.
ATACCCACTTTTCTTTTTCACGTTACATTGTATAATAAAGCAGCAGGATGCTAATGGAAGCATAAGAGTCTTCCAGAGAGGGCTCTGGCAAACTATGCAATCCTGGATATGAAATAGAAAAATAGAGAGAGGTTATACATAAAATCTAGTGTTATGATACCTACTTTCCTCTTTCTGACTTCTGAAAGCTGTCTCGCTGTGATAGGTTGCCTGGAGTGGGTGTACCAGCAGTCCAGAGTACTCAAAGGATTAAATATCTGTACTTGATGCTTTTAGCAGGCAAGTGAGATTTGTGAGCTAGTAACTTGTTTGCATCGGGTTCCCTTTTGGGCAGTGTTAGGCTCCGGGACTGCCAATCTAGCACCTTTCAGGAACTCTGCATTAACAAAAAAAAACAAAACTCGCTTTTGAACACAAACACACACTTAATAGAATAATGCTTAATTTCAGGGCCTCTCTGAGACTTGAGATCTTTGTCTGAATTCCTTTGACAAAAGAAAATTGAGGGTTTGTTGTTTTTTTTTGTTTTGCTGTGTTTTTGACTTGGGATCCACTAATTAAGTAGCAATTTAGTTGCTTACACTTTGAAGTTTCATTCATTACCTGTCCTGTGTTAAGTCAACAAAAGGCTACATCTAAGGCAGTGAGTCTCAGGACATCGCTTTTTTGGCTGCCTAATTAAATGTAATTACTTTATTTTGTGCCAGGGTTCATACTTGTAACATTGCCTTGTAATAATTTAAATTGCATGTATGCTGCAGGGGGACTGTTTGACGCCAGAGAGGAGACGTTCCTGCTGTCCTTCCTTGAAATAGCACGCAAGTCAAGAGTACAGAGACATCATTTTCCTACCTACTTATTAGCTGCCCTACAGGAGAATCACCAGTAAGGCACTCATTTTATAGGGACAGGATGTATAACGGACCCTCTGTTGTGCCTAAAAATAGCCAACGTTCGGGACATGCTAGGATTAGCCACAGAGGGAATCCTAGACATTCAAAAGTGAGTGACCTTCCCATGGCACATGAGCTTTGCATCCGTTCTCTTTTATTTTATAATTATGACAGATCAAAAGCATTACACTGCTGCTCATTATCTCTTTAGAGGGATTTGAAGAATTACTGTCCTCTTGATGAGCAAAATACTCCTATTTGTTGAGATCAAGCAGCAAACATCCCTCAAACAGAAAAATCACCTGTATTTCATTTTTCCCCTCATGCATTAGGAAAACGGTTGTTGCAGATAGAGTAAATGAGTAGCCCAGTGCAGTTAATGAGCTCTGGTAAAGCTCCCTGACCCACGGAGTAAGTACAAGCCAGTCTGAATTTTGAGTCAGACTTTAACGATTAATAATATGGTAACTCTAGTCTCACTAGCACTAATAATAGGGGTCGCCTTTGGCTCTTTGTTGGCAACTGAAATGAGCACATCTTCGTGGCGTGTTGGAGCCCTCCCTTGTTGTCAATGGTGCCAGCAGGTCTACAGTGAAGCAGTTAAAACTAATGTGAGATCTTAAGTCTCTGAAGCTGCATTCAAGTTTAAAGGGCGGGGGGGGAAGTCAAACAACTTCTGGCTTTCTGAGGGCTCGATAATTTGTGGAATGTTTGGAGGAACATCACAAAGAATACAAATGGAAAAACAATTAATCAATTTAATGTAAAAGACGTATGGGACTGTTTCTTTCCAGAAATAATGTCATATCAGTATTTGGGTACAAACAGGAATCAGGAGTTCATTTATAGTGTATCTGGTTCAATATAAAATGGCTTGGTGGGGGGAAGACTAAATTTTTATGGGAGTTTTGTGAGGGGCAGCAAGATAAAAATCAAACATACGGGTATTTGCTGTGGAGTTTTGGTTTGGTTGGATTTGTTGTTTTTTTGTTAAATACTGTTAAGAAAACCTGATTCCTTCTACATATTGTTTCGATTTAAACACCTTTGGAGATTCAAGTGCTGGCCATGCCTGAGCTAATTCTTTATCTTGCTGCACGCGCTTGGCATCCAGCCCACTAAGTTTATCCGATCTGTGACAGAGTGCGTGTCACTTGCAGAAAATGGTGGGAGATATTGGCAAAATATTTGCTCTTTGATTATGGTAGTAGGTCATCAGGATTTTAGTCTTGTTTCTTCATCAGCAGAAATACAGGGAGGGGGGACTTTACATTCAGCTGATCCTCTTTTGTGTTTAGGACCCCATTATATATGTCATAGCAAGAAGTGTTTTATATGGAGGAGGAAGATGTTCATCTCCATAGAGCAGGCTAGACAGCATGAAAAGCATTTCAGTTTTGCCCCAGTAGGTACGTAAGCTGAACCATATAATTTACTTTTCTCTTTTAACTTGCTTTTACACCCACTTAGGGAGCTGTTTGCCATCTCATGATGGTATAAGCTTATTGAAATAGGGAGCCTATCAGTCTGTGTTCGATTTTAGATGTAGGGATATCATTAATGATTAACTTCTTCCATCGAATATCAATTTAAATCAGGTCCATTTAGAACATTCATTTAGAATGCTGCAAACACAGAGTCCTCAGACTCAGACCTCCTTAGCAGGCTCACGTAACCAAATTCATTTAAGGATGAGGTAAACAAAATAGTGGTAATACAGGCAAAAATTCTACCCACTGTGGAGCATCAGAAGCATGCTTTGCATGTAACTAGTGGTTTGATTGGAGAGGAACACAGAGCCATGCCTACTACTGGTAAAAAATGTTGAAACGTGGAAAATGCTCCTGCTCAAATTCTGCCTCTTAAAGGAGGAGTGGAGGGCTGTCTTCAGAGCTAAGTTTGTATGGCCTCCAAAACCAGCAGGTCCATGGTTACGTGTCTCTGCCCCTACGGAGATTATGGGCTATGGAAATGCAGTGTCAGAAATAGAGCTTGTGATCTTCAGTGGGGCCGCTTGTGTAGAGCAGGCTGAGATGGTCTATCTTGTCTCCTCAGGGCTGTCTTAGATGAGCAGGCAAGTGGCAGAGCTATTTAAAGGTGAAAAAATGAGGAAAAGCTGAGAGCTGCTATAAAATGTAATCTGCTCTGGGTTTTCGCCTCCAAACTGGGAGAGACCTGTATTAAGAGAGACTGAGGTGGTCCCCATCTTTTCCCCAGACATTTCTTACCCCTTGCTCTGCTAAGGGTTGGGGCATCCAAGTCTGGCTCTGTCTTGCCAGAGAATTACAATGGAGAAGAATTTGTATGTTGTACAATAGAAGCTAAAAAGAAAGAAATCATTCATGAGCATCATGAGCTGGTCTTCCTCTGTTTCTGCAGAAGAACGAAGTATGACCCAAGTCACTAGGCAACTATACAGCATATTAAAAACCAAAAACAACAAAACAAGCAAACAAAAAAAACCCTCAAACCAAACATGGAAGTATTAGCTGGCTTAAACCAATGCATAATGGAGCATGTTTTACCATAGCTTAGGTTAACACTCATGTTCCAGTTTGCTTCCTAACAGATGGTTTCAAGTACAGCTTCCTCTTGTAGTGCTCTTGGTGGGCTTTTGCAGGATCACTGCCAGAGTTTCTTTTCCAAACTGAAGAGTCTCACTCTACACTGTCCTTCCTTGTCCAGGAGCTGTTCTGTATTTTTTTATAAACTGCTTTGACTTATACCCCCAGCACTAATTGTTATAGCTTTCTTGAGATGGGGAGACCAGAGTATTCAGGTTGTGGTTAAACCATGGATTTGGCAGCGTAATGATATTCTCGGTTTTATTTGCTGTTTACTTCCTCGTGGTTCCTAATGTTTGAATTGCTTTTTGACCTCGAATGAACTCTGAGATGATGTTTTTGTGGACCTCTTGACTATAACATCAAGATTTGTAAGTGGTCGGCTCAGCTCTCACTATTTCTGTGTATGCAATTAAAAATTTTTTCCCATATGCATTGTTTTACATGTGTCAATGTTGAACTTGGTCTGACACTTTATTGCCCAGCTTTTCAGTACCGTATGGACCGTCAGCAATTCTCATCAGCCCTTATTATCTTGAATTGCTGAGTGTCATTAGCAGACTTTCTCATCTCTCTCTGCTCAGATAATTTTGTTAGTACGTTGAATAAAGTTAACCATTCAAATACAGTCAGGGCAAGTCAGTTTGCACATAAACTATTTGTGAGATGGTTCTTACATTGGGTGTAAGTACTGTTTGGCTTCCTTAACACTACTCGGATTGTTATCCACCATTATGTTTGAAAGAGTTATTTGGACCCAGCATGAAACTTGTGAGGCCCTAAGAAGTCTCTCCACCAGCTAGGATCCTGTTGCTCTCAGACAGATTCAAATGGGTTTGGGAGAAGCAGTCATATCGTCTCCCTCTGATAGATTTCTGGGCTGTGTATAGACAAGATGCAAAGCCAACATCCAGATCTTTGTTTGCCAGGAGCCAATGAGGCTCAACTTGAACATCAAAAATACCAAAACAAAATACTTCCAGCCCCTGTGTCCTGTTATCACAACAGATGGTATTGATAGGCTGTTCCACAGTAAAACAACAAAGGTCTAATCAGGATCTTTAACAAATTGCCAGCAGGGAAGAGGGGAGGGAGGATAAAGAGGAAAGATGGAGCCTTTAAATAGAAAGGGAGGAAAGGGAAAAGATAATACTTACAGTTTTGTAATTGCACAAGTCCTGGGGCCAGCAAGAAAAATACTCCATCCTATTGGAGACCCACAAATAGCTGCAGAGTAGGAGAGTCAGGAGAGGAATGGAAGTGCTTACAAATTTTTTTTTTCCAATATTAGAAACCTTGAACAATACCAGGGGAGTATCAAACCACTCAGTACCAAGTATAATGTAGGTTAATTCAGTTTTCTTGTACTTGCAGCAGATATCCCCTGATCTGTTGTTGCACTCAGTTTCAAAAGGGGAACCACATTTTTAACAAAATGGTAATTTAAAAGTAGCTTTGTCTTTCTGCCAACTCCAAAGACATAATGTAAGGGTGCCTAGTTTTGAGAACAGGGAAAGCAGCACTACAGGGAACCACAGACTGGAAAGCCTGGCATAAGAACTGGGCAAATAAGGAGGGTCTGAACTCTAGACCAGAGTTAGCCGATGCTTTGGTAAGCATCACAGATCTGGGAGGAGCCAGTGGGGTGTCTGCGAAGGCAAGTTAGTCTCACATTTTTTGAGTTCTTTGAGGGAACCCCATTGCTATGTGTGTCCCAACTCCCAGTTAATACAGATTTTGAAAAAAAAAATGTTTGGTAATAAAAGGCAGTGCAGGATAAGAGGGAAGGTATGCGCATGGTAAGTAATTCGTTAAAAGACAGGAAAAAGTGAGCAGGAGTAAGTAACCAGCCTTCAGAAAAGAGAGACATCACCAGCAGGTTGTGCAAGGATTTGTTCGTGTTCCATACACTGAGAAATGACTGGGAGAACCACATGGTGATAAAGTTTGTCGATGATACCGAGCTTTTCAGAAGAGGGTTGAGGATCAACTACGATGGGGTGCAGATGAACATTGAGACTAAATGACTCATGTGACAAGTCATAAAAAGCAGCGAAAGTGGCAATACACCAAAGGGTGGGGAAAGTGCTCTCATCTTTACCCTTAGAGTTCTAAGCTGACTCTTTCCACCTCAGTTATAACTAATAATGCCATGAAAACACTGGCTGAGTGCAATAGCAGTCGAAGGAGGAAATCTAATGCCAGGATTGGGGAGGATTTTAACACTATGAATCTGTTTTAGGTTGGTGTAGAGCAGTCTGTGTGGTTCTGGTCCCCTCATTCCTGAAAGGCTATGGGCAACTGGAAAAAGCCCAGAGAAAGTTGATGGGATAATCAGAGATCTGGCGTGACTTCTGTGTGAGCAATGACTAAATGGGAGGACTTACCAGCCTGGAAAAACACTTGGGAGGATATGATAGAATTATATGAAGTAAGGAGAGTCGCAAAGAGGGTGACTGCAGACCAACTATAAATTTTATAGTATTTTTTTTTCCCCCCTTTTCCCTTTGTAACCAGGTGTCCAAGTTCTGATCAAGCTCTCCAAGTTTGGTCTCAGGCTGCCAATACCTTTTGCCTGTGAGTGATGGCACTGCAGAGTAGAATGGATCACAAGCAAAAAGCTGGTATGTCTGTAAGTGTTTTAAGGTTTGGTGCATAGTTTAAAAACACATTAGCTGAAATACTGTCTGTACTTTTATGCAGCAGAATATCAATGTATCAGTCTTGGAGCAGTTGCAGAAGAAAGTACTTAATATTGAATTTTCTTGCCTTTAAATTTGAATTATAATGATACACTGTTGTGGCTTTGCATTTTACAATACAACTCTAAAAATGCTACACAAAGACTTTAAGATACTTTCCTTATGACTGTAATGTCTGTCTTGGCAAATGGTGTGCATTATAAAGACATATTGTTACTGTATTGAAGGTACATGTTACACTAAAATGTCCTCATTAAAAACAGATGATATATTAATTATAAATATATGTTCTTTTTTGAAAACTGAAATTGCTCTTAAAGCACCTATCAAAAAAGTTCAAGTAGCAAATTTTTTGCTTATATATTTCATCCTCCTTATCTATAGGGGAAGAAAATAATCCAAACAGTAGAGGGGTTTCAGCTGTAATGCTGTTGCTATTTTCTTGAAGCTTTCAAATAACTGAATGTTGCAAATCAGATTTTGGTGCACTGCATAACGAACTCTGCATTCTCTCTCCCTGTATAGCTTTTGCATCTCAAATTTACTAATGCATGTCAGAATAGCTTCTTCAGAGGGGGGTGTGTGTATATATAAGAAGGTGGTGCATGGAGATCCAAGGACAAATTCTGAAGAGCAGGTTAAGTATTTTAACTACACAGTCTGGAGATTGTGCTAATTTAAAAAATACGTCTTGGGGAGTTATAAAGAACCTTTTTCAGGTATAAGGTAACACTAGTAAACAATGGTTAGCAGAACTGCTGAAAATACTGAGTCCATTTAATCTGCAAGACAATCCTTTGAAATCCAAGAAATATATAATAAGGGTTGCTGTAAAAGGGAGGTGAGAACATGCCAGATTTCCTCTTAGGCAAACACTTTGTTCCCAGTCAGGCAGACTGGATATTCAGCATCTGAAATAAAAACGGTGTCTTCCTAAGCCACCATCAGTACCTGACTCACTCTGTCTCTCCCCATAACTGATTCAGTCATGTGTTACATGTGTGCAGTCATGTGGTTTCTCCTTATTCAAACCCCTTCCTTGATCTGTCCTACTCTGGATTCATCATTCTTTGCTCTGATGAACTGTAATCATCAGACTCTTGATGGTCTCTTATTTTGATTGCATTTTGTGTCATCCTACAGCATTGTAAATGCTACCATTTTTTTCTCTTGATGTCTCTTGGGCTATCTTACCACCTCTGTGCCTCAGACACTTCCATCTGTAATATTACTGCCCAAATTCTTCTTTCACTCCTGTTTTCCAGTGCAATCTTTTTTAGCCTTTGACGTTTTTGCACTTTGAGTTGTCTGTGAAACAAGACCCGATTTATGCGTTCCCAGTCCCTCTTTCCCGTACATGTTTCAGGTTCTACTCTGTACTCCTCCAGTTATGTCCGTAGTGCCATCCAGGACCACTTGTCACCCTCTTATGTTCTTGATGGAATGTTTTTTAAAAAAAAAAAAAAAAAAAAAGGAAGTCAGTTTGTCAATGTGCTTAGAACATTTCCTCTGAATTTATCTTTCAAGCTGCAGGGTTTTTTTTCATGGGTGTGAAAAGCTACACTGATGACTGAAGGCCCGGCCTGTTACCTACGTAAGCTCTGACCAAGTTTTACTGCAGAATGGTGCAAACATTTAGAAACAGTAGAAAGGAGAGAAAAGACCTACTGTAAACTGAGCCAGGACAGAAGGAAGGCTGGTCAACTATTGACTACATGTTTTTGCTGTCATCTTCTCGTTTCAGTTAATCTCTGGAAAACAAAGGTGTTTCAGCAGAGGCATCTGTAGTTACATGCTTGATCGCTGTGTGAGTGTATGTATGGCCAACATTTATGTTTACACTGGGATAGATACTGCAGTTAATTAGCCACTACTGTGCTTTGTTGCTTCAGCAGCTGCTGGGGACAGTTAGTGATGGCATTGCTCTGGGCTGAGAGGGAAGTGAGGAAAGAGGTTGTTCCAGTAAGTGCCTTGCCTTCTGTTTGTAGCTTGGCCCATTGCATCTTGCCAGACACACAGGCTCCTCCAAGTACTTTCACAATCATCTCTTGTCTCTTCAATTACTACTTCCTCCTCCCCCTGCTTCTCTCTTCCGTTTGACCTTCTGGTAATTCCTCCGGCACTAGTTCAGAACCATGCAGTAGGCTATGCTACCCCCTCCAATTAGAGATGTAAGTATGTGGCACATTAGAAGTTACCTAACAAGCCTCCAAACCCCCCTCAAACAAGAGCCTGCAGTCTCATTGATCTTGCTTGACCCACTTTGAATCCCAAATTTTTGTAGGCTGCAGCTAACTGTCTGTCACAGCAATTTCAGGTTTTGGGGACTTCACTGTTGTTTTGCTTTTTTACTTTGTGCTGTCAGCCAGGAGTAGTAGGCTTATACTTCCAGGTTTAGGCACAGACTGATTTCCTAGGTTCACATATTACACTCGGGGTTTATCTTTAATTCATAAAGACCACTTGATGTAATGATCGGCAATCAAAGAATGTGCAATTATCACTCTTGCAAACTTTCCTGTGCCTCAATAATTAAACCAACAAATTAGTTAAAGGCTCCATTGCGGAAGAAGATTGGTAGACTGTGGTCAAGACACACATTTACGGATTTTCCCTTAAGCTGCTTTTCTTGAGGAAGCTTTGATAAAGACCATATGATATCAATTATCATTAACTCTGTGTGGTTTCTCTGCATTTGGAACTCTCAGACGTTAGTAGACAGGAGCCCTGTGTTAAGTCTTTAATGTATAACTGGTATTTATGCTGCATAGCCTATTTTCATTTTGATTTGTCAGCTGACATTTGAAAGGGAAGATTTGAGACAATTTATATGCGCAGACTGTGGCCTGTCGTGCTGAGTGACACTTCCTCCTCTGATCTGATTTGACAGAGAGCTATTCTAACAGCAGCAGCAACACACTTTAAATGCCAGATTCAAAAACAAACGTTTTAATTATACCTCATGTTCAGTTACTGGCTTAAAATTAAAGGATGCGTTTTGTTGAGGTGTCGCTGCCTGAGCTTGACAACACAGTCAGCGTGGTTTAATGAACCGATTTAAATCCTCTCTTCAGAGAGTGCACACTCGTATAAAGTCCCTAAACATCAAAGTCTTTCTTGTCTTGAGCTCTGTTCTACAGTCCGTCAGTGTGAGCCTTCCTTTACAGGCAGCAGAAGGAATTCAGCAAACATGTAGATGTGATTCATGCTTAAGATCTTCAAATATGTGGATGAGTCACTGATAAGTACATGTAAGTTGTGCTGACCAGATTTAGAGTGCAGCAACCAGCACTGGAAATTACAGGATGTAGCTGAGAACAGATGAGGGAGCCTGAAAACTCTTATAATTGAGGAAGTACATATGAAAATTCACAGCAGCCTNGATTTACAGACAAGTTTAGGCCTGATAGTTCACAACTCCTCTTTGCTACTTTTTCAGTTTGAGATTCTCAACAATTGGGGCCGGGGGGGGATACGGGACATGACACATGGGAAAGCAAACAAAAATCCCAGCCCTGAAATGTCTTTATTCTGTAACTTTTTGGAAGTTAAAAGGCTGCATGTGATTGGCAATGTTGGCTAATGTGTTAGCTGAGCTTTACGTCCATGTCTGATCTGAACGCTGTGAGCTGGGGGGGAGTGGTGGGCTGTAGCATGTATGTGGATAACCAGGAGGCAGAAACATGTTAAGAAATTATATTTTAATTATATTTTGATTTTTTTGTTGTTGTTAGCAACAGGTAGAGCTAGATCATAAAAGCTGAGGGAACCTTGAAAATTTTCTCTTGACCTTTTGTTTATGTGGCAGAGCCCATGGGTTGCTGCTTTACTTCATATGTAAGAACACCATGATTTCAGGGACAAGGAAGGGCGAATTCTGTTTGAACACACCACGTGCTCTCAGGCGATGTTCTTCAACCCAGACAGTGAAACAGTGTGCAGTATTTTATACCCTTGTTGATAGAGAAATCAATTTTTGACTCCTAAGAGAAATTTGGAGACTTCAAAAGACACTTCTATAGATTACCTTAGTCAATTTGACTGACAGCTACATGCGGATCTGCTATTTGTCTTTCTGACTTAGCACATCACTTTGAGGTAGTCCGATGCTACTATGCCTTGCGTCATCTTTTACTTAGAGCTTTTCTTCTGTTCATCTAAAGCTTGCATGGCTTTTTTTTAAAGCTACAGTAGTCAACATGAAGTAGTACAGGTGGTGTTTTCAAGTGTCATAACGTAAAACTTGTATATGTTTTGCAGCTACTAAATACGCAACAAACCAGCCTGTTAAGCAGACAAATTCCTGCTTGATGTCAGCACGCAGCAGGGCTCCACCTGCACAGCAGGCCTGGACCTGACCTTGTGATTTTTCACACTGATTTATCAGAAGGTTATTTGGCTGGGATGTTGCTATAATCATAGTGTAATTGGAAAAATCTTACGCCATTCAATCACCTTTAACCAGCTACTCTTGTAACTGTATATGAGCAAACATCTTCAAGGACAGTATGCCAGGGATGCTGTTTCCCATGGCTATCAGGAAAAAAATTAAGTGGGTTCCAATTTTTCTCAGAAAGTTTCAGAACTTTTGGGTTATTGGATGCTACAATCAAAAATATCAATTAAACAGCTTTTAAAAATACCATCACTTTTTTGCTAGACATCATTTAAAATAGCAGTGCTGCCCTAGCGTTTCCTATTTTTTGACATTTTTGGTCGTTCTTTTTCCTAGCCACCTCTTTATGATATTCTGAACGCCTCAATGTTCAGCTTGGGAGTTTGCATTTTAACTTCAGGTGTCTAATAGTTCTTGCTTAATTGATTAGAAACGCTTATCCTGTACTCCTAATTTCTGAGATTTTTCTCAACCAAAGGTAGTGGGAACATAGTCAGGCACAGATTTACCTTTTCTTCCCAAATTTTCACCACCAGGTTACATACTGCATTGAATAGCAATGTGAGAATCCCCCATTTCTTCTGTGAAACTCTAATATTTGCGGTGTCCTCTGACCCAGGCAAGATATAAGCCCGTGACACACAGTGTAAACTTCACAGATTACAGGTTTCTGTAGTGATCCCTGACGTTACTGAGCAACAAAGGCTAGGTTTTTTACTTGAATTATTACTACTTTCAAACTTCAGACTGTCTGCATTAAATTTAACATCCTGGCACGTAAAGGGCTGATTTAATACAAGACTCTCATCCCTCCAAGAGGGTGGTATTCCAAAATGATGCTAAATTTGAGTGGTTGATCCCAGGGTGTCTTCACCAAGAGAAGGTCTCTTTACACAGAGTTCATTCCTAGAAGTAATTGGAGCCCGAGCATATTGCTGCCTGGTTATGGTAATACCTCTCCCAGGTAATGATGCCACCAGATCAAAGAGAGAGTGGCAGCATAGCAGTAGAAGAAATGGAGAGAGGTAGAGGGAAACAAAAACGCTTCCACTAGCCACTTGAAAACTGCTTCATCTTATAAGAAGTGTGACAGGCAGCTCAGAACAAAACCCAGACAGGAGAGATGAAAATTTCCACTGGCAATCTGAGAACAAGAGAGTTTGGAATGCATGCCCGTGTTCAACAGAGGCTGGCCCCTGGCTTAAACACAGTCCTTGCTTAACCAAACCCAGCTAAGAAAAGCTTGTGGGTGCTCAAGACATGCCATTTCTGAGCATGGTTAGTGTTGTAGTGAGAACCACCAAAGAAACAAAAACTTAAATACATCACAACAACAGAAATGCTGTGTTTTGAATGAATAGTTTTGCTATTGACAAGGATTTGAATTAATGGAAACAAATCATTTGCCATCAGAACTCTTCATTAATTACCCCAGTCTTTCTGTTTTCATAGCAGATCAAGGCAGGAAAAAGTTCTTGCATCATTCTCGCACTGCTACTGAGATTACGTTTGGTGAAGCTAGGAATTAATTATATTTACTGAGGTACATCTTGACCCTTCATTGAGCTTTTTGTTATTGCTGCATTTTATTAATCTTTCTCAGCAAAATATGCTGGAATTACATTTTCTTACCCTTTGTCTCTAGGCTTTTACCATTTACACAAAGCCATCTCAAAACTAAATATTACGGATGCACTCTAAAACCTTCAAAGCAATACTCTTAATCTGCTGGGTTTATGCAATGAAAGTTGAATAGGTTACTGAAATTCATACTGATCCCGTCACCTCTCCACCTTAAGCTAAAACCTATTGGGATGTATGCTGCAATGCCCTTTTCTCCATTTTCAGGTTCTTATGGAACAATACTTAAAAGGATGTGGGAGTTAGCTTTAAAAATCCCATTAGTAAACTGGATTAGCATCCTGACAGTGTGTGGCCCTGAAGCAGACACTGGGGAGCTGAAAATAAGGTGCTGTTTTAAAGGCTCTCGTAGAGAAGGCATGCCCTCAAACTTCTCTTAACTCGCATGGACTATCTTTCGCTGCCTCACTGTATGATTCTGCATCAGGACAGAGTCCTGACAGGCTGCACAGCAATTATGCTGTGTGTTTCATTGCACGTACAGCTCTGGCAGCCCTGCACAGCTTGCACTCTGGAAGCTACAAAAAAAATAGTTTAATGCAGTTTTGTTATTAAAAAAGAGCTATGAGGATTCATTAATTAATTGTTAATGTGATCACCATCTGAATAAGACCTAGGCAAAAAGCCTCCAGTAGAGGGAGTGACCAAATTAAAAATCCCATCTAAAGCGCCTCTGAATGATATGTTGCTGGTAAACATTTTTATTCCTCAAGTGTAAGTGCCCTGGCAAGCAGGGAACTATCTTAAACAGGACTGTGTTTTACAGAGCCTCATGCATGAAGCTGACAGTCCCACTCCCACGTGTGAGCAAATGCATAATAAAGCATAAATAAATGCATAGAGCCAATAAATAGTGACATTTAAATACGTGAAGAGGATTAAGAAGGTTTTTTTTCCTTCTGCAGTTCATGCACTGTGGCTGCTGTCACCTGTGTTTACTGCTCTGCATTGCAATATTCAGTATGTCACAGGCATGCATGACACTAATTACACTGCCTTTCCCTTCAAAAGAAATCCAAAAATCCCAGCTTTGATCCTCAAAACCCTCACTGAGCTGAAGGCCAAATGAGTCATGTTTACTTCTCCTTCTAGAAAAATATTCTGATTCATCAAAAGGATTAAAAGATTGGTTAGCTTTTAGGTAGCACCTAAAACACTGGTAATGTCATCTTTGAGGTACCTGTGTATTTCCCTGATGATGAGGCTAATCTGTCCTCTTTCAAATCCCTTCCACAATCAGGCAGGCATATGCACCTAAAAATGACTTCTTCAAAGGCAGCTCAGAGAAACTAGTCTTAACCAGGGTAAGGATGAAACATAAAAACCCCTTTCTGAGTGAACTTTGTAAATTCACATTCTTTCCATCACATCTCAGTTTATTTTTTTTTTTTATATAAAGTCTTTTTACACATAGCATGAGCACTCTGAACCGGGATCTTTAGTTTGCAAGGCATCAGACAGTGGAGATGCAGTTTCAGAAGCCTCTCTACTGACGCTCTCTGAACAGTTCCCAGCAGTATCAAAACCTGTCCTAATATAAAAAATAGCATATATTCTATTTAAAAATGTGATTAGAAAAGCAGTGTTTGGGGATGCTAGGGAAATGCTGCACTTGAGAAAAGAATTGGGGAGAGTGGCCGGGGAGGAGAGAACCCTACCTAGAAAAAAACTTCCAGCATTGAGTTTAAATATAGTTTTTGATAGACAACTAGCTTTTTCAATGATCCCTTACCTTAGTACTTTCTTGCAGCTTTCAAATGTAGTTTTCCCTTTTTGTACTCAAGCTGAACTGTGTGTAAAGAAGTAGTCCCATTTCAGGTGAATTTTTAAGTTCTATAAACTTCATAATTGTAGCACACAAACACTTTTTCCCAAAGACAAACAATATAATATCCTCTGGGGAAAACAAGAGGTCTCCAAGTTTAGAAAACAGGCTGGAGTGATCATTAGTGAAGCACAATTTCACGGCAGGAAGTCGGCTTGGATCCTGTCTATGTATCCCAGACATTTTATGGTCTGGATACAGAAAGCTCATATGGTGAATGTTGGGGTTTTTAACAGCCATATTTTGGGCCCATAAAATAACCAACTACAACAGTTAATTTTCACCCACACACCCAAATTGCTAGTTGGTATCACAATTTCAGTCCCCTGACACCCCTTACACAAACATACACTATTCACCACCAAAAAAAGTAAAACCAGGAGGGTAGTCTTTGGGGATTGCAATGGAAGTTAAAAAAACACACACACCATACACACAAAAATGAGCAGCAGATGACTGATTATACCTTCCAGCAAGTCGCAGAAGGAAACAGTTTACAGAATGTCTTGCCTCGCAGCTCTTCCATCTCTCCATCACCTTTTCCTTTCGTTTCTGCTCTGGTCTCTGTCGTCCTCCTTTCATAAGCTGTTGTAGCCCAGAGCAGAATCAGCGGCTTCGAAGAGTACCAGCAACTTTAAAGTTCACTTTAACTCTTTCCAAAACAGCTCCATGTGTTTTAGCAGGAAATACAGCAGATAGGTTGCTACCATGTTGTTTTGTATTGTGAGAAAATGTAAGCAGGTGGCTAGGTTATCATCTACTCATCCTAATGAGCACTTAGCTCTACCTAAATACTGCTGTGCTGCAGAAGGAAGAAATGGTGTTCCTCTAGCTCATCAGAAAACAGTATGACCAAGCTAAGTTGTGAAACACATTAAAGCTTGTTGGTCATTCAGTTCAGTAAAAAATAAAAAAAAAAAAAAGGAGTGAACACTTACTAAGATGGAGAGTTTTTCTTAAGCTATCTGAAGGATTTGGCTCCGAAGTCCCACTAGAAGTTAGAAGTAACCTCCAAGTCCCAGAGGTGGTTTTCAAAAGCCTGTTTAGTGTAATTTTATTTTCAGCAGAGACACGTGTTAATGCCTAAATGTGTATCTTGAACTAGGATCCATGTGTCAGGAAAGATATGGGTGACTAGAGATGCCTGGGGGATGTCATCTTTTTAGGGAGACAGGTATTATTTTGTTAATTGTAGATAGCTACTCACTACCTTAAACCAGGCTCAAATTAAAATGGAAGTTTGCTGGGATGCATAGGTCTTCCTGAGATGTGTGAAATGTCAGGCTAAGCATCAAGAGCAGGATGCCGGCTCAGCAGGTTCTAAAACAAATGGACTTGAAAGGTGCAGATTTATAGACCAGTCCTGCGTTTACAGAATTAATTATGTAGATGATTTAAGAGGCCCTTTCTCTTACCTTTTTAGGTCCTGAGCACTTTCTATGGGAAAATTGTATCAAGCACAGAAAGAGTTCAAAAAATTCCTAGGTTCTGGGAAAGCTAGCTGTAAAATACAGATTTAAAGATGGCCAAACCACTCCAGCCAGCCATGTCACCTTTCTGTCTGCCTCATCTAACCAATCTTGCCTAAAACGAGCTACATACTGTAACACGTTGCATCTCCTTTTACTATGTGTTCAGACTGGTCATCTTCTTCCACCCAGCTAAGCCAGAGGGGAGCTCAGTACACAGCTTGTAAACACAATTCCTTTGGAGTCTGCATGGGAGAGGTGGTGTTTTTCCTGAAGCTACATCCCAGGAACTTCTCTCCTTAAATTGCTTCCGTAGCATCATTTCATAGTTCCTCATAAAAAAGAAGACAGCTTCCTTATGGCTTTCCTGGGCAGACGACGTGTGAGAGAAGCTGTAATCCTCTTGATCTTTCCCTGTCAGAAGATGTTTTATCCTGTTGAGGGACTCAAATCACGTTTCCTGGGTGGAACTTGCCCACACCGCACACTTAAATGTTCAGAGCTGGTCTCTCCTGGCACCTTAGCCTGGAATCCCATAGCATCGTTCAGTTGGGGTCCCTGGCTTCACCTCTCAAACTAGTTCTTTGCAAGACTTTGGCCTAGTTTCCAGTCACCAGTTGGTGACCAACCAACCAACTTGCTTGGTTTGTATCTGTCTGCAGTCTTCCAGCCTACACCCTAAGAGCATGTTTCTCTCTGTTTACCTGAACATGGGATGCACTGCAGTAGCCCTCAAGAGCATCCTGGCCTAGAGCCTCTTTTACTAAAAATACGTGTATTACAGGTACTATTGCTCCTGGTGAGCCAGAGACAGGTGGAGATTTACAGGTCCCTTAGCTCTTTGATTTATTTTTTATTTTTCAAATGCAGGTAATGTGGCCGGCAAAAGCTGCTGCTCGAGAACGTTTGAGGAACACCATCTCAGATCGATGTGCCTTGTGAGACTGGCTCAGCAGACGACTTTCTCTGGTACTGTTTTAAAGGTCCTTAGTAAGGTTTGTGCTATTCACGCTAATTCTGATGAAGTCCCATATAACACATCAAAGATAAAACACGTAGGTTTTTCAGACTGCAACATTTTTCAGGTAGCGGTGGTTTTAAGCGAAGGGTTACAGCTAACCTGAGTTCAAACAGAATGAAGTGTAGACTATCCTCATCTTGAAACATGACAGCTTTGTGGGGTATAATGAATGTCTGGCAGATACATGGAAATCCACTATTCTAGCATGTTGGGGAGAGCAGTGAAAAAATAGCTATACACTCCACTTGTCAAGATTATGGCATACACTTACTATGCAAAGTATTATTTATCAACAGTCTTGCATCTATTCCTTTGGGGCCTGAAATCCATGTCTGAAAGATAGAAGTGCTGAAATGTTGTCGTCTGATACAGAGCTCTCTTTTTGAAATGTGAGATATATATAGCAAGTTTCAGCTTTAAATACGTAACAATAGCAACACCACTCTTGAACTAACTGTTTACACTATTGTGGAAAACAGAGAACCTCCTCCATTTATCACTCAGCTTGAACCAGTACTTTTACATTTCAGAGTCTTGGTTTGGGGCAAACTTTTTCTGGCTTTAATTTTCAAAGATTTTATTTTATTTCTGATCAAAGTGATACAAAATGAGCCACAATGAACTTAGTCAATATAGCACCGCTAGAACTAGTTGCCAGATAGCTCATTTTCTGTAAATCAAATTACAATGGTTAGCCTTATTGTGTGGTTTGCATGATTGCAAGAGAATTTAAAAGCAAACTTCAACACTCAGCAAATTCATGGAAATCCAATGACAAAGTTACTGAGCTAAAAGCAGCTAGAGAATGTTGAACATGGGAGACTGCAGTCTAACAAAGCACAGCTGGCAGCCTTAGTTTAATGATTCATCTTAATAATTACCATGGAAAATTAAAAGATTTGATCTGCCTATAAAAGTCGCCTTCCAGGCATTTGATGTTCTCTTCTAAGGCAGTATCAATTAATACAACTGAGTGAAATCTGAACCACAGTGGAGAATGATTGAAATACTGGCTCAGGTCAGGGAGTACCACCATAAGTTAGGAAAAGCTTTGGAGTTGCTAATACTGGTTGGAGTTGTTTTTTTAAGAATTACTCCTCCAGCGCATAATATGGAGGACTAATCTAAACTTGAAGGGCTATAGTCTGCCATGAACTCCACCATCATAAACTCTCTGCAACTTACCTTAAATGCCGGAGTAGTATCAACTGGTAAAAGCAGAATGCATACTTGCATCAGCACAATTGAAAAGAATTTAGGTTAAATGTTTGGTTACTGCTTCTGTTCTGGTGTCTACAAAATGGTGTATACTAATGGCTGCCTGCAAAATCAGTGTTCCCAAGTGGAAGAGAGACATGTTTTTCCACAAACAATATTTTGGATTGTCTTGCTTACCAGTTCCAAATTTCCCATCTAAAACTGTGCTAAAAATTGATACTGGCATTAAAACAAATCTTTCAACCTTGCAGTGGTTTTAAAAGGCAAGCCTACATGTAATTCACAAAGTAAATTGGATGTATCCTCAGATACCAATTTTAATTAGTTTTCCTTCTCAGTATGGGTAGTATCATAACTAACACTCTGCATATGTATTCAGTCCCTCAGGTTGGTTCCCGCTGGAGGAGCGTTTTCAACTATTTTAAGCAACCACATTTTACCCTTTCATAGGCTGGGTTTGTAGCGTAGCAAAAGAACAGGAACTCCTGCTTTTAAAACAAACCATTACATGTTTGCTATTATTCTTCCCAGAGCCCTTTGCACACCTTTTTCTACCAAAACCAGAACAATCTGCTGTGTTATAGAAAAAAAGAAAAAATTAGCTTAACCCTGATCAGAGTATGTCCTTCATAGCTGCTTTCATCCCAGAACTGCAAGAGCAGAGATAGAAGCTGCGGCAATATGCTGAAGCAAGGAATGTGTTTCCAAGCCTAGCAGCTTCAAATGCAGAACAGGGCTGCAGTGGCTCTCGTGTATCAGACAGTGGATCAGGCTGACCTGGCACAGGGTCTCTTTGCAAACGTGGAAGATGTGAGCTAGGCTACTGGGGAGCATGTCTGCAGGTGGCAAGCCAGTTGTGTGCAACCATTAGCTCAGGAAGCTGCTAAGCAGTGGAGGGCCAAAAGCTTGGAGGGCAGCCCAGGGAAAGACTGCTGCTAAAATTTCTGGTTGTGTTTTATTGAGGCCTTCAGTGCTGGGGACAGCCTGAAACGGAGGCTGGAGCAGATGATTCGGGAGGGCTATCTTGCTATAGTTGTTCCTACATTATGTTCAGTGCATGACATTTAGCAGGTGTGAGCTTCCCATGCTTCCTAAACCCTGTTTGTGCAAGTTTTGCTGACATTGGGGCAGAACGACCAACTCAGATAAAAACCGCTCACCCAGTGACATTTAATTCTCTGTAGTATTTTAGAAGCCCAGGTCCAGCTAGTGCCAAAATTGCAGGGCACATTTCAGGTACTGGTATGGAGGACTCCATTTTTTGTAATCTAAGTGGGAAAAGTCATGATTCAGTGAGTTGAACCAGACAGCAGCTTTTTCCTTGCTGAAAGCAGATGATTCTCTGTATCTCTCCTCTCCTGTTGTTCCCAGTATCTCCCACAGGGAGCAACCTAATCTGCAGCTGGCTCCTTTTTGAGTGTAAAGCTCAATCTAGCAACATTTTACCAAGTATCTTCTAAGCAGAATCACTGATTAAGTAGGCTCTTCTACCTGCTTACTCCTCCCCTGTTCCTCACACCCCTTGTCCTACTGTTCTGTCCTGCAGCACATCCCTGCTCGACTGTACCCAAAAGCGTACCAGGAGACTCCCCTGAACACCAACCCATTTTCTTTTCTGGGCAATTATTCCACCAGCCAGGTTCCCCAGGCTGGCAGCGCTCTGTGAAACTGCTTGCGGAGAGCTTTGCGTGGGGCTGGGAATGAGGATATACTTTAGCAGTTTTGCTGACAAATGTTTTAACCTAGTCTAAAGCACCATGACCCTGGTGACCTACGAGCACAGGGGTGCCTGCCCAGCATCTCCAAGTCTCTTGTGTGCAAGAGAAGGTCTGCAGAGCAGCAAGAAACATATTTTTTGAACTTTTCCCAGTATGTAGGCTGTGCCACTTCAGAACTTTCAGAACTAAAAACACTAAAGGGAAAAAAACCCTCCCTTTTTATAGCCTACTGTCTCGTTGAAAGTGATTTATGAAATGAAGCTTCCTGCCCACCCAGTGCACAGAACAAATACAGACAGTGCTTTGAAATAACTATAGTACTATGCTATTTTCAGTAATATTTAGCTCAGACTTAGCCAAGAAAGCCCACTAAGCTTAGCAGACAGACATAAAAAGAAACGCTCTTTCTGCATTTTTGTGTGCGCATGCATCTATTTTAGGTTTTACTCCTCTTTTCTCCAGTTGCATAGCTGACTATCAATGCAGCAAAGTCCCAGCCCAGGAAAATGCTTTAAGCCCGCTCCTCAGTACAAGTAACAGCTCTTGAGCACACATCTAATTTTAAGTGCCTTAATAAATGTAAGCACGTGGTTACGTTGAGATACTTTTATTAACTGTAGTGAAGCTTGTTGAATTCATTCATTGCGATAGCAGTATAAAATACTGTGGTCCATGTACTTGCATGATTTGATTATATTTTGTGTATGTGTGTTTAGGAAGTACTTTTACCTCTTCTATGACTACGAGGTTTTACGTTGTCACAAGATTATTACCTGTCACAGCTGGCATCAGGAGTGCAGTTGAGGAGGAAGCTCTAGCTGACACCGTCTTGGCCGTCACCTCCTAGATTTTCTTTACACCTCTTTCTTTCCTATCTGCAAATTTTGAACCATAACTTCTTTTCACAATTATGTTTAGGAGAAGAGGTAAAAACAAGCCTACCAAGTCATTTAGGTCTGTCAAGTCCGTTTCTCCTGCCTTCAGCAGTGGGTGCCTAGGGAAGAATATAAAAACAGATTGAGCATACAGTGATAGTTCTCCAAAACACTCTTCTCTTTTCCTGGCAATTTGGAGGTTGAAGGACTTCTTAAGCCAGCAATGTTATTTTTTGCACTAGGTGGACTTTTACTTGAAACAGTCTAATGTTTCTGAATGCATGCAGAGCTCAAGCATCCACTCTTGCAGCAAGGAGTTTCACAGTTTAATGGGACGCAGTACGACAGAGCATCTCCTTGGCTTGTTTTGAACTCACTGTCTCCTGGTTCTGTGTGACAGTGCCTGGCTTTTGTGGCATGAGACAGCAGATTACAGTTCCCCTTTCCTCTTCACCATGCCACCCAAGCAGTCACAGAGCACTCTGTCATCTCCTGCCCTCCCAGGTATTTGTTTTCCTTAGTAAGAGTCCTCCTCTCTTCCAGGAAACTCTCACTTGAGTGGTTCTCTTGGCATCAATGAAGATGCTTGCAGGAGCGAGTGCTGGCATTACTCAAGACCAAGAGAGCAGTGCTTCACTTCGGTATTGCAGGCACTGTCTGTAGCGAGTATTTCTGTCTGCATATGGCTATCTGGATCCTTAATGTAATCCAGTGTTTGTCATAACTCTGTGGAAGTAGAGCTCCTGCCACTTGGGTTTCTACTCTGAGATTTGTGGGATACATAGGCATTTTAGTTTCAAACTGCTCCATCGTGATAGTACCCTCTCACATAAACCTATGAAATATCTGTAAAGCTTACCAGCTTATCTCAGTTCACCGCCACCCCGCCTCCATTTTCTAATTTTCCTGGTTCAAGTTGCTTTTGTTATTCTGACCAAGCTCTGGGATCTATCTCACTGATGAAAGAGACGTCAGTGGTACAAAACTATCTAGAAATCTCATCATGTTCAAAACACAGTAAGAAAGGTCTCTCTTCTTGGTGTTCCCACGCTGTTAACATGTGGTTTTCTTATTGTGGTTTACTTTATAGATTAAAACCATGTGCTGTATTAGGAAATGCTGTGGAAGGTCCATTTCTCATGATAGTTTATCAGATGAGATCCTTTAGAACATACATTAAAAATACATCAAACAATTGTTATTATATTTCACTATCTCATATTAAGGGAATGGTAGGAAAGCACCACCAGTGATAAGGATTTGGATTTTGTGACTGTTGCTATGTAAGCAGATAAACTCCCCTACCCAAACAGGTCTCCAAAGAAATCTTATTAAAAGATCTTTTAAAATGAGAAATAACATGTCTTTTCAGTTTAATGAGGTATTACTCAATTGCATAGTCAGATTTAAAAAATGCTGAGACTTCACTAGGTAGAAAAATACGTAGTGGCATTTAATTTACATCCTACCCACAACAGTGTATGTCAGTGTTTATTCTTTCATGGTCAACTAAGGTAAACTTTTGATGTGCTTTTTCCTCATTTAAAACCCATTTGGGATGGTTCTGTCTTACAGTCCTAAGACCTGAGATGGCGTATGTCTTTTACTGCTCTAAGAAACAGGATAAAAATTTCAGAGGCAGTAGCTGCACGGTCTGCAGAAGAGCCCAGATGTAATGGGATGCCTCCTTCTCAGCCCCATAATTACAAAAAAATAGTTCCTTATCAAAGACTCGGATACTGATTTGCAGAGTTTGTGACGCATTGCTCAGTGAGACGCATTGCTCCTTTTATATAGCTGTTTTTCTTTCTTCTGATTCAGGAGAGACTTCAACCCAGCACTTTCTGTCATGCATTAGTAACTCTGAAAACATGTTTACTTAAGTACAAAACCACATTAGCTCAGCATTATTGTATGCCTCCAACACACATAAATTACAATATATTGCAGGGTAGAAACTTTGATCAAGAAAAGCCCACACTGAATTAACTTGGAGGTGGGGAGGACAGTTGGAGCATTAGATGCTCCTTGCCTCCTTTTCCTCTCATCCCTACGATTCTCACTGCCAGTCTTTTCCGATTGCTTGCTATGTCTGCACTGCAGCCTACAAGAAAAGAAAGCAATAACAATAGAAGCCCTAGAAAAATCATGCTATTTCATGGATCTAATGTACTTCTCTAGCATTTATTTCCATATGCAGAATCTCAAGTGTCATTTGTAGAAAATCCTCCCTCATTCTTCCCACCATCGTGTCTCTCACCCTAACAGCACTGGGGTTCTGGTGTAGAAAAGCACTTTTAGGAAGGAAAACTCTATAGAGACCCCTAAAAATGTAACTTGTAGCCAAGATTCCTCACCCCCTCCCCCCCCCCATATCACAGGGGTTATACTAGGATTCTTGCCCCGTCAATACTACAGGAATTCTGTACCATGGTAGAGACAATTATCCAGCCTGGGCAGTGATGAGAGTGCTGTTGTTGGCAGAGGACATAGATGGTGAAGGATGGCCTCAGTGCTTCAGACAGGGCTGCAGCATTCTGCCACCAGAGATGCCAAGTGCCAGCGCACAGTCCAGCTGGCTCGTGCTGGCCAGTCCTCCTTCCTGCTCACTGCAAAACAGCCTCTGCATTGGGAGGTGGGCAGAGCTGAGAAACACCAACGGCATGTTTCTTCCTTACAGACCAAATACATTTGAGCCAATGTGAAATGTCTTGCAGGTTAACAAGTCTAGAAATCATGTCTGTCCCATCATCCCCCTGCCCCGCCCCATCTGGTAAAATAAAGAACACACATCCTCCTGCTCCTATGCTATTTTTTTTTTTTTTTACTAGCAGCTCTGCTCATCCCCTTTTGGAGGACTTTTTGACTCTCATTAAATGCTGCACTGAAAGAACTAGTATACGGCTGCTCTCAAGCTCATTCCATTGCCATTGATGCCGGCACCAGAAAGTATGCAAGATACAGCCTCACTGCCTGGGTTTAAAGATTGAGGAACCAACGTTGCTCCCATTGAAGGTGGAAGAAACTTTGCCTCTGATGCAAATGGAAGCAGAAATCAGTCCTTACTTGTATTTGAAGTGTTAACCAATTTTGTTGATTGGGCAGCATGATACACTGTTAATCAGCTACTGAGTAAAAGCACAGGTTCTTCCTGTGCCAAGTATTTGATTTTTTACTTAGTATTTGTATCTAAGCATAGAAATGTAAAGGCATAAAGTTTGAGAAACTTTACACTCAAAGTGAGTGACTTTCTCATCTATTTATATGTACACAAGTATACAGAGCATTGCATGATAGTTTGACTTTGATACTGGCATGTTTTCTGTATTATTCCTCACTTGTTTTTTGCAAGTTAGAACATCCTCCAAGCCCTAGGCTGTCTCTTGTGCTGTCCGTGTTTGAGAGCCACGTACAATAAGAAACTGATACTGCTGTTGTATGCGACTGTCCTTTTAAAGGGTTTGCATTCTGCAAATAAAAGTCAGTGGTGTGTCTTGTCCAGCAGTCCACCCTTGCTGCAAAAATCCTGAAAAAAAAAAAAAATCTTTCCTTCTATTTAGTTTGGGAACTTACTACAAAAAAGTCTGTTATAATAAGTTTAGCAATGTGTGAAAGCAGAGAAGAGTACAAAGAATTTTTTGTGCTTGTATTCATCAGACATCTCACCTCCCTTTCCTTGCTATGTTTGCTCTATAATTTGTAGTTTGATTTATTGTGAAAAATTAAGCTATTCTACACAATAAAGATAGCATGACATTTCAGAATAATTATCACTGGAGAGTATCAGTATGTTCCTAGATGTTACCTAGATTAAAGGTGACATCTCTCTAGCTCCAGAAGTCTTGTTTAGAAGTGGCCCCAAAGATAATGAAAGGAGGATGGGCTCATTGCAACTCCACAGAGATTCAGAGCAGTGCGCCAGTGACAAAATGAGCTGGAGCTAGTTCAGCAGTCCTACAGAGTACCACAGACAGTCCACAGGACCTTTGGCAGCACATCAGCCCGCGTGCTAATCCACACAATCACAGCTGGTGGGGAAGGCATCAGTAGGGAGGGAAGACATGGCTTTTGTACTTCCATAACACCTGAATGGTGAAATGTCAGACAAATTGCCAAAAATGGCAAGTGAAAGTTTACATAATGATATCCTTGTATACATTGTAGGCTCCACTGAATATACATCACACAAGAAACAAGATGAAAATCTGGCTTAGTTAAAGCCCAAGGAGTTTTTTCCTATTAAATAAAGTGTTTATGTATATGCAAATTAACATTAAAGAAACATAGATACCATAACATCTGCAAAGAACTGCTGAAATGTTTAGGTACTTCCTATGCTGCACATTTTATTTGTGTGTTCCTTGAGGCTGTCCTAAGAATTTACAATTATAGTTCATGAGCTTATTCACAGCAATTATAGGTATTATATCTGCCATTAATTTTCATTATTTAACATAACAAAGTAGCTGATAAGGGACTTAAATGTTGCTTTAATGTTAAAGTGCCATGCCACATTATGGTTGTCATAGTATGCATGTATTATGCACAAGCAAAAAAGGAACTAGATGATTTAAGAAGGAATCCTTTCTCCAGAACCTGGGTAATTTACAACACCCATGGTTGTTAAGGAGCATTATGTAGCTTTTCTCAGATCAGAAGAACAAAAATTAATTGATTTAAAGTCACATCCCAGGGAACAAACTGGCCACGACCACACTTTTTCTCATTTTTAGAGAAAAATTCAAGCCAGTACTGCTCATGGATTTCTACGTGCTCGTACAGACACCCTTCTCTAAGCCTGCTAATGCATTTGAAATTAATTCTTGGTACAGCAATACAGCTCTTGTAATAGCAGAATTGGATTTATATGGTTTAATTAATGTCTACAGAAACCATCTAGCAGCATCATTTTACACAATAACTTATATTTCACTATATGCAGATGATCTGTGCTCAGTTCCATCGGGTCGTCTTGTGCTTTTGCAGACTCCCAATACAATATGTAGCTTTAAATGATCTAACATGGCACACTCCCAGCAATTCATCACAAGTACAGCAGGGTTCCCAAATCAGTTCGGATATCACACTTGTCATGCATAAACTACTGGAAGGAGTTTGCCAAACACAAGTAAATCAGTGTCTGCTGTCAACTGCTGTCAGATATTACTACTAATCCAGGCAGGGCTTTGCTTTGGCCTGATGAGGTACAAAAGTAACTGGGCTCAAGTACATTATGCTTTGCTGATTTCCTCATTAAAGCTGAAGGAGCTTTTAGGAGTGCCATTTGAGACAGAAGAAAATGCTGTGTTCACATCAGCAGCCCATCAGGGTGCTGTCACTGGAAATCCTCTTTATGGCAAGCACATGAGCCTGGCCACTTTTAAGGTCCATCCACAGTATCTGGGGAGAAACACTCGATTACAAATTCATCCGACTCTTTTTGAACCTGCTGCTGCTGCATCCAGTGGCAACAAGTCCCAGAAGTTTGTTACCTGGCTGGCACTGTAAACCGAGCTGTTGTTTCAGAAAGCCAGTGTTAACTCTGGGATGTTTTCTGACTGTAACTGCCAGTTCAGAGCTCAGCATCAGGTGAGCAGGTTCTGGTTTGTTTTGTCCTTAAATACGTTGATTATCTACACTGACACTCCTCTACCTCCTTTTTACCCTTTCACTGAGAGGTCCTTATGGAGTTTCTCACTGTCAGCAAAGCATTTGACTACCCAGAAGAGCTCAGTGTCATCCACAAGCCTGGAGATTTCACTCCTTGCTTCCCTCTCCAGTCACCAATCGGACTAGCTTTATTCCACAGCTTCAGGGAACCCACTCGGCCCTTCCCTCTAGCTGCCTGGCACAGCAGCAGTTTGCAGTGACAGGTTACACACCCTGGCTAGGAGCTTTGCAGTCTCACAGCTAAATTCCTTCAGGACTTCCAGGTGATGCCATTTAATCCTGGAGCATAATCATATCTGTCTGGTGTCACACTCAAACCGACCTTGCTCCCCTGGCCAGTCTGCTGCAAAGCACACATGTAGTGTCTCCCATACTTTCAGGAGGAGAAGGTGACACAGTTGCTATTTTCTCTGCTACAGCCTTATTTTCCTCCAGTGCCCCTTTTACAATGACTCCCTGGATGCCTTTCTGCTTCTGAAGAATGCAAGACTGTCTACCAGCAGCTTGATCACCCTTTCCAAGGTAGTCTGCAAATTGTTTTGGCCCTCCCCATGTTTTGCTAGCACCTGGCCTGCCCCACTTGGAGATCCCTGTTCTGATTCCCATTACTGAACACTAAGCTTTCCCTTACCTTCCCTGCTAAACCATGCAGGAGCTTCTTGGACTGCTTTTCTTCAGTTGTTGCACAGTCTTTAGTAAACATTGAGCAGCCTGCAGTTTGCTTATAGGCCTCCTTCAGACACATGGCCACACACTCTTCCATACAGCATAACTCCTGGGCACTCATCAGCCTGAGAACAATTTTTTCTACCGATTATCCTCCCTCTGAGGTCCAAGAGCCCGCCTAGACCAGGACTGTCATCTCACATCAGGTATTGCAGTTCCCCCATGGAATCTGTCAGCTCCTTGCACTGATAAGGTCTGCCTTCACCCCTTCCCTTAATGCTGCATGTCCTACGCCCCTGGTACTGCAGGCAGTCTGATTTGTCATCCGTTTGTTGCAGTTGTGCTGCTCATACCTGTCTCAGCCTTTCAGGGGCACACTGAACATCAGAAATACCTTCCTTGGCAGCCCAGACCAGGAGCTCCCCTGAGCCTGCCAGCTTTTCCTTGGCTTCTCACCAAGATACTCCTCCACAGCCATCCCCAGTGCCAGCAGCCAGTCCTGGGGCACTTACAGTGCAGCCCTATCCCCAGGCACAGAGTCCCCCTGTCCCAAAGACTCTCAGCCCTCCTCTCTGTCCAACTCCTTGGCAGTGCCCCTGCCTGGCAGCCAGCACTGAACCACCAACATATCTCTGCTCCCCACTATGCCATCAGTATCCACAGAGTGTCCAACTCCCCCAAACCCAACCCAACACTGCTGTAGCAGGCATTACCACCTGCTCACTGGCTCTCCTGGGGCCAACAACCAGCCCTCCTGCATCGCTCGTGCCCCTTCCTGGCCCCAAAGGTCCCTTCATTGCAGGAGGAGGATGCTGCTTTCAAGAGAAAGCCCTTATCCCCTCCTCAGCATAGCAGGGACCGTGCAGGGCTGGGACCGCCCCAAACCAGCCACCAAGGCCACAGCAAGGGAGTGTGATGACCATCTGGTCTGCAGCTGCCCAAGCACCCTGGTCCCAAGGGAACAGCCTCATCCTCAGGGCACAGAGCACCTCATCCCCCAAGCCTCAACTGGCATCAGTGCACACAGAGCTCTGTGCAAGAACCCAGGAGCTTCTCACTCTGGACTGATACCTCTGTTCTGAGCTCTGATTATTTTTTAATTTTTAGAGGTTCAGATTAATTCAATTTCCCCTTTGAGAAGGGGATTAAGGCATCAGCCACCCCTAGCGCTAGACTTACTACACTAGCAACAAACAAGATCTGGCTTCACCAAAACAAACCCATAAGCAAGTACATGGGAAGAAATGAGCTGACCTGAAAGACATGTGCTTTAGCTACAGGTTGTATCTACTCACCAAGCCTACCCCTCAAGCCAAACTGATGTGGCACTCCAGGTTAGGGAGATACCACGCTTTTATTCTCTCCTGTTTTGGAGGCAGTCCCACCCCATTGGCAGGATTAAGTCATCACATAACGGCCTCCAGTCTCCAATCCCTAATTAGCAAATTCACATGGCCCTTGCCAGTCCCGCATGCCCACCTGGCCTGTAGCCACAGCCACCCCTCATGATCACACAGGCTCCCAATATTACTCACCTGAAGGATCCAGCACTCCTCCCTTGCCTGCCTTTCCTGGGCAAAACTGCATTCCCGGGGCTTGTTTGCCTACACCCTGTCTTTGCTGACCCTTTTTTTTCCCCTACATACTCATTTGGCTGTGCATCTATCTGCCTGCCCAGCTTAAAAGCTGCTGCGGTGGTGTTCTTCGTGAAGTCAATCTATGAAAGCTTCTTCCGTTTGCAATACTGGGGACCCTATAGCGTGCTTTCCTTTCCCAGTCTGCTGGATATGGCACATGAGTAGGTGCAGCCCACACCAGCAGTTGCGATGAAGCACTAGCATCCTCATTCATTCCCTGCACATCATCCCAGCCAATATTTTGTCAGCAGCTGCTGGGGACCCACATGGACCACTACTAAGACAAATTTCAGCCAGAGTTATGATCCATCAGCTATCAAACTCACCTGATGTCTGCTGGATCCTAATAGTTGTGCCAGATGGAGGATGCCATATGTCGAGCAAAAATATTTTTTTAACATCTTTTAATAAATGCACAGCCCAACAAGTGCTTCACGTCAATGCCTCTGTGACCTTGAGTTTGTGTCACAGGCTGAAGAGGTGACCATCAATTTTAGGGTGTCTGTGCACACATTGCAGCTTCAAGCCGTTGAGACCAGCATAGCTGAGAACAAAGAGCAGACACAGTTGACTTACACGCACGCCTGTCTTCTCTGACATAGATCTGTCTTCCATCACATGGCTTTCATATCATCTTGAAAAGAGCAGATGAGGCTACAGAAGCTGTCAAACTCTTCTCAGCTTGCTTAGCATCTTTCAGACACTTGCTTGGCTGATAATACACAATGCCTTAGGCTAATCAATACAGACGCAGGTGCTAATCCCCACCTTTTTGCTGAATTTCCTTGTCTGTGCACTACATGTATTTATATAGGTTATATATACTGAACTAAGACTGAGCTGTAGTGTGTCAGGACTGCAAACCTGTTGTGAAGTTGAACAGCACCTGCTTGACACCTGGTCAGAGTGACAGACCAGAGCCTTAAAATTCAGTAGGAAAAAATAAAAAAAGCTCCTGGAAAGATGTCATGCTAAAAGAAAATCAAGAGAAAGATCAAAGAAAATGTAGAAACAAAATACTCTCTCTGTTAAGGTACGCCCATCTCAGCCTATTTTGTTCTAGCAGTGCCATAAGTGAATTTTCATTTTTGCAAATACAGCTGCCATAGTTTTGTTTAACAACTGTACAGCTTTGGGCAGCAGCTCCATCACTCAACACTGCTGGGTATTATACAGATTGAGTGAACACAGATGCCTTACCCCAAATATTTGGAGCTAAGCAGACGGATTTGTGCAACTAAACATCTTGAACAGAGCTGATGTGAGGTAACTGCAGCAGTTGTCATTTCTCTGCCTGGTCTCATTTGTGCCTGGAGACTCCCCGTCCCTATTCCAACCTGTGACCAGCCCAGGGATTCACTGTAATAGAGCCAATGAGGGCAGCGTGGCTGGGGACAGCCCCAGCCTGGGGACATCAGGCTCCTCTGTGGGGATGGGCTGAGGCCAGACACAGGCAGGTTGTGGTCAGGATACTCATCAATGGGGCCATGGCCAGGGTGGCAGGTTGACCCTGGCCAGCAACCAAACACCACCCTACATTTGGCTCACTTCCCTCTCCCAGGGTATGGGGAGGAAAATGGAAGGGAGAAAGACTCATGGAATGAGGTATTGACAATTTAATAAGAAAAGCAAAAGCTGTGCATGCAAGCAAAACAAGAAGAGGAATTTTAAGCCACTTCTGGGGAGGCAAGGCCTCAGCATGTGCAGTGGTTGCTTGGGAAGACAGATGCCATAACCATGAATGTATCCCACCGCCTTTCTCCTTCTTCCTGTGAGCTTTTACTGCTCAGAACGATGTCATATGGTATGATATATACCTTTGGCCAATTTGTGTCAGCTGTCCCAGCTGTGTTCCCTCCCAAGCTTTTGCCCACACCCTACTGACTTTGGAGTGGGGAGGAGAAAGAAGGCCTTGACACTGTGAAAGCCCTACTCAGCAGTAGCCAAAACACTGTTGTGTTACCAACACTGTTTTAGCCACAAATGCAAAGGAGAGCTCCGTAAGGGCTGCTATGAAGAAAGTTAACATCATAACTCCATCCCATTCAGACCCAGTACAGTCTCTACCCCTTATCCCATACCATTTTCCTCATGCTCAGATCCCACATTAGCTGTACCTGTGAGTATCCTCTGATACTTACAGGGGATGTGATACGCCCAATCAGTGCTGTGTTTCTTGGCCCAGAAGTCTATGAGGTTATTTTGGAAATGAGTCTCATCACCTGACTCAAGTCTTTCTGGGGTACCGTCTCACCAACAGAACTTGCCTTTCAAGCGGTGGTGTGGTTTACATGTTTCCAGCCACCAGGTAGTCGCTTCTACCACGGTGAGCACATAGTAGTTGCCTTGGCAGGTTTGTGGCAGCTATCCAACATAGTCAATTTGCCAGGCCTCACCACGTTGATATCCCAGCCACCACCCTCTATTCCAGGAAGAGTTTGCTCACATAGATCTCTTGATCGTGGCACATGTTTCACATTCATGGGTGACCTGAGTGATGACCTCAGTGGTCAGGTCTATCCCTTGATCATGAGCCCATCTGTATGTTTCATGTCTCTTGAGATGTTCCAGTGATTCATGGGCCCACAAAGCTACCAATAACTCACCCGTACATTGCCAGTTCAGGTCTACCTGACACACTTCAATTCTGGTAGCCTGGTCTACCTGCTGGTTGTTTTGATGTTCTTTGGTAGTGCAGGTTTTTTGGCACGTGAGTATCTATGTGGCACATCTTTACAGAAATGTTTTCTGCCTGGACCAGGTCTTGCCACAATTCAGCAGCTCATATGGATCTACCTCTGCATTACCAGTTGGTCTGTTTCCATTGCTGTAGTCACCCTCACAGGACATTTGCCCGCATTCATGAGTCAATACAGAGATAGAGTACTGGCCACTTTTCTCATTCAGCAGTCTCGAGGGCAGCTGGATGGCATTCGCTAGGACAAGAGGAAATGGCCTCAAGTTGCACCAGGGGAGGTTTAGATTGAATATTAGGAAAAATTTATTCAATGAAAGGATTATCAAACATTGGAACAGGCTGCCCAGGGAAGTGGTGGAGTCACCATCCCTGGAGGAATTTAAAAGACAGGTAGACGTGGTGCATAGGAACATGGTTTAGTGGTGGTTTTGGCAGTGTTAGGTTGATAGTTGGACTCGATGATCGTAAAGTTCCCATCCAACCTAGATGATTCTATGATTCTATGAACTCACCACCTTCTTTGGCAGCTTTGATGGCTTGTTGTGTGGACTTCACACAGAAATTTTCCACTGCCGATGGTTTCCTATAACATGACAGGATCTGAGCAGAGCACATCATTGCCTTTCACCTGATACTTCATTGTATGGTGGAGCCTCTTGGGCATGAGTCACCTCCTCAGGCAATGCTCTGAAATGCCTGCCTTCCGGCCACTCCATGTTCTCTTCCAGGATTCCTGGGCAGTTGAGGTTCCCCATTTGTGTGATCAATACTACTCACTCACTCCATGTAGCATTAGTTGCATGATGTGTAGAGGGGAGCATGAACAACCGATGCAGCACAGGTGATCATGGTGCCAAGAGCTGGTCTTCTGTACCAACAACTTCTGAAGTGGCTCAAACCGCCCTCATACACAGCTAGTATCTTTTTTCGGTCAGGGTGCAGTGCGCTTCAGATTCTCAGTAACCCAGCTCCAAAACCCTAGAGGTCAACCTTGGGCTTCTCCAGGTGTTTTCTGCCAGAGGCTCCAGGTGAGGCCATGTGCCTGGATGTAGTAAGGAGCATGTTTTGCATGGCTTTGCACTCTGGAGGGCACCAGGAGCCCTGCCCGGACCCTATTAAAGCCTGGTGAAGGCACTCTGGAGGGCCAGACTTTTGCACTGGCCATATGGGACTATTAAAGGGTGATCAAGTCTTGCTGATTGGTCCTTGGCTCTTGATTTGACAAATTCACTCATGGATGGGAACCAGGTAGTCTTGGTTGTTTTGATGATGTTGTTGGTGCTCTGTCATGGCAGCAATTGGCACATACTGTTCTTCAGCATGCAAGAACCCCACAACAGAGGGATCCTCTGAGAGGCTAGGCAAGGTAGGCAGCTATTTCATCTTCTCTGTATCCACAACGGCTTCACCAAAGCCTCACCAGTCCCTTTGTGTGTCCTGGAAGTACCCTTGTGGCCTGAGGTAGCATAGGCCAAGAACACACGGGGTCTCTGGGCTGGTCACAATAGGATGCTTCTACCAGTTGTCCTCTGTTTGGCTCATCTCAGCCTCCAACACAGACAACTATTGGGATGCCCCTGTCACCCCAGAAATCCAGATAAGTTCTGCCACTTCTCCTCTTGGTCACACAAGAGGAACCAGTCCCAAGGGACCAAGGCAGGCTGTCTCCATGGGGCACTCCGATAGTCAAGACACTGGCCTGTGGGGACAAGGAAGGAGAGGGAGTCTTTTAAAAATGTCAGAGCAAGCGGGGCAGTCTCTCCACAGTTGGAGTATCAAAGTCTGGCCAGTCCATCATTGCCAGGATGTTGGAATATGATGCTGGTGCATTGCAGACCAGCCTCATCCACATGGTCCATGTCCACTGGACGTCATATGGATCTTTGGAGATCTGTTTGTCATCCAGGTCACCTGTAGATGACTTCCAGCACCACTAATTCTCTCAGTTATTGGGTACCTTCCTTCGTGGTGGTCTACTTAGGGTAACAAGCTGGTGAGGGGTCTGGAGGACAAGTCTCATGAGGAACGACTGAGGGAACTGGGGCTGTTTAGCCTGGAGGAGACTGAGGGGATACCTTATCACTCTCTACAACTACCTGAAAGGAGATTGTAGAGGGATGGGGACTGACCTCTTCTCCCTAATGACAAATGACAGGATGAGAGGAAATGGGTTCAAGTTAAGCCAGGGGAGGTTTAGGTTGGATATTAGGAAATTTTTTTTCACTGAAAGGGTTATCCGGCACTGGAATAGGCTGCCCAGGGAGGTGGTGGATTTGCCATCCCTGGAGGTATTTAAAAAAAGGGTAGACGTGGTACTTGGGGATATGGTTTAGAAGTGGTTTTTGTCAGGTTAGGATAATGGTTGGACTAGATGACATTAAATGTCCCGTCCAACCTCAGCAATTCTATGATTCTACTTGCCTCAGTAATTTGCAAGGTCATCTTTGAGGGGATATCTTGCCTTCACATTTGACAGGAGCTGCCTCCAGAGGCTCTGGATTGTTTCCTGTTTTCCAGTTGTCACCATGCAGC
Source organism: Ibidorhyncha struthersii (assembly GCA_013398815.1). Classification (NCBI taxonomy): domain Eukaryota; kingdom Metazoa; phylum Chordata; class Aves; order Charadriiformes; family Charadriidae; genus Ibidorhyncha; species Ibidorhyncha struthersii. Next base: position 184,231 of record VZSZ01008020.1, read on the forward strand.
AGCTGTGCTTCTTACCCTCTAATTCCTGACTGTTGCCCCCACTATCACAGCATCAGAGGAACCAGGCAGCAATACGCTCCCGTGGCTGGCGGCTGTAATCTTTCTGTGTGAACTTGAAGTTCACACAGGGTTAGGGACTGGGTAGTTTCCATCTCTTGGGTGGTTTCCCTCACTTCGTCCTGCTTCTTTGCTGAAGGACCAGCTTCCTGATCAGACCTTTCTTCCTCCTCCTCCTCCTGTAATAATCAATGCTACAGACCTGTTGAACACAGCATCCAGTGTTTCTTTTTGACTGCAGGAGTGATGGTATGCGGGTCCCTCTCTGATCCACGGTGATAACAAGACCAATTTATGTGAGGATGTGCCAGAACCTGTGCAAAAAGCCAACCGCCTCCTGAGGAGACAAGGGACGTGTGATTCCAGCTTTTATTGCTGAGCACAAAGTCCCATGGTGTGGGCTATCCCTTTGGGTCAGCCGTATTGACGGTGTACACTGTTGATAACATACTGTTTCAGTGATTGATAAGCAGTTCTTCCACAGCATCAACACCTCTGTTTCTCACGCTGCCCTGCCAGCAAGTATGCCGGGGGCGGCGGTGCACAAGAAGCTGGGAGGGGACACAGCTGGAGCAGCTGACTGAAACCGGTGAAAAGGGATATTGCATATCATAGGACGTTGTGCTCAGCAATTAAAGTTGGGAGTAAGAAGGAGGAAGGGTGGAGGAGGTTCAGAGTTATGACGTTTGTCTTCCCAAATAACTGTTAGGCTTTATGACGTGCCACTTTCCCAGAAATGGCTCAAACAGCTCCCTGCCAATAGAAATAGTGAATGAATTCCTTATTTTGCTTTGCTTGCACGTGCAGCTTTTGCTTTGCCTATTAAACTGTCTTAAACATCTCAACACATGAATTTTCTCACTTTTACCCATCTGATTCTCTCTCCGTCCCACTGGAGTGGGGAGTGAGAGAGCAGCTGGGTGGCACTTAGCTGCCAGCCAGGGTTAACCCACAACGGTCTTTTTGGCACCCATCGTGGGGCTTAAAGGGTTTGCGATGATGACAAATTTGATTGGAGTGTGCTAGATCAAATGTATAGCTGTGATAGCTGACAGCTACCAAGTGGCAGGTTCATGCGCTTTCCAGGGGTCTTGCTTGCCTTACTGTATACTGGTCTAGTGCTTGTTTAACCAGTGCTGTTTAACATCTTTGTTGGTGACATGGATGCTGGAATGGAGTGCACCCTCAGCAAGTCTGCCAATGAAACCAAGCTGTGCGGCGAGGTAGACACACGGGAGAGGAGGGATACCATCCAGAGGGACCTGGACGGGTTGGAGAGGTGGGCCCATGCCAACCTCATGAAGTTCAATAAGGCCAAGTGCAAGGTCCTGCACGTGGGTCGGGGCAATTCCAAGCACAAATCCAGGCTGGGCAGAGAACGGATTGAGAGCAGCCCTGAGGAGGAGGACCTAGGGGTGCTGATTGACGAGAAGCTCAACATGAGCTGGCAATGAGCGATCGCAGCCCAAAAAGCCAACTGTATCCTGGGCTGCATCAGAAGAAGAGTGGCCAGCAGGGTGAAGGAAGGGATTCTTCCCCTCTACTCTACTCTGGTGAGACCCCGCCTGGAGTACTGTGCCAAGCTCTGGGGCCCCTAACATAAGAAGGACATGGACCTGTTGGAGCGGGGCCAGAGGAGGGCCACAAAGATGATCCGAGGGCTGGAGCCCCTCTGCTGTGAGGACAGGCTGAGAGAGTTCGGGGTGTGCAACCTGGAGAAGAGAAGGCTCCGCGGAGACCTTGTAGCAGCAGCCTTCCAGAATCTGTAGAGGGCCTACAAGAAGGCTGGGGAGGGACTTTTCACAAGGGCATTTAGTGATAGGACAAGGGGGAATGGCTTCAAACTGGAAGAAGGTAGATTTAGATTAGATATTAGGAAGAAATTTTTCACTGTGAGGGTGGTGAGGTTGCCCAGAGCAGCTGTGGCTGCCCCATCCCTGGAGGTGTTCAAGGCCAGGTTGGACGGGGCTTGGAGCAACTTGGGCTGGTGGGAGGTGTCCCTGCCCAGAGCAAGGGGGTTGGGACTAGATGATCTTCAAGGTCCTTTCCAACCTAAACCATACTATGATTCTATGTTAGTAGCTGCTTTTGGCTTTTGCTGGACTGCTGATCATCTTTCCCTGCTGTGGCTGAGCATATTTTGTTAACAGCAATGGCCATGTGCCAGGGCATTGAGGGTGTTCCTATGCTGCTGTACTGGACAGGCTGGAACTCCAGTGTAAAAATAAGTCACAGAGTATGTGACCTCTGGATAAGTCCATACCTGAAGGGGCTGTGGCCCATGGATAAGCCCACACTGGAGCAGGTACACCCTGAAGGGACTGTGGCCCATGGATAAGCCCACACTGGAGGAGGTACACCCTGAAGAGACTATGGACTTGTCCAAAGGGACAAAGGGTGGAAATTGTAATGGATATTCCATTACATTGTTGTAACCCATGATCTGAGTTACACGGTATGGGAAGCACTATAGCAGGAACCACTTGAGCCAATGGAGGACAAGCGTCACAAGCAGTTGTGCAAATACATCAGTGACCCAGCCTGAGCTGGCTTTGGTGCCCAACAACACCACATAACACACTTTTCCTTCTGTCCTGAGTGACCACCATAACACAGAAGTAATGGTCCAAGTAAACTCAAAGGGCATTTTATGGATGTTTTGCAGGGGTAGCTAGACATCTGCCTGCCAATGGGAAGTAGTGAATGAATCCCTTCTTTTGCTTTGCTTGCACATACAGCTTTCGATTTACCTATTAGACTGTCTTTATCTCAACCCATGAGTTTTCTGACTTTTCTCTGTTCTTATTTTCTCCCCCATCCCACTGGAGGGGAGCAGCTGTGTGGGCCTTAGCTGCCAGCCAAGGTTAAACCACAACTGTCCAGTGCTGTACTCAGAGATGTCTGGCAACTACAGCTGGCAGAAAATGCTCTCCTGAACTCTGCCTCATCTTAAAAGATGACCGGTGGACAAGGTAGTCCTCCCAATGGTCAAACATCCTCCTCAGGTCTGGGGAAACAGGTTAAGGTGCTTTTTTTGCCTAAGCAGATTGCAATGGGCACTCTTTTGCTCATCATCACTTACAGGTATAGGCAATTTCACCATCTCTTCCTCCTTTTTTCCCTACTCTTAGAAAGAATAAAGCATTTTCTGTGTTCACAGGCATGCTGGAGCAGGGCTGAAGAGTCTGCACCACAATAGCAGAAGTCATCCTGGCTTACAGCTGCTGTTGGAAAGTATTTCATACAGTAACATTTTGGTAAAATACATATATGAGTTCACTGCAGTCCTACTTAAATATTATATTGTTGCAATGTTGAGTGTTGTGGTAGGCAGGGTCCTTACAGGGCCTTCCTGAAAGCACCGGCTCATGGTAATGGTGAGAGAAGACCACTGACAGTGAGTGCTTTCATGAGGAGGTTGTGATGGGACCGGCTCACAGCTTCTTTCAGAATCACACATACAATTCTCAGGACTACTTACACCTGCAAATCATTTGGAAAGAGATTGCAACTGCAGTTTTTAAAGTGCAGCTCCCAGCTCTCTAAGCATCAGTTTCTAACTCAGAGTGAGCCCTTCAGCCACTATTGCGCAGATGATTAATGATCTGCGGGACTGCCACACAAACTCAATTAGGTGTTGCTCATCCAGACTGTGGCCCATTTCTTGGGGCCTCAGCCCAGCAGGCGGTGACATCTGATCATTCGCTGCCGCTATCTTATCCCTGGCTGATGCAGTTCATGACCTTAGTTTTAGTATACTAAGGGTTAAATAGCATTAGGACTGTTGAGTCCATTAAGTCTCTGTCTAAGCAAAGCACTTAAGTAAGCATGTGCTTAGCTAGTTTGGTTATCCTGAACAATCCTTACCTACCTAAACAATCCCCTAGCAAAGGAAATAAGCCAGGGTTCACAGGATATAACCTCCTTTGCCATTTGCAGGAAGAGTTTTAAGTGATTTCACTTAAGCTTTTCCCGGTGTGACTCTGTACCCAGATTTATAAATACTTCTGAACAATGAAATAACGGGAATAGGTTGAAAGGTTTGAGATGAGATAAGCTGGTCTTAGTCTTTGGAATGCAGGATCTGTGCTAAAATAAATATAAATAAATATCTGTGATGGATAAAACCCCTTGAATATGTACATCTAGAAAAATGTGCAAATAGCCACGATCACAGGCCCGTCTTCAAAGTCAGGGAAGGATTTTGCTCCCCCCAACATACAAGATAATGAGAATCCTCCTTCCTTTGCTCAGGGATGATGGATGTTGTCTGCCCCAGACATACAAAGGTGCATGCTGCCCAAGAAAGTTGCCCGGTCTGGAGCTACCCCCACACAAGCTCAGCCTGTTCTCAACGACTGCAGTCCCCCACCTCTGCTGGGCAATTCCTGGGCTTCAGGGTCTTACAGATGGTGTATCCTACTGACCTGAAGCCTCCTCGTCTCAGGACAATCCCACCACAATCCGTCCACTATGGTCATAACCTGACACTCTTCTCATCACCTTTGCAGCACCCTTTTCTAAGTCCTTCACCTTGGCAGCAATTTCAGTCACTCTTCAATAAAGATGGATCCCTCCCTCTTTATTTTCTAAAATAAGTGTACAGGGTGGTGGTTTTTTAATGGTTTGAAAGTACAAAACCAACTCCTTGTACTGTTCTTGGCCAAACATATGTAAAGTCACGTGACCTGACACTTTTAACACATCCTGAAATATGTCCTGAAATATTTTTATGTGGCAACAACAGGTATCAAATACTTGAGAACATGCTGTAAGCTGGAGAGAATCAATAAAGCACTCCAGTCCCCTGTCTGTTTTTAAATGATGAAATCTTGTACTAAGTCAACGATGCTGAATTTGTTTAGAGTTATGGGTAGGTAGAAGTAATCAAGTGCTTATACAATGCAGTCTTTTATATTTGTAAAAGACACTGTAAAAACATCTGAGCAGAAATATGTTGTTCTACATTTTCATTATCTGATTCCCTTTCATTTACTAATTGCATTTTTAATTCAGGTCCTCAGGTGTGCTTCTGAAGTTGTTCCAGCATCAGAGAGGAGGCTCCAGACACAGGACGACAGGGAACAGATCACAGCCTGGTCAGGATGACAGCTCCGTACCAAGGATGGCTGACAGCTGTTTGAGTTAAGCAGCAGATCTTGGGTATGGGCAAACCGTGGGTCTTGCACTTTCCTGTATCCCAGGGCCGCATGTTAGACGAATTCTCAGTGTCTTTAATTCCTGTGCGTCTCTAAACAGCCAAGGATTATTTTTTGGACTTGACCTTATCTGCAAATTACAAACCACATTCAGACCCGGAAGAAGTTAATATATTGCCACGGATTTCAGCAAAACTATTTCTAGCTTGTTCAGCTCTTAATTTAGCTCCTTTTGTTTATAGCGTTAATAACTTTATAAAGGAGGCTAATTAGTTCAGAGACTAAACAATCTGCAGAGAAACCAATGCCTTCATCAAAACGAGAATAGCTCTCCAGGAGATGATCTGGTCAACTGATTATACAGAGGCTTCATGACTTCAGAGAGGATCGGGTGAACCCTATGGCACATTTCAGTTCTCCTTGCAGCCTTTGCCTTTGTGAACTGCCAGAGTTATCTTACGGGCCTTTCCTGTCCTGCTGCTGGGATCCTTATCAGTTATTGATTGTGTCCTGCAGATTAAAGGAGTTGTTTCTGTTTAGCAAAAAAAGTCATTCTTGGCTAGTGCCATATGGGAGTGCTTCTGCAAAGTGTCCCACTTTCTGCATTTCTCCTCTGCCTTTGACAGCAGGAAGGTATTTGACTTACGTCATCGCAGTGACTAGCCCCGGGACCCAGGACACACTGAAACAAGGAAATAATGCTGTGGATTAGAAATTCCACCCCAATAACCTTTCACGACTTAACCCTTTTTACTCAGACTTCTAAAATCAAGGAAACACTGACGATTTAGGCTCTTTGATGGGTTTTCCTCTGAGCCAGTTGCTTGGTATAAAGCAAAGAAAATAACTGATGGGATTGAGAGGAATGTCAGGTGTATCAAATAGATCGTTATTTCACCAAGGTCTTGTGTGTCTGGTTAGCATTTTGCAACATACAAATATAAGAAAAAATATGATAAAGGTGGAACCAAAGCCAGAATTGTATGGCCATGAGACCATGTTTAGCCCAGACTCCCCTCCAGTATCATTAGCAAATCCTGCCTCCCACTGCCAGTCACAGATCACTCCCCTGGAAATTTGGACATAGCTCTGGAGCTGACAAAATATTCTGAGCCTCTTTTGGCTTAGCTCAACAGTGCAGTGCTCCAGTGTGCGTTGGGGAAGCCGAAGGCACACTGTAGCACGTGAGGGATCACTGAAGTGTGCGAGATACCTGGCCATGAGCCCTCTGTCTCACTCTGTAGCCATTTTAATAGTAGGGTGCTATTCTTTGATATTTAGAAGATAAAAAGTGTGTCCTCTCAGCTGCTCGGAGCAGCCCAGTTTGCTATGCTTAGCAGACGTTATGGGGAACATGTCCTGTCCCTAGAGCTGCACCGGAGCTGCAGAGCCAGCAAAGAAAAATGCTGTCCAGGATTCTTGCTTAGGGAGAGTAATTTTTTAGCGTATTTCAGGTAATTTTGTGGGTTTGGAATTTGAATTTCACTGTAGCCAATTGAGGAGGAAGTATTAACAATTACGTTCCTTTTCAGTATAGCCATAATTATGTGTACTTTAGGGTCCTTTGCGGGGCCAAAGTAGTATTTGGGAACTTCCTATGTGTGAGACTCAGCCTCTCAGTCTTTGTTTAATGAACTTTTATAAGAGACGGTTTTAGTTTCTTATGATGTCCAGGTGCTCATGTGGAAATTTTCATAAATCCTTTTGCTTTGCTGTTGGTATTGTAAGCAAAATAAATGTGTGTATTATGATGCAAAGTAACCTGCAGATATTTTGGGAGTTTCTGCATTCAGTAGTCCCATGCATCTCCGGATGTCATTTATCAAAAACAGATGTTCCTTATATCACTATGTCTTGTATCAATGTCTATTTAAAGTTAAACTGAGAGCAACCGAAGCCAAAGAAGCATGCTTTGATTTAAATAAATCAAAGCGTATCACAGTCATAGCAATTAATAATCCAATACTGGAGCAAACATGAAGAGTAGGAGAAATCCATTGACAGGATTGTTTTTGTTTCTTGCTGCTTTTCTAAAGCTTATTAGAAGCAGCAAGTCTTTGATTCCACAAAAATCCCTCGGCAACAATAGGTATTAAGAGGCTCAATCCAGGCAGCCTGAGCAAACAGCCTGTAGAAATCAAGGCTGGGGTTTTGATTATAATGGTCCCTTATTTATGACAGGTCACAGAAAGCAGTTCTTCACTTGAGTCATTCTCCGCATTAAATGCAAAAGCTCCTGCTAATGATACAGGATGAGGTCTCGAGCTGTAATTATGTTACTTGCATCATGTATCAGGCAGAGCTATTAATGAACCACGAATCAAGTAATTATAGTTGTGGGAGAGGGAACCTTGGATTATAAGACAAACTTCAAATTCTACTGGAGCAGCAAAATCAATGTCTGGTTTTATTCTTGTTAAAGTCGGTTAGTATTTTGTGTGCCTTCAGCTGGAGGCCTCTTCTTCCCATCTCCTCCAGCACATATTTACCACAGTACCAACTCTGATCTGACCAAACACTCTTGTCTGAAGAGGCATCACTGGAAGAGCCAAAGCTTGTCTATCTTCAGAAACATTTTTGGGAAATGGCGAAAGGGTGTCCTGTTGAGAGGGCGCCGGTCTCCAACACAAATGTAAGGGAATCACTGGAGAAGAGAGTGACCGAAAACAGCAGAAAAGTCAGTTTTGTGTTTAGACTAGGTGAGAAAGTCTCACCAAACACGGAATCACAGAATCACAGAATGGTACGGGTTGGTAGGGACCTTTGGAGACCATCTAGTCCAACCCCCCTTGCCAAAGCAGGTTCACCTAGAGCAGGTTGCACAGGAACACATCCAGGCAGGTTTGGAATATCTCCAGAGAAGGTGACTCCACAGGTTCTCTGGGCAGCCTGTTCCAGTGCTCTGCCACCCTCAGAGTAAAGAAGTTTTTCCTCGTGTTCAAACAGAATTTCCTGTGTTCCAGTTTGTGCCTGTTGCCCCTTGTCCTGTTGCTGGGCACCACTGAAAAGAGTCTGGCCCCATCTTCTTGCTACCTGCCCTTTAGATATTGATAAGCATTGATGAGATCCCCTCTCAGTCTTCTCTTCTCCAAGCTAAATAGACCCAGGTCTCTCAGCTTTTCCTCATAAGAGAGGTGCTCCAGTCCCTTGATCATCTTAGTCCTCCGCTGGACTCTCTCCAGTAGTTCCCTGTCTTTCTTGCACTGGGGAGCCCAGAACTGGACACAGTGCTCCAGATGTGGCCTCACCAGGGCAGAGTAGAGGCGGAGGATGACCTCCCTCAACCACACTCCTTTTAATGCACCCCAGGAGACCACTGGCCTTCTTGTCCACCTGGGCGCATTGCTGGCTCGTGGTCAGCTTGTTGTCTTCCAGGACTCCCAGGTCCCTCTCTGCACAGCAGATCTCTCCAGCAGATCAACCCCTAGCCTGTACAGGTGTACGGGGTTATTCCTCCCTAGGTGCAGGACCCTACACTTGCCCTTGTTGAACTTAAACAACAAATCTTTTGTCTCTTTCTACTGAGAAATTTTGCTGTAGCAGTGGAAGATATGCAACGCATTTCTAGGGAGAAAACACATTTTCTTACCGTGAAGCTAAAATGGGTATTTGTGAAACTCTACAGTGATAATTCCATTTTCCCGTAAGTGTAATTATTTTGGAACTAGGAATATATATCTTTTTAGATACTTGTAAACATTCCCCAGTGATTTGAAAGAATGGTACAACACCACCACTGATGTTTTATCAGTATACTTGAAGGCTGGCTTAGGAAAGATGTCACGTCCTCAATCCAAAATCCTGCCCTCTGCTGCGTGCAGACAAGAAGGGGTCCATAGGGTGCAGGCCAGCGTGCACGAAGAAGTGTGGAGGCATCAAGCAATAGGCTCATCACATTTTCCGCAAGCAGTAGGCTTATCATGTTTTCTACAATACATTATTCCTTTGCCTTTCTTTCCTTCACCATGTTAGTTCTGAACATAGGAAAAAGAACATTTTGTGTTTTCAGAGAGAATGGCTCAATCACAGACATTCACAAAAGTGGAATATGGTGGTGGAATATGGGTGAAAGCATCATTAGAAACCTAAAAAAAAAATGTTGTGGTCATAACCATTTTCCCCTCCAAAATATATTTTTGAGTTTATCCAAACAGTTTGTAGCAACTGAAAAAGCCAGAATAATGGGGGGGCTTCCCCCCCATTTTCACAAATCTTTTTAATGCTTCACTTTTTGCTCCAAAAGGACTTTCCTACCTGATGTTAGCTCCAAGGACAAGTCATAACTCGTTGACTGGCAAGCTTTGCTTCCCCCCATCTCCTTTAGCAGCAGCTCTTTGCTCTGCATCTGCAGAGCCAGTACTGAAATCACTGCGAACGTGACCTGTTAGGTAACATGCTGGTAAGGTTTAGGTATAAGCTTGTTATATCCATACCCACTAAAGCAGAAATTAAAATTATTAAAGACAGTATAGCTGCACTCAGTTTAACTCATGACCCAAATGGCAAATTGAAGGCGTTTACTTGTTTACCCCTCACCACTCGGATGGCAGTGCCTCGCTCTAGCAGAGGTTTCAGCCCTTCGGGAGCTGCTGCAATGTTGCCTCTCTTGACACAGCGTGTGCCACGGCGCGGCATGGACCGGTGCACGTGGTCCATCTGCTTTCCAACGGTCGCACAGGCACCCAAGGGGATGGGGGAGCAGACAGCAGTTTTTCTCCTTTTAACAGATGCTCAGGGGTCTGGTACTTATTATCTTCTGAAGAAAGGGCACACAGGTTTCTGCAAGCAACTTGAGCTCGTATCAGCACTGAGATCACAGCACATGATGTAACTGGTCAGTTCAGAAAGACAAATTGGCTTGAAGAGGAAAACCAATGCAATGCTCCAACTGTCTGGCTTAATTATTTTCTGCTCCCATCAACAGGCCGGGGTTTGGCAGGCAAAACATGAGGTGAGGCAAATGGAGACGCTTCATGTGAGAGGAGGACACAGCCCCATCTAAGCCAAGAGATGATATATTGCTTGCAGAGCTGACTGTGAAAACAACGGCGCCTAAATAAAGCTGTGAATCATCCCCCCGTCTCACACCACTTCCACTGGAGTAGCTTCCCTTCTGAAAAAATGTGGCAAATTCTTTGATTGCGAACATTGCAAATAAATATGTCAGGCCTGGGAACTCTTTGGACAGACTGCAGGTAAGTGGGCCACGTGTGCCCCCCCAACCCCACTGGGGTGCCTGCTCCCTTGCAGTGGTGCAGGATGGGACCATCTCCACCATCGAATTAAAGTGAACAAATATCTTGATCCTCAGTCTGGCTCTGGTGCCTTCCAGATCCTGAAATGACTGATAATTTTCTGAGCGGAGAAAAAAGCGTGTGACGTTTACCTTGATTACTGGTCAACACTGGATACGAGTGCCGCTGGTGGTGTGGGTAAGGATAGGTTTTAAAGTCACTCTGGTTGCCTTCAGGGTGTGTGGTGCAGGCTCTCAAACCACAAGAAGTACCTGAAGGAAAAACCATGAGGTTAACTGAGCCAGCCCTGATTTTACCAGGGGAACCTGATGCACTTTACTTTTTCTGTGGATACATTGAGTAGAAAATAATATCCCTAAAGGCTTGTCATGCATATTTGTTTTCTCCATTTTTCTTCATGAGATGCAACTCCCAGGTACTTGAGCTGATCTTCATTTAATTTAGTTGGAATATCTGGGGGGTGAAACAAGGTAGTGGATGTACCCCATAGTGACAATCTGCTCAGTCTTATCTAGTCACTGAAATCAAGATGTGGTTCACTTCATGTTTCACTTACATTCTGAAAAACAAGAGGGTGGGGGAAAAGTAAGGAAAAAACCCAGAGAACGGGGGAAGGGAGAAACATGCAGTTTAGAAAGTGTGTGGGGGAACTATATATACATAGGTCAATAAATAGAGCGCCTGTTTGTGCTGCTGTGCACTTTGAGAGCTGTTCTGCTCTCCCCAAGGTAGAAAAATAAGTTTGGGTTTTTTGTAAACTGTGTACCTTGGACAAAAACAATATGATTTGAAATGGTGGTGAAATACACTTTTCTACCCTAAATTAGCAAGCAAACTCTGTGAACCTGAAACACTCTTTGCCAAATTCACAAAACCTCAAACACCGCAAAGTTTGCCCACCTCTAACTTGAGCTCCAGGACCACATGAAGGGGCTCTTTGAATGGTCCAGCGTAAGCGCGAGATCTTGGGAGGGTATTAGAAAGATGGCTATTTACTGAATATATGAGAGAGAATCAGTGGCAACTTTTGATAATGTCCATTAACTATGAAGTTTCAAAAAAAAAAAAAATCCAGAAGAAATGCTGTTTGAGCCTGTCGGCAGAGATTTGGCCAGGTTTGCAGGCTCCGAAAGCGTGAAAATCCTAGAAGCCCCTTAGGAACAGAGTTTCAGTGCTATAAAACAGCTGGCTTGGGCTTAAGGAAATCACAGCCTTCGCGGTACACCTGTAAAACCCAGCAAGCCATGAACCAAGCTGATAGCAAATTGAGGACACTGCAAATAGCTGTAACTCTAAACTTACGTCCTCCTGTCTTTGATGACAGTACAGTCGCACTTGATGCAAGAGAGAGAAAAATAACTTACCCCTGGGAGCCTCACAGCTTGGTGCCCACGGGGCTGTTCCTCTGCGTGCACAGCCGCTGCATGCTTTTGTAGGCACAACTGCAAGCTAGAGGTGGTGTACCCTCTCTAGCAGGCATTTTGCCCGTAGGCTTTCTTGCTTTTCGCATGGGACAATGAGGTGTTTTTTGATCTTCTGTGAATTCATTGGTGGAAGCCAACAGAAGCGTCGTTTCTCCCTTTATTTCACTGGAGGAGTAGCAAAAAGGACTGGAAAAATTTGTTAATCATGGACAGGTCTTACTTTACACGGCTAGAAGGAGCTGAATTGATGGTTTGGAAGAAATGAGAGGCTGCTTTTGGGTTGTTTGAAAACACGTTGACTGTTACTGTGAAGTAACTGTGAGTTTCTCAAATCCTTTCCAAAGCATGGTAGACCATGGATGCTTAAAAATTTGCTCCAATGTTAACATTAAGAAAACGTAAACTTATAAATAACGGTTTAATCATGATAGGTAATGGAAAGTAAGTCAGAACAAAAAAGCTGGTATTCTCCCAGGCATTGTGTGTTTAGTCCCCTCTCACATGTGTTTTTCAAACTGTTACCAGGAGTTGGATCTTCTTGTCCCCATTTAAGCCATTTGATTACTGAGCTGGAAAATCCCAGCACTTGAAACCCCGTCTATGTTTATCCTTATGCCAATAATGCAAAACGCAAAATAGGATGCACGTAGGAGAAAGAGTCACCAAGGATGTTGGACTGTTTAAATGATGCCACAGCACTTAAGCACAGAGGATCAGGGACCACCTGGAGGACTTTTCTTCTATCCCACCTTCTGAGTGCAAAGAGCCATGAATTAGAGTAACTTGCCCGTTTGGGGAGTAAACTGGCAGAATGAGGGCTCGCATCTTTGCTGAATGCTGCTTCTGTGGCAGAGGGAGAAGTTGTTTGATATAACACTCAATGTGAATGAGCACAGGAGGAATTTAATACATGTGACTCCATTATTTGGCAAATTATTTCTTGCAGCAGTGAAAGAAATACTCTGCAGTTACAGGCTCATTGACTTCTTTTGTCACCAGTAATAAAGGTAAAGCAGTGGCCCGAGCTGAATTTATTTATTTTTTTTTGGCATCACTATTTCCAGGAGAATAAAGAAACATGCTGCTTTCAGGAATTAAATAGAGTTATCACACCTAGAGCAAGGGAATGCATTATTTTTTCCTAGTAATTTACTGCAGTTTTGACATACAGATATTATCCTGTTGAGTAGTAAAGCAAAATGGGGAGCACATCATAAAAATTATCAGATGACTTTGTAGGAGAGGTGGAGAGAAGACTGATTTTCCATCTACAGCTGGATGCAGTTTTAATAAATGCCAGGATATCCAGGGGGGTTGGGATAGCTAACTATGCTAGAAATGTTTTAGTGGGAAGTCATTAGGAGAATGAAATTCTCCTTCCTGTACTTAAATGGGATTGTTAGAGATGTTTAGAAATCCTGAAGGAAAATAACGTCTCCCAGTAAAAAAAAATACCCTTTTGCTAAATTCTGCTGAGGGCTTTCCTTTCAGAATTGCGCAAACATAACTTATATGGTGTTGCGTTTAAAACCAACAAAAAAGGGGAGAAGCAGAAGCATATTGTTAATTCTCATTCGTTTTTGCTTAAATCTCAAAACAGAATAAAGATGTGGATCAAACAGGAAACTTTCAGCTCACCCGCTTTTAACTTGCTGCCAGCTTTCTCAGCAGAAAGGACAGAATTTTGCTCCTGTGTGAACAGCACAGATTTAACCCAGTTAAAATGATATTAAACCTGCAAAGAGTGCCACCACAGCTACTGCTGGAACTGCATCTGTTGCCAACTTCGTATAGCCTTCTTCCAGTCAAATGTTTTCCAAAGGCACTAGAGTAGAAAAGAACCAAAGCTTTGCACCCTGAGCTCTGAGGTGGGGTACTTGCGCTCTCAAATGCTCAACAATTTGTTATATAAAGCCTCTACAGTCTGGGTACTACATCCAGCATAGCTAACGCAATGCATGGTGAGTGTGGTCATACCAAATAGCCTTGAAAGGCTGTAGGAAAGTTGCTTTATGAAGGTGGTTCATCAGGAGAGAGCGATGGGTACTCGGAAAGGCCAGAATTGGATCCCTGAGGCTGACTTTCTCAGGTTCCCTCTAGATTCAACACCAAGAGAGAAGAGAAGACGACAGAAATCCTTTCCCTGCAGCACATCTGTTTGTAGCTGGGCTGCTTTATAATATATTATAGTGCTATTGCAAAATTATGTGCTTTCCCATATGTTGGGAGGGGGGGCAGGGAGAAGCAAACAAACAAAATAAAATCCAATCACACAAAATTCCTTCTTTTCTTAATTTCTCTCCAGAGCATGGAGATGGTCTGCACGGGAGATAATTAAAAGCATGCTTTGCATGAGCCGTGTGACTTCTTGGCCTAAGACTAATTAATGAGGGGTTATTTTTTATTATTATTGTTGTTGTTGTTGTTGTTCTTACCATTATTATTATTTGCAGGACAAACCACGCCTGTTGTACAAATGGCACCTTTTCCTGAAAAGCCAGAGCGGACTTACAAGCTGTTTCTTTCTCTTGTATTGACAGCACGGAACGGCAGAGAGCCGATCTTCCTGCAATGCAATGAGCCTGGAGCAGCTCTCACCCCATCCTGGCACACAGCAAGGACAAGCGAATGAAAATCCATCAACATGTTAAGCACTGGGGGAAAGAGGACATTCAAGCTTATTTTAAAACTCTTTTATTAAGGTTTGCAGTTTGCTAATCGCTTTGCTTCCTTCCCCCACAGGGTTTTCAATGAAATATCGCCGACCAAGGACGGCAGCATCTCATCTCCTGTAAACATCCGTGCTTAACAGCAGTGTTTCCATCCAGCATGTCATATTTTCGCTTGCCACCCAGCTTCAGTTTAATGAAGCTGACATGTTTTCAATTAGTTTTAAACTCCGCATTAGAAAATAAAATCATATATTTCAAGTTACATGTAAATTTTAAGCTGGAATCATGTTCACAGCAATGTGATGGGGTTTGGTTTCTTCCCTGCAACTCGTTTCCTTTTTTCCCAGTAGTCTGTCCTGCCATTCCTTGAAGTCCAACATTGCATTGATGCACCAGGAGAAGTGCAACACTTTTACACTATTTTCTTTAGCTTGTTTGTTTGTTCTATATGATGTCCAGGAGAATTATTACCTTGCAAGTTGCTGATGCGTCATCTTTAAACTGCTGCCACGCTTATGGGAGTTTATGCACCCCAAAGCCATTTCCCAGGTTTGCAGAGCACATTGCTGCTCTTCTCCTCCATGGTGAAGTGGAGGAAGATGTGGAAGGACAGGCTCCTCTTTGTGCTGTTTCACTAAAATTTAGTGTCTCAGATGGAGGCTATCGCCCAGCCTTGAGCTTGGAGGTCCTTCAAGACTGTTCAAAGCTACCATGGGAATGGATGTTCACCCTGGGAGGGGTCTGACGAGTACTAGGCACCAACCAGAGCTACTCCACAGATCTTTCCAGATCTTTGTACTGGACATAAGCAGCTGCATCCCTCCTGTAGGGCCATACCCTACACCTCACCACACATCCACCGCTCGATGTCATGAATACGGTGAGGCATGGTGGTACCCAGCTCTTCGTCTCTCCCTGGAGAGATGCCACCGGGGTCACTTTTTCAAGGCGACAAAGGGCCTGAAGCAGAAACCTACAGCGTGCTGACTGCTTTCCAAGCAGCCACAGCATTCTGCCCCCACATCACCTTGCAGGAGAAGGGGGGTCTGTGCTGAGCGAGTCATGCCAAGAGCCCGGGGACCACAGCAAGCAATGGAGCTAAAGATGCCTTAAGCATCCCTCCCCCCTCGCAGAGCCAACCCATACCGGCCACCAAATAAAAAGGGAGAGGGATAACTCTGCTAGTGATCACACAAGCTCCCTCCCTGTCTGAGTGAGTGAATCCTGCCTTTAAATCAAGGCTTCCACCAACGAGCTCCCCGCCGGATGTTGCTAGACACCGCTCCTTAACGAGACTGACGTGTATTTTTAATGTGGTAATCTTCTGGCTCTGGCAATTGTACAGACACCGAGACTACAAAAGAGTCACTTCAATGCAATGAGCTGCCAATGAGCCTCACGTCAAAAAGCCACTCTGCCACAGGGATGAAGACATTGCAAATAAACACTTCTGGGGAACTCTCTCTCCTTAAATAACACATTTATAGAGCATCCAGATGTTGGTTTAACACTTAACGATTGTGGGAGAAAACAAAGCATGAAGGGCTGTGTTTGGTTTGGTTTGTGTTTTTTTTTTCTTTTCTTCTCCTTGATCTCATATATTGAGTGTGTACAAACAGATACTGTCTAAAAAAAGTAGAGGAAATCCATATATATGTATGTGTGCCAAGATAGTTACCAGTCCGTGGTAATAGCTGGGTCCTCCGAGGATGGAGGGAGGAAGCTGACCCTGCGAGAAGTGTGTTCTGCAACCCTGGGAGACATGACTTTGCTTCACTTTGGGATGGTCACAGTGAACCCGCCTTACCCAAATTATTTCCAGGCTGGTTGCAAGAAGTACAAGGGAAGAAAAAACCAAACCAAAACAAAAAGAGCAAAAAAAACCAAACCCAAACCAACCCCCAAACCTTTGTAATGAGGTGCCAGAGGTCCTGAAAGGAGACTTGAAAATTGAGGAGCAGGAACCAGATGAGGTCTTATGGCTTTAACCAGGGCTTTGCAAACGGTGCCGTGTGTTTTCCCAGTCCTTCAGGGGACAGGTCCTGCCTTTGAAAGCAAGGTGTCCCAGAAGGTCGAGGGACACTTGCAAATTGAGAACGTGGACCCACCGCTTTGCTCCTGGGGCTTGACCACCAGGTTGAGCTGGGTGAGCTTGCCGGGCAGCCGGGCACAGGCGAAGGCAGGGACCCTTCCTCAAACCCCAGCAGCTCTGCCCAGAAAGACCTGCGAACTTTTCGGAGAAGCTCATTATGGTCCCGGGGAACCGCTCTGAGCAAGAGATGTGTTTGGAAGCAAGGGGAAAGCGCTTGTGTTTTAATGAGTCATTTCACAGCGAGATTTATGTAGAGGAAATCTGGCTGCTTAATCCAGACTTCCTCCTGGCATAACCTATTTTTTGCTGGCTGTTGTTCTCCTCGCTTCCTTTGTTCCTCGGGTTGGGAGGGGGAGCCCTCAGCATCCTACACAGCTCTGCCATCCGAGAGGCAAGAGCAGTTCCAGCTGTTGCTGCTGGATATCAGATCGCCTTGCCCCTCCTCTCGGGAGCCGGAGTGGCCTCACCTTCGCAGCCATGTCACAGCTCCCCAAGCCTCCCCTGCTGCTCTTGTTGGATCCTCCAATTGCATAGTGAAGGAAGTGAGCAATGGCTATTTCTGTATGGGAAGAAGCGAGAAAACAAACAGTGGGTGGCATTTGTAAATCCGGTTCTGGGTCTCTATGGCCCAAAGAGTCTGCAGGATCGAGGCCATTCCCAGCCAGCGTAAAGTCATTAAGCTGAGCATCGCTGCTGGGATGCTTGTAGAACTCTTAAATATTGAAAACATCGGGAAAACCAAACTTAGGTTAATACAGGGCTTGCCGCAGGATAAGGCAACCCCATTAGTATGAGGCAACCGTGGGAAGCTGCTGTGCTGTTCCAGGTTAAATCACAGTAACGAAACACGGTCCATGAGCACTGCTGTCCTCTGGGGATGTGAGCACAAGGCACTTCCAAAAGGCAAAACTAGTTTTTGAGGCTCCACCGCCAAGCCCAATGACCACATGCCTAAATTTTGGCCCCATGGGAAACTGCTCTGTGCTATCACTGCATAAAATATATTTTGCAGAAAAGAGCTGAAAGCACAGCAACTGTTGCTAAATTGGGCTATTCCGGGTTAGCTTTGGGGGAGAAGAGCATCCTGGCTCCTGCCCCAAGGGCTCCTAGTGTGTTTGACACCAGCCTGTGGATGAAATACAGAGCCCTCTCCTGAACCCAGGGGTGTCTGTGGGGGGTTCGGATCACAGCTAAGGTCCCTGCAGCGTTTAGGTCCCCTTGAATAAGGCTGGGGATTTTCAGGGTCAGATTTGGGGGTTTAAGCATGTAAATGCCACCTGAGTTCTGCTTTAGGCACTGAGAATCATTTTCAAGTTGGTTTTAGCTTTTTGATCAATAATGTGTCCCGGTGGCTTCTCCAGGGTGGAAGCATCAGGGGACACGTGGGCTCATCTGCTCGAAGTTTGCTTTGAACAGAAGCCAAGACTTGAACAAGGATTTGGAAATCCTAGGCCAGTTTTGCAGAGCGGTGGGGATGCTGCGTTTGACAGAAAAAAATCAGTTTTGATATTTTCAGCGCTGAGCAGCCTTTATGTCCTATAGCAGCCCAGCGAATGATGACGGAGCCCTCCCTTGACTCTGCCTTTCTCTTTCCACCCTGACCTTCGGGACGCTGCCAAACCCCCCGCAAGGCTGTGCTGAATCGGGGGAAGTTATGATGGGTTTGGGTTGGTTATGGTGTTTTTTTTCCCCTTCATTCTGGCAACTTTTCTTCCTTCCTTGCCCCAAATGTCCAAGCTGATTAGGCCGTGGCTTCTTTTAGGTGACAAGACATTGGGGAATGTGTATAGATAGAGCGGAGACTGAATTATTTGGTTTTGGTTTTGGTTTGGGGCAGCTGGTTCTCAGGGTGAGGGCGGATTCCCACTAGTCTTCCCTCTCCCTCCACAGGCAGCATCCAGCACCAGCCACCAAGCCACAGCTATCTGAACTCCCATCCTCTGGCACCTCATCTCATCCTTCCAGCCGTCCTGGCCACTGTCCCCTGCTCTGAAGGCAGCAGCACTGCTCCTGCCCACCACCCGTCCGCTCTGTGCCTCTCTTTACCGCATCCTGAAAGGTTAACTTGAGCCCTTTTTTTCGTGCATTCACATAATACTATTTTCCCAGCCTGAGTTTCCCCTTTCCCGTTTCTAACGCACTGTTTCGGAATTTTCCAGCTCCCAATCGCCCTACATTAGTGCCTTTACTTTTCCCATCCCCTGACCTGAGACCAACTGGCTGGCTGTCCTCCGAATCAGGTTGTTTGCTTTCCTCAAACCCCCATCCTCCGAAAAAACTCGGAGCATGACCATTATTTCAGGGCCTGCCATAAGTGTCGGAGACAATTTAGTGAGCTGCCACTCACAAAGACTTTCTGCTTAGCAGCGCTGCATGTGTGCTTCTCTGAGCGTCTGCTTTAAAAACTGATGCTTAATAATACAGAATTAACACCTGAACTGAGGTCACACTCCCCATGCAACATCCCCACCATAAAATTCAGCAGATAGATAGTCTCTATCTCCTTTTATTATTATTTTTTCTTGTAGGAAACTATCATACCCTAGCTGCAAAATCTGCCCTGGAGTCTGGGAGAGCGGAACGAGGAGCCGTCGCTTAAAAATCAATTCATGGTGGTCTCAAGCTATGTTTTTGTTCTGGCACATTAAACAGAATGAAGACATATGTCTGAATTTAAGACATCCTTTTGGTTCCCTGTATACACGAGCCAGCCGAGAAATTTGAACTATTTCAAAGCGCTAGGAAAAAGAATTGTAGACACATCCTTTGTTTAGGCATATATTTTTAATTATCCTGCCTTTTAATATTCCTCTCCATTTGAGTATAATCAGAGAAAATAGATCCTGCTGGGCATTGTCATGCCTAATAAAAGTAAGACTGAACATCTGCAAATTTGGCGACAGTGTGGCGCATATGATGCACCAGCGGCCGAGCTGCATTCTTGTGTAATTATAACACCACATGCAGCTGTAATAGTGTAATTCTCTGTTTACATTAGTTCTAGCACTTATCCTAAACTCTGCTGGGTCGGGGTGCTAAGCATTTGCGAACTGGTAGTGTTTTTTTCCCCCTACTGAAGGAAGCTGAAAGGACAGGAAGACCGTATGTTGTCTGCCCATCGCCGAGACCCTGGGTTCGGGGGAATAACTGGTGCGAGGCAGGAGCCTGCTCCACTCTACAAGGCAGGGCTGGTGGTGTCACTGAAATTAGCGCCGTTAGAATTAAGCCAGAGAAAGTGAGAGCAGACTTCAGTCTTTCTATCTTCCTTTTTTTTTTTTTCGCGATGTGAAGCCCGCATCCTGCGGCAGCTGAAGCACACGCTTAACCAGGTATTCTGTGCGTTGCACAGCTGCCCCCGACGAAAACACAGTTTTGCCCCCATCTGACTGCCCCCCATCTGACCCTTTGGAGAGCCAAAGGCAGTGCTTTCTCCATCACTGCAGAAAAAGGTGGGCCATCTCGCCCTTCTGTGGAGCTGGAAGTCGGATATAAACTCCTCCGAGCAACCAATGCACATGGGCACGTACGGAGGAAAGGAGATGTCTTCTCCTCGCGGGCAGCTGTTTGCCTCCTGCACGTTCCACCTCCCTCCTGGCTCCTGTACATGCCGGGTGTGCTCCGTCCTTCCAGGGCCTGGGAATATGGAAAGCAGGCAACCGGGAAAAGTGACCCAGGAGAGGGAGCGAGAGGCACATTGACGTGTTCCCAGCCCTGGTAGACGTGCAAAGCTCAAGCTCTCAGCACGTATAAGCCTCTCCCTGAAGCATACCTTGTCCTTACCACTAGCCTTGACAGGGCTTCTCCGAGACACGTGCTGAATTTAGACCTATCAGCTGGGTAATTGAGCCTGGGATTATTACAGATGTGTTCTGCCCTTGTACATCCAAAATCCTCCCACACATTCAGGTTGTTTCTGTCCGACAGCACTTTGGTATCTAACTTAGCTGCCACAGCTGTATCATTTAGCTTTCCCTCAGAATGCAACAGCTCTGTGTTTGCAATGTTGCGTGTCCCAGCATCAACCCGCTCACAGAAATACAAGGGTGACGATGCTGTAGGTGTGCAGTCATGTCCGTCCTGGCCAGAGCAGGTGGGTGGGAGTGGGACAGAGCGAGTGGGGGATATAAGGGACCTCTGATGCTCTGGACTGTTTTGGGAGACAGGGATGATCTTCACCTCCTGCCCAAAATCAGCCACCCGCAGTAGCAATAGGAGGAGATAATTTTTACGCAGCATCGTAATTCCATCTCCAAGAAGGTCTCGACATTTCTCTGGGACTAAAACTGGATATTCGTGTGCCAAATACATGTCCCGAGCCATAAGGAGAAAATGCAAGAGGTGAATAAACGAAACTTTTGTGCCCATATAGCGAATGGGGTCTTCCCTGGCCCAAAAGTCCCAACTTGCAGCCTGACGTTAGAAGCCGTTAAACCATTGCCTAGGAAGCTCGGGGTGGCACCTCTGCTACGACGGCTCAGTCCTGATGTTTTGGGGCCATTCATCACTGCGCCCATTGAGAGGAAAAGGTCCTTCTTCTGCTGCTGGCGGGAGGCAATGCCCCCCATGGTGCCGTGCTTCCCAGCATGCTCCTACATGGACTTGCTGCACCAGGCATTGCCCGCACCCTCCAAGCAACTCGGGCGCTTCCAAGGCATCCTTTTTTTTATAAAGGCAGTGCCAAACCGAAGCTCTGCCACACCCTTCTGGCTTCTCTACCCAAAAATGGAGACCTACGGGCTGGCAATGCAACATCTGATGCCTGAATATTTGGAGCACAACCCACAAAGCTGAGCAACCTCCATCTTGCAGTGACTTTCAAAATTTTCGTTGTGCCGTAGTGGGAATAAAACGATCCCCCCCTGTACTCAGCCTGATGTTCACCGTTGGTGTGGGAGCTGCTTTATAGCGCACTGAAATCACCAGAGCTCGCAGGGTCCAGGAAGCCACCCCCAGCAACAACGGTGCTGCCGAGAGTGAATGCTCTTATTATAGCATCGCTTTAACTAACAGGCAGCGCTTTCCCTCTGCACATGTGCTCGGCAGCCGCCTGGCTGATCTTTTGAAAGGATGCCACGAGATGCAACACCAGATGCTGGAGTTTCCAGATAACGGTGGGCTCGACTGTGTCTTGTTCTTGGCTGCTGCACCAGAAAGGAAAAGGATAATAAAGGACCAGCTCACCATGGCAGGGGCTGCAAGCTGAGAATTTCTTTATATAATTTAAAAGCGGTGCAGCCAGAGAGGGAAATGATGCTGAAGGTACTAGGCCAGTTGTTGCATCTTCAAGCAAGGTGGGACCTTTGGCTGCTGTGAGCTCCTCGAGCTGCGACGATGACCGAAATCGGTTGGGGTTACCTCATCGCAAGGCTGAGGCGCGGTGGTGGTTTGCAGTTTACAGGGCCTGTCTAGTGTTCCAGCCTGCAATCTTATGTGCTGATGACAGCAGCAAGCACTAGCAGGGAGCGTGTACCGTTCCTGTTCACACGAGCGGCAGTTTGCTCCAATGCGCTGCCGGAGATGGGCTTTGCCATGGGTTTCAGGATAAAACAGGCTGGGATAGGAAGAGGGAGGTCAAGATTTTAGGTCTAATCTATTTTATGCAAACTATAGCTGTGTCCTGTGGAGAGTAAAAGAATATCGCATCAGTAACCAATCTTTAGAAACCTGCCTTAAATCTGGTGTGCCTTTGTGTCTGAAAGACTTTTTATTACAGTTCAAAAGTACTTTTGCATTTCAGTTTCAACACAACATGTTTTTTGTGACCCGCTCTCATGCCTGTATACTTCAGAGTCGTGATTATTGTACCGAGAATGCTTCAGAGGTGGCTGGCAAGGAAGGTATGCAAAATCCTGCCTCCCTACTGATGTGTCCAGTGGTTTTCCAGACGGTTTGGGCAGGCCTCGCAAGGCATGAGCAATGGGGCAGACAGGCCAGCATGACCAGCAAAGTGCCCATTTGCTGCTCCTGCTGAAATCCCTGGGTGCACGATTCAGTCTCGGGTGTATTTGCCTTTTGACCAAGCTGCCTATTAAATCAATTGAATCATACAGAAAGCAGCTACCGTCACCGATGTAACCTAGAAATACAATACATACAGCACAATCCCAGCTGTGAAACTTCATTAAACAAAACAATTAGGAAAACTGTCTGCTGGCCTTCCGCAATGGCTCTGGGGGCAAGGAACGTAGCCCGTTCCCAACCCACGCTTGACAGGAGAGACGACATGTGGCTGGAAGGATAGTGAGTTGGCAGATAAGCGTTAAAGCTTGTCTCTTGGGGTGTGTGTCTTGGTGTGTACTGTCCCCCAGTACGGTCTAAAGACCATTTGATTATTGTTTATTATATCATGTATATATGTTTATATATGTATACGTGCACTGTATTAATCCCAGATGTCTAGCACTCTCTGCAAAGGCTAAGAGTTCTTCCCATCCTTTACATCTTGGCTTGGTTGCTTGGGGTTTTGCCCTCCTCCGTAGCCACAACAAGAGACAGGCTGTTGGCAAGGTGCATGGCCCAATGGTTCTGTCCTGCTCACACTAATTTTGGGATCAAAATGCTATCAAAATTTCATGACTTTCAGCCTTTTGTACTAAGAGCCTTGTACTGACCAGCAGGGAGTGTTTGGGGGTGTGGAGGGAGGGTGTTCTCTGGACCAATTTCTTTGCTTGACGGCTTTTGACTGTGAGGGATGTTTGTCCCATGCTGATGGTCCTCTCCCTCTGTAAACGTGCTGGTGAATACTTCTGCTTCAGCCTGGAAGCGGTGCACTGCCAGACAGTAACAGCGTACAGTTTGTGTGCTGTAACAGCGGAAAAGAGGAAAACACAGAGTGTGTCAACACCCTGCAGCATCCCAGGAGCTTTGTGCAGCATCTCACCAGGGAAACCACTTGCTTAATGCTCCAGGTGAGACATCCAGCCCCGTGCTCATCTCTTCTGCAAGTGCACAACGATGGGCGATACTGTCTTCCAAAAGGGCTCCTTCCCTGGCACGTTTGAAACAAAACCAAAGAGCCTTCCCAAATACTCTGCAAAGAGATTTCCCCTGGGCAGAGCACAGCTGTGTTGCTCCATGGGCTATGTGACCACGCTATGATATTGCAGTGACATTCCATATATTCCCTATGCATTATGGCATTATGTATTATCTTATACACCCACCCACACCGTTTCATATTTATTCATCATTAAGCAAATACAATCAACCCCCACATTCCAGAAATGCGCCAGCTTGCAGCTAATTAAAACCACTGTGTACTTCGTTATCCCAGCTTTTCTTCGGCTCCAGTTTCCGCAGTCCAAAAGAAATTAAAAGGAGTTGGTTCTGGCACGGCTTTCCCTCCTCTGGCTCCACATTCCTCGGGGTCTTACGGGAATTGCTCGAATTCTCAGATGTTGTTAAACAATCAAAGAGTAAATATTCCATCACATCCTGATTTTTCTAAAATGGTTGTGGTTGCAGAGAACAGCTTCTGTAAAGGGGGCTGAGCCCAGCAGGCTTGCAACTAGCGGTTACTGAATGGCCACAAATTAAAGGCAGCCAAAAAAAAAAAAAAAAAGAAAAAAAAGAAGCAAGCCTGGACCACAAGCGAGCGAGATCGAGACGTGTGCTGAAGCGTGGATGAGTTTTGTGTCCGCCGATCGCCACAAGGAAGGATGCGCTTGCTTTAGAGGGACTGCCAAACTGTAGAGTACAATTCTCAGCATTCAGCACAAGTCCCCTGATAAAGGCGCCAAGTCCCAGAGCCCAGGTGAGGTTTAAATGCACAGGATTTGTGCAGGAGCTGCAAGCTCTAATGTATACATCTTCATAGCTGCTGTCCTCCTCAAACCATCACAAGTGATGTTGTATATGGCATGTAGTGACTGGAGAGGGGGAATGGCTTCAAACTGGAAGAGATTTAGATTAGATATCAGGAAGAAATTTTTCACTGTGAGGGTGGTGAGCCCTCAGGTTGCCCCGAGAAGCTGTGGCTGCCCCATCCCTTGAGGTGTTCAAGGCTAGGCTGGACGGGGCTTGGAGCGACCTGCGCTGGTGGGAGGTGTCCCTGCCCAAGGCAGAGGGGTTGGAACTGGATGAGCTTTAAGGTCCCTTCCAACCTAGACCATTCTGTGATTCTATGATATCCAAGGGGCTTTAAAGTCTTGTGGAGGACAAGTTAGGCTGTGGCTGACCCAGAAGAGGGCAGAGGTGCTCCTTCCTACCCAGCCTGGCATTGAGGTGGCTTCAGGAACCACCAGTACATGCCACCAGCTCTGCAGCCTTCCCAGCACCTTATCTGACACCTTTGCAAAGCGTGACATTCATCATGTTGCTTCTCCCACTCCCAGCATGTTGCAATCAAATGGTGTGGGCTGTTAATAAAATGACTGGCACTGAAGAGAAAACACTTGGGTTTTAGCTGGAGAAATCTTTGGGTTGCAAGCATACTGGTTAACTGCATGGCTCTGTATTTTCATGAGCAGAATATCAGCTCTTACTTTCTTAAAAGTAGTCCCATGTCTGAAGATGTTTTCGAGATATATTCAGACTGATATTGTTCAGAGATTTAAAACGTTCAGGCAGGAGTGACTCTGTTGGTCCTTATGTATTCGCCCTCAATTGAATACAGTACAGATGAAGGTGAAATGCTTATTTTTAAAGGTTTTTCATGTAATCTTTTTCATTTAACTGCCAATTAGTTAAAATCACATCAGGGAGGCAAACCATAAGGTGTTAAGCTCACTGATTCAAACATTAATCCTAGCCTCAAGGATCAGTGTTTTACCTCAGCATGAAAATAATACCTCACTACCTTTTAAACAAATATCTCATTTATTTAAAAGTGAAATTTTTGAAGGCTGTCATACAGTTTTTAGATTCAGTGGTGTTTCCAAGCTGTGGTTGTAACCACAGAGGTCTGCAGGGGTAGAAGGGGTGAGGTTTTTAGCAGAGGCAATAGCATCTATCAGAGAAACTTGAGATTTGGAAAAACAGAGAAGTGTTGGGCAAATTGCCTCTCCTCATATTTTTCTTTTCCTTCCCTTATTCCCTCCCCATGCCCTCACTGTATAGAGCACCCCATCCTTTGGAAAGAAATGCTGCATTTTATCCCCCAACAACAACATCAAGGGACAGTCCCTGCTCTTGGGTGTTGTGTTTGCCCAAGCAGCAGGTGACTTCTCCGGTCTTTGGCCTCTTCAAATCCTCTTGTTCCTCCTTTTAAAACACAGTTCTTTCAGGAGGGCTGAGATGAAAGTTTCCATTAAAACAAGCCCCCACCATTGAACGAAGGCCAGCTTGGGCGGCGTGGCCGCCAACACGCCGACTGCACGAGCCTTTCATCTCCCAGCTGCCCTCCCCACCCGGCTGTTTGTCCCTGCCCCAGCAGCAAAGGTTGTTTGTCTTCGGTGCAAGACTTCAGCCTGCAAAACTTTGAAGTTTGCTGCCTGGCTCGGTGTCACCTACTGTTCCTGTCAGCAGCGGCCAGATAAACCCGATGGGCTCAAGGTGTCTGCTCTAATGCCTTCATTGACACATCAGCTTGTCTTCAAATGCTTGGGTAAATGGCTGAGTGTGGAGATAGTAATGCGTCATTAATCCCCTGCCAGATAAGCACCCTGCTGTATGTGCTGGCCCTCGCTTCCTAAGGCCCTAACAACCCCCAAACCTTACAAATTAGCACCTCACCAAGATCAAAGATTTGGCTTTCCTTTCTTTCTGCCGTTACCTACTGGCAGGGTTTAGACACCGAGCCCTCTCCGGCCAGCGCTACTCTTCCTCCGGTTACAGAGCAAATGGTTAAATCACACTGGCGTGAAGGTTTGGGTGCCTTTCCACGGTCATTTCCCCACAGAAATAATCTGGGAGAGGAAATCTTTTCTCTTACAGCAATTTAGTTATTTCTTTTTCATTGCCCACCTAAGCTTACGATGAAAGCGGTAAAATTCTCCCAAGGCTTATGATTACAAATATATTGCATTTTGTGCAATCACAATTTTAAAGGATACTTCATACGAAACCATATTACCTAACATGACGGAAGGGACATTGCTCGGTCTTTCCTGCAAATGCCCTGCAAAGCCATTGACTGGTCTTGTCCTGCACAACAGACCAAGCCCAGCACAAGTGCGGTGAAAATAATGTCTTCTGTGGACGGATCTGAAAAGTGCAATGCGCACACACGGAGCATCTTACAAAAGAAAATAAAATATTTTTCATCAAAAGACTGTTTTAACTTCTCCTTTGACCTGGTGTGGAGCACCATGCATCTGCGTGAGCAACAGCTATGGATAAATACTACCTTGTATACAACATCTTTCGCATACATATAAAGTGTGCAGGAAAAGTGGATACTGGCATCAGCCATGCTGCAGCTCTCAGTGTTTCAGTCATGTATGTAACATGTTCTATATAGAGGTGCCCGCCATTAAAAAAGTGTCAGCATTTAAACCAAACAAAAGAATTGATGTTATGATGAAGATGATAGAGGAGTTGGATCTCCCGCAACCAGCCACCTCAGCAGGCAACCAGATCTGAAATAGGGGCATCTGGAGAGGAACAGATGAAGATGCATGTAAGCCAGCCAGTAGAAAATGATGAAAATACCAGTATAGTTAAGGCTTAAAGAAATCAGTATGTATTTTCAGGCAGGGTTCATCACTCTAGAGATCTCAGGAGGTCTTGAAACTGCTGCTGGGTTTTGCCCTAATACCTTTTTTCAACAAAGAACAGGTCGTTTATTCCCAAAGGTCATTTATTCCCAAAGGCACCCTCCTCCCTCTCCTTATGCAATACCTTAGTGATTAAAGCATCTGTTTAGGATGTGGGAGATACACACCGATGTTCCTCCTTGCCTGGAGGGGTTTGGACCTAATCTCCAACATCAGGAGAGCAGCCAGCCAGCTGGGCAAGCGCATGAGGAGAGGGAGGAGGAGAGATCTCCCACCCAGCCCCACATCACAACTCCTGGAGGGCTGGGTAACATAAAATAATTAAAAAAAAAAAAAACAAACAACCAAACACAAAAACAAAACAAAAGAACCCTCTCTTTAAAATGAAAAGAGATAAGTGTTCCTGTAGGTCACACATGTCATTCTTTCAAAGAAGAGAGTTGGCATCTTCCTTTTTACCCACAAAGTTAAGCAGGAAAAAGTGATATCCTGGTGAAACCAGGGTTTAAATGAAGTATCATGAAGTTTTAATGGAGTTTAATGAACTTTTCATTTTTGATGAACTTCCTCTTTTATGCTATTAAATAACTCCTCCTACCCATGAAAGAGCTGCCAGTGCCTTTCTCAGGACAAGTGAAAAGTGGTTTCTGTACACAGAGGGCAAAGTTTTATCATCTGTGGCTTGTGCTATGAGCCATTTCCTTGGGTAGGAAAGAAATTATTTAGAAAGCAAATGCCTGTAGCACATTTGTGAGGGTGGTGAGACACTGGCGCAGGCTGCCCAGGGAAGTTGTGGAGGCCCCATCCCTGGAGGGTCAAGGCCAGGCTGGATGTGGCTTGGAGAAACCTGGGCTTGTGGGAGGTGTCCCTGCCCAGAGCAGGGGGGTGGGACTGGATGATCCCTTCCAACCCAAACCATTCTATGATTCTGTGATTCTATGGTTTAGCAAACACTGCCCAGAAAAAAAATGATGCTTGGTTTGGTTTGGCTGTGATGGCTTGAACGTGCCACTGCTTTAACCGCAGAGGATACTTTACACAGTGGCTTCTCCTGCTCCATTCGTGTCCCGGACGTGTGACAGCATTAGGAGCAGTGAAAGCACATGAAAAAAAGATTGCTATTAGTAATAAATATATTCTTTTAACAGTGTTTTAAGTCATTCCTTCCAAAATAATAAGCACTACACCGACCCATTTCCAACATGCCAAACCGTTCCTCCAGCAAGCCCAGTGGGTTTTCTAACTCTGTGTTGTTCAAAAGGCTGGATAATGGATGAAGGAACAGCTCCACGCTAAATTGGAGGAGGCGATGCTTATCATTTAACCTTTGCAGTGACGGACCTTCACAGCTGAGGTCCTCCCTTGCCCTCAGCTCCTGGGAGGTCTGTGGTGACCCATAGCTTCCTCTGAAGCCACAGACACAGTGATGGGCTCTGGATCCACCAGGGCCTGTTGCACCAAACTGGAATTTCGGGCAAGGTGCATTAGCTTCAGCTCAAAAATGAGCTGGGGGTACCCACACTTAGAGACTAGGGATGGGATTTGGTCACCTAAATGCAGTTGTTAGAGGTGATGTGGGGTATGCAGAACATCTCCAGCTCCTGTTCCTCAGGGTATAGGTCTCCTACAGGTCCCGCATTGTATCTGCTGGTCCGCTTTGATTGGAAGTGAAAATCTGGGGATCCTGGCAGGGTCTAGCAGGAGAGGAGGATGCCAGACTGAGACATTATCTGAAGTCAGTCCGTGGCAATCGGCAAGTGGAAGAGCAGATGTGAGGTCTTCCTACTCAATCTCCTGCCTCTCCTTTTGAAGTGTGAGATTAATGACCATATCAGATTGTTGACTTTACAGAGGCTGTACTCGGGGCTAATGTCATAGTGTGATACTTCAATAGCGGGAGGACGACCCTCACGTCTGACAAAAGCAGCTAATAAACAAAGATAAATTGAATGTACTTCCAGGTTATTAATGACTTCCCAGCACAGTAATCTCTAGAAACAATAGGGAAATGTTTACTCAGTGGGTTATAGTTTTACTTAGGTTAATGGCTGTTGAATTAACCGGCAGCTCTGGCGATGCATCAGTGTGTGCTTCATGGCAGCATCCTGCAGGGACGGATCAAATGGTATGTTTTGGGTTTGGGGGGGAAGGAGAGCTCAGCTGTGACCTGTCTTCTCCAATACGTGGAGACACTGGGAAAAATAATTGGAAGGACTCTTTGCCCAGTGCCGCACGGAAGATGAAGCGCTCTGTTTATCTGCTCGTGTTTGCCTAGTCTTTCTTCTTTGTCTTCAAAGCACTTGGCCAGCATTATCCCATTAATGTCCGAGTGGGAAAGGTAAGCAATGGGGACCGGTGTGGGGACAACCCTCTGTGCTGCTGATGTTCGCGAGCACCACCGGGAGCCAGCTATGGGGAACATCCGCCTCAAAATGGTGCATATTCCCCAAATGCAGGGCAAGGAAAGTCGGACACTGCTCAGGTCCTGCTCCTTACGGGGTAAGGATGCTGCCCATGGTATAGGCTGAACCACTGCTGCACGGACCTGGATTTACTGGGAAAACTCTGAAGCAGATGCCTGGCCTTGATAAGTCATTTCCAATAGATAAAATGAATCCTCCCACTGGGGTTCTGTGCAAATAGGAGCTATGCACATGCGCATGCACCTGGGCACCTCAGCTACACGCAGTGACTGTCTGCCCATGGGTACGGCAATACTGGTTTTAAATACAGGACCCTTTTCCCATTTGAAAAAAAGGTTTTGTTTTTTACCCATGGTTGCCCAGTAGAAGTAGAGCCAAAGCGTAAGCAGAGACACCGAGAAACTGAGGTTTGTTTTTCTATTGCTTTTCTGAACAATTTGAACACTGTAATTTCGGCATGTGGTTCGGCTGAAGGCAATCCCACTGGGACGCTGCAGGATGTGAGAGCAGTTTCTCCATAGGCAATGGTTCTTTAAGGAATACTTTATTGATTTCTTCTTCTTCTTCTGCCTTCCTTCAAGCCCAAAATTGCTGAG
Organism: Ibidorhyncha struthersii; assembly: GCA_013398815.1. NCBI lineage: Eukaryota > Metazoa > Chordata > Aves > Charadriiformes > Charadriidae > Ibidorhyncha > Ibidorhyncha struthersii. The sequence goes on from VZSZ01008020.1 coordinate 214,564, forward strand.
AAAAAGCTTGTGAGCCTGGGTGCCCAGGAGGAGAGATGGAGGGGCAGCACCAGGGGTGAAAGCAATATGGTTTTAAAAGAAAAAGAGATAAAATTCCAAATATTTGGAGTAGCAGCACAAGCCCAACGTTGCTCTCAGCTTTGCAAATCTTTGGGTGTCTCTCCCAGTGAATTCTCGAGCCGCTGCCAGCCGGAGGGCAAGAAAACCAACGTGAATTACATCTGGTCTCATGCTGTCAAGAGCCATGTGTAGGGTCTTACCGTGAATTAAAACTTTTATAATAATAATAAAAAAATAATAATCCCCCATGCTTTCTTACCTGCCCGGCAAGGACACCATGACGGGCAGCATCTCATTTTCCGCGTGCAATGTCTTGACATTTCAGTTTTGGTTTTTTTTTTATCAGGCGCTTAAATTATAGCTCCGTCGCCGGCGGTCACCTGCTGAGCGGCACTGTCGTTCGCACTCCCCATCTTCCTGTCTGCTGGTCGTGTCAGAAGGTCGCACAGCGTGAGCAGCCTGATTTATGGGCTCACCAGAGTGCACAAAGGCTTTCGGAGGAAGTCGGAGCTCTCCTGCCAGCGCCTTTCAAGGCCGGTGAGTCGGGCGGCGCGGGGCTGCTGCAAGGAGCTGCCGCCCAGATGAGGATGCTGCACCGGCAGCGCGGTGCTGCGGGGCGCGCGCCCGCCCAACGGAAACGGGCTGCTTGCTTTTTGGCTTTATAAGCAGAGATAGAGAAAAAAAACCCCAATAATATTTAAAAAAAATATATATAAACCAATAATTTTAAAAAATCAGGATACAAAATTTAATACTTCGCCTATAATATTGCTTCATATTTAAAGAGCTGATGCTGCTCTTCAGTGACGTGTTATCGCTTTGGGAGCAATGTGTCTCAAGAGAAATCCAAACCTCTTTTTTTTTTTTTTTTTTNNCCAGCTCCAGGCAGGCAGGTGGGTACCATCCCTGCACCTGAGTCGAGCACAGGTGGCAATAGCCCATGTGGAAAGGATGAGAGCTGCGGTGAGGTAACTGGCAAATATATTTTGATTTTTTTTAACCTCTGTTTGAGCATTTGCTACCTGAAGTCTCAGTGATTTTTAGAAGTTAGTAAAAGCTAAATAAATGCAGTCGTCCCCGCATGCGTCCAGTGGGTATTTTACTTGTCCAGAAAGCAGTGTAACATGAATCCAAACAAATCTACTTTCTTTTCTTATTATTATTTTATTTTATTTTTAGCAAAAAGGACCCTCATGACGATTTACTATGTTTTTTAAATTTTTTTTGCCGATTTTTTTGTGCCTGTGCACATCACTTCCATAGCAAGTATACACTCAGCCTGCACTTGGCTACGCCTCCTGTATGCCATCCACCCCATGTGAAACAGGAGTCCTGTTACGTGCCTCGATGGCTGTGCTGATTTAAGATATTAATCTTTATAGAGAAAGATTAAATTTTTGTTTCGCAGCCTTTTTTTCTTTTATAAGTGTCCTGGTGGAAAGTGCTCCTGTGGCTTATTAAGGAGAATGGGATGCTACCTTCTTTAGGTGAGCACTCCAGGGAAAACATTTCCATTTTTGTGTTGATATCCCACGTTTTTGCCATAGTAATTGTAAATGTCTCTTTAAAAAATAATTCTCCAAAGCAGAAAATATATTTGATTTATGGCTGAGAGAGCCATGGCCAGAGGAACCTCAAAGGGCAGTTATCAGTATGTTAATGCATATACATGGATGTGTGTGAAAGCAATGACATATGTTGATATATAGATACCATCGTGCATCTTCTTTTTCACTTAGGAATGAAGGGGGGGGAGGGGGACGGAACCCCAAACAAGTTCTCTGGCCCTGAAATTCAATGAAAAATTACACTTCAAAGTATCTGACTGTATTGAAGGGAGGGAAATACTGCAACAGTAGTCTTTCTTGCACTGGTTCCTCATGGTGTTGGATATAGTTAAAGGAAAAGTTTGCATGAGTCTCGCACAGCAAATCAAAACGTTTCAGTGAAAGAAACCAGCTTTGAAGGGACCACCTACCATAAACATTATTCTGAAAGCTTAAATTCTTCGCACAAGCATCCAAAGAGTAAATGATAAACAGATGAGGGAGCAAACTGAAATTTCACAGAGTTGTATCTTTAACTTTCTGCATGTGTCAAAGAAATACATCTTTTAAAAGAGCAGCGGAGCTGTTTACTATTAACAGCATCACTTTATTTATATACACAGCACCCGGCACTATTCTGATCCACTTGATCTGACACTTGAAGAGATTACTCCTTGGCTACCAAGCTACAGTCTCATTTACTGTAACATAACTTTTATTTTTGCTGGTCACTGGTGTATGCCTACATTACAGTGATCAGATTGCACGCAATTTTTGTCATCTTTAGATGTTCTATAAAGCATATTTTCAGGTGCGTACAACTTCTATTACTGACTGCACTGGGAACAAACAAATTGCAGCAGCTGTAATGAAAATTTGGGCATTTAATAGCCCTGAATTGGCTTTATTTTGTTGCCTTCCTAGAAGTTGTCCATCACTTTCTGACCCCGCCAGCAGCACTTAGCACCCCCAACGTCTGCCGGCACCCTTCGGCCGGCCACACCACCCACTCCACCGTGGCCCACCATTTCCAAATGACCTCTGCTGGTTTAATTGGTGACAAATTTATAAATTAGTTCAGCCAACAGCACTTGGATGTGCAACTCCAATATATCATGAGCCGTGTACAGAGGATATTTATGGCTGAGAACAAAAAAAGAAAAAAACAAAAACCAACTAAACCTATTTTGCTGGCTGTCGGGTCACTGTAAAAATCCTGGAGTGGTCTGGAAAAAAGCCACCAGCTGAAATATAAGAGGTCAGAGATGTCTCATGGCAAATAAAACACACCCGCCAGACTCCTTTGTAATAAATAAACAAGGAAATAAAAGGGCCTAATGAACAAACTGTTTGTCTTTCACAAGATGCTGTGGAGCCCTGAGCACCCGACCGCTGCATCCCAGCAGCTGCGGGCAGTCACATTCCTCCCGGTGAATTAGCCCCATCATTTATAAATATATTCCTCAACCAGCAAGTTGCTGGCTTCCCCTGGTGCAGGTGAGAGGAAACTATTTGGTCCAAACCCTTTCGATTTTGGAAGCCACACATGTTTGTGACAGTCTGACCTGGCCAGATAGATTTGTATTGTATGGAGGAAACCAGACTGGTGGCGGTGGTGACTACTGACTGTTCTAGAGACACCACCATTGTCCAGCAAAACTGGGCATCTTGTGGAGACCGAGGCTTTCTGTGCCTGTGGCATGACATTTAAGTTCCTAACTATAAATAAACGGAACTTTGGACTGATCTGAGGGTTTAATGCCTCATTGGCCCCAGAAATTCTACTTGTATTTCTGAGATCCTGGATTTTTCTTTACCCGAGGCAACATCCCTTCTTCACTGTTCAGAACCAGTGAACCCAGCATTTTGAGATGGGAGTTTGATAAAAGCCATAGGGTTAACTGCCCAAGGACACTTGGGATGCCCATGACCTACTAGCACCCTCTTCTTCTGTACGATCTTCTTTTAAAATCCTTTCTCCCCTGTCTCTAATTTGGAAACTGCATGACCACCACAGATCCATGGGCATGGCCAGATACCCCAAACCCTACCTTGGACATGGCCTCCACTTTCCCCACCTCAATGAGTCCCAAACCGAAATGAGCTTGCATGGCCTCTCTTGAGGAAAAATTAACTGTGCCAGGTAGTGGTGCAGGTGAAAGGGAGCATGGACTCTTTGTATTTGGGAAGAAAAAAATGATCTTAAATCATTTCATGGTCAAAACCCAAACCATTTCAATATGGGGAGCCCAGGTCTCCTGTAGCTCCTCCTTGCACCTCCGACCTCACCTAGTAAAGGGCAAAGACTCAACACAGGATGAGTTTTTGTGTGCTCCACGCTACTGGCCATGACCGAAGACCTGGACAGGACTGAAATGGTGATGGCATTTCAGTGTGGTGGCCAAATCTTTCCACTCTGAGATCCCCAGTAACAGGGTTTGGAAACACCTACCTTGTGCTCCACGGTCAATAGGATTCAGTTTGCATGCGTGTCCATCCAGGCTTTAATGAAAGGATCCCGGGTGAAATCTGTTCATCTGCAGTCTCTCATTTCAACACATCCCTAAGTATACTGTGTGTGCCCTGGAGAACTAGTAACCTACTATCAAGGGCCTGATACTGTGAAATGTGGAGCAATTCCTGGGAGGTGCTGAGCATCCGCAACCCCCAGAAGTCGCTCCGCACTTCCCAGCACCAAATAAACAGGGAGAGTTATTCCAAGGTCTGCAAACCAAAGCAAGGATCCAACCCAAGCCAGCTCTTGCCCTGTGTTATTTGCATCTTGCTATGTTTAACTCCAGATCACAGTTTTTAGTAAATTGGGCTCGAAAATTATTCGAGCGGGTTAGAGTTTGGCTGGCGGCTGGCAAACCTTGGGTAGTCATTTCCTGTTCCTGTTATTTAGCTACTTTTACATTCATCAGAGTTAATGCGGTAGGCTTTTAGCAGCAGACATCTCTTCTTTTTAGGATGGAAAGTCTGTAAGAGAGGAGGACAATGAACTATGAACTGGGGCCACCAGCCTGGCTGGTGCCTGAAACCCCAGGAAGACAATGGGCTCGTGGTGGCGGCCAGCAGTGGGATGTGGGCTCTCCAGCTCATACCTCTGGATACCAGACCTGGAGGCACTCTGGCAAACAATCCGTATTAGAAGAAGCCAAAGCCTTGCTTTCCAAGATTTTGGCCCTAAAAAAAAAAAAAAAAGGGGGTTGCAC
>VZSZ01008020.1:219393-230738 GCA_013398815.1 Ibidorhyncha struthersii
AAAAGTGTGTTGACCTACAATTTTGGGCATTAATCTTGGTCCCATTGTGTGAAATGAAATAATTTGTATATTTTTTCCAGCTTGCCTGGAGGCACTTGCCAACAAACACAGTGATGCGTGGATGGATTTGTGCAATGAAACAGCCGTAGTGGTTGAGCCCTCATGCAGACACTGTTCCCAGTTGGAGACTGGACCCTCATGCAGCTTATTCACTTTTCTTTTTTGAAATTACCGTAATTAAAGAAAAAGCAACAAGCCCAGACATGCAACAATTGGCAAGAAAGGAATGTCAAATGGGACCCTCCCTGGGTGTCGGTCACACAGCAGGAGTGTCACTGCTGCATGAAGATGCTACCATGTCACCTTTTAGGAGTAAAAGCATCCCTTGGCTAATCATTAAGCACTTCTTAATCTAATCATTATTTCAATTTGGTGCTTGAATTCAGTTTGCTTGTAGAACATAATAAACCCTATTTCACAAAAAAAAAAAAAACACCTTCCCTTATAATCGTGGGATATGAATATATATATTTTTTTTAATCAAAAGACTTTAAAAAGGCTGGTGAGGGTCCTACCCACTGGAAAAGGGGAAACATAACCCCTATTTTCAAAAAGAAAAAAAAAAAAGGAAGACCCAGGGAGCTACAGGCCAGTCAGTCTCACCTCTCCAGCAAGATCATGGAGCAAATCCTCCTGGAAACTCTGCTAAGGCACATGGAAAAAAAGGAGGTCATTGGTAGCAACCAGCATGGCTTCACCAAGGGCAAGTCATGCCTGACAAATTTGGTGGCCTTCTATGAGGGGTTTACAGTGGCAGTGGACAAGGGAAGAGCAACTGATGTCATTTAGCTGAACTTGTGCAAAGCATCTGACACCGTCCCGCACGATATCCTGGTCTCTAAATTGAAGAGACATGGATTCAACAGATGGACTGCTTAGTGGATAAAAAACTGGCAGGACAGTCACACTCAAAGAGTTGTGGCTGACACCTCCATGTTCAAGTGGAGACCAGTTACGAGTGGTGTTCCTCAGGGGTCGGTACTGGGACTGCTGCTGTTCAACATCTTTGTCTGTGACATGGACAGTGGGATTGAGTGCACCCTCAGCAAGTTTGCCAATGACACCAAGCTGTGTGATGAGGCAGACACACGGGAGAGGAGGGATACCATCCAGAGGGACCTGGATGGGTTGGAGAGGTGGGCCCATGCCAACCTCATGAAGTTCAAGAAGGCCAAGTGCAAGGTCCTGCACGCAGGTCAGGGCAATTCCAAGCACAAATCCAGGCTGGGCAGAGAATGGATTGAGAGCAGCCCTGAGGAGAAGGACCTGGGCGTGCTGATTGACGAGAAGCTCAACATAGGGTGGCAATGAGCAATCACAGCCCAGAAGGCCAACTGTATCCTGGACTGCATCAGAAGAAGAACGGCCAGCAGGGTGAGGGAGGGGATTCTGCCCCTCTGCTCTGCTCTGGGAAGACCCCACCTGGAGTAATGCATCCAGCTCTGGGGCCCCCAACATAAGAAGGACATGGACCTGTTGGAGCGGGGCCAGAGGAGGGCCACGAAGATGATCCGAGGGCTGGAGCCCCTCTGCTGTGAGGACAGGCTGAGAGAGTTCGGGGTGTTCAGCCTGGAGAAGAGAAGGCTCAGGCTCCGGGGATACCTTATAGCCCCTTCCAGTCCTTAAAGGGGGCCTACAGGAGGGCTGGGGAGGGACTTTTTACAAGGGCGTGTAGTGATAGGACAAGGGGGAATGGCTTCAAACTGGGAGAGGGGAGATTTAGGTTAGATATTAAGAGGAAGTTTTTCACTGTGAGAGTGGTGAGGCAGTGTCCCAGGCCGCCCAGAGAAGCTGTGGCTGCCCCATCCCTGGAGGTGTCCAAGACCAGGTTGGACGGAGCTTGGAGCAACCTGGGCTGGGGGGAGGTGTCCCTGCCCAGGGCAGGGGGTTGGAACTAGATGATCAAGGTCCATTCCAACCTAAACTATTCGATTATTAATTGGGATGAATCATCTGATGCAGCAAATTAAGAGATATCAAGTCTACAAGTGAAAGAGCTACATATTAGCCAAATAGTTTTTCATTGGGATCAAATGCTGGCTTGACTCACTTACTGCCCTTCTGCTGTTTACGCAGAGCTGCCCCATGGTGTTAGGTATATTATACATGATTATTCTCTCAAAGCTGTACTCTTCTTCCTACAATAGCTTCACTACTACTTAATTTGTGAGCAGTTCAAGGGCAGCTAGATGCTTGCCTTTGCTTCTGTCAACCACAGTGACACAGGGCAGAGTTTCACTTTCAGTGTAAGAATATGGCCAAGAAACCCATCGGTGTCGTTGTTATCCCACCCCGTGCAAGAACACTGGGTAAGTGGACATCGTTGCTGAGGAGTCAGATAATCCTAGGACTGAACTCCATTGAATAATGCAAAATTGAAACAATTCAGGCCATGGTGGTATCTGGGATGCTTCTTGCTGGAATGACACCTACTTGTATGAGGAAGGGCTGGCTGCTGGGACATGGTTTTGGGCAGAAGGGCTGAATTTAATTTCAGCCTAACTAGACCAAACATGGTGCTATTTGTGTGCTCTTTTTCCCAGTACAATGGTGTAAATACTTTCTTAGACGTCCCCTAGGGTGTAGCACTGGGGAAAGACACCCAGAATTTCCCTTCCAACCATGTATAGAGTCTATTGCAATGCATGGGCTACTGTTACTTACAGATTATGGGTTCTTTTCCCCCTAAATTGCCATGTTTTCCTTCAGTTAAGTCATAGTCACATGGACAAGATCACAGCTTGGTGATCATGGGACTACAGTAGACAAATTTTCTGTGGGTGTTGAGTTGGAGAAAAAGGTGGCTCGGAAAGGTGGCAGGAAAGTGTCCTGTGTGTTCCTGTGTCCTGGGGAAAAAAAAAGGAGTGATGCCCTGGTTGTAGGCAGAGGCAAAGGCTCCTGTATTCTTGCTGGGCACGTGGGTAGCTGTATAAATTTTTGCTGATGTATCGTTGGAATCCACTTCCCAATCCCACTACAGCCTTGGAAAGGCTTTGTTGCTGAAGCCACCCTATGCCAGGGCAGAATTAGATTTGAAGCTCGCCTAAATTGGGGTGTGAGCAGTGGCGTGGTCTTGCCATTCTGCCAAAAATTAAACCCTGTTGCCATCCTCCTCCCATTCTGCACCCAGCTTGATGTGCTTTGAGGAATAACAGGTCATGCCAGCTTCTGACAAATGACTCCTGTGATGCTGAAGGTCACTTTGTGTTATGTGTGTGTGTGTGCGGCCAGCTGAAACACGGCATGAGTATCACTTCTTGGTGCCATGGCAAAACTGCTTCCAGGCTGAGCCAACAAGAAGAATGCTATTGATAAAAGTTAAGAGAATGAAGATGATAGAGGCCCTGCTGTTACTAGCTGAAAGGAAAATAGATTTTTGGACTGCAGCGGCGGAGGGCAGAAATCAAGATGCTCTTGGGATGCCTCCAACGACTGGTCCTGCAGTACTGTGCCAGGAGCTGAATCAGGAACCAAATCTAACCCAAATTAGGTTAGAAAAACTTCGTGGGGCCGCAGAAATGGAGTTGAGGAGAGGCTGCGGAGCTGAATCTAACTGTCAAAACCACAATGGTGAGGCTAGCCGCAGAATAGCTCTAAGCTAAAGGTAAGTGGCAGACAAACATGTGAGTTCCTCGACATGCAAGACACAGGTCTCTTTTTTCCGTCATTTCACTTTAAAAAAAAAAATAATCATTTTGAGTCCCTGTTTTGCTAGACTGTCAATCCTTTAAACACAACAGGGTTGGTTCCTAGTTGGGGAATAACCACAAGCCAATTAGAAGTTAAATTGTTGAGCAGTATGCATCTAATTGAAGTCTCTACTTTCTGCCTGTTATTTTTAGCGTTTGGACCGAGCTGCAGCTCCACGTAGGGTATAATCATGTTTATTTAAGAGCAACGTGTACCTCAGTGAGAAAAATAAAATCCAGCAGGCAGAGCTGTTTTTTACCAAATATACATGGGCGGGTGGTACACTTCAGGTCTAGACTGCTCTGTCTCTCTTGTTGTATGCTATCTCCCACCGGGCATGCATCCTTCTGGCTTCAAGTGTCTGCCTGTAATATGTGTGCGCACACGCTTTAATGCAAAGAGCATTTTTCCCTGTTCTTTTATTATCATTTATTGTCATCTATTATCATCATTTCCTGATCCTCTTCCATGTACGTCAGAGCAGTGACAAGAGACTTGGGTTGTGCTGGAGCAAATAGATGGGCTGACACCATTATAACTTAGAAGGTAAAATTCTGAAGAAGGTTCCATGAGTCAGTCCTGAGCAGCCTCCCCTTTCCCAGGCAGGTTTGGGGGTATTTTGGACACGGTCTCGGCTATTTAAGCAGTGATCTGAAGTGCAACAGCAAAATGATCGTGTTGGAGTTTCTGGGTTGCTTACAGCAAGGGGAGGCATAGAAAATAGTTATTTGCTGGAAGTTTTCGGTATCTGGGCTCTAAACGGTCAGCGGACCGTTGGGATGGGACAACCTCAACATCAGGTTGGATGTCTTGAAAGTCAAGACATTTTTGTCTATGCTTGATGGATGAGTAAAGGGATGGAAAGAGAAAGCAGGACAAGGGAACCAAATCCCATCAAAAAAGACCTGTCCCGCAACTTGTCAAGTGAAAATAAAAGGGTTGAGACAAGTCAGGAGTAAGTCAGAGGGTGGACAGCCACCTGATAGCTGATGTTGGGTTGCAAATGAGACCATCAAGTCAGTGCTGTAAGAGGTGAAGACATGACAACACGGGACACGTGTTGGGAACCAGAGCAGAGAGGAGCAGATCTGTAACGTGACGCACAGGCTGAACAGTGAGGGAGGAAGAGCTTAAGAGCTTTAAGCCATTTTTTAGTCAGAGGTTGCAACAGGAGCTCTGGATCTGCCAAAATACCACATCAGTCATCTTCGCTTTAGTAATGATAAGAAGGGAGATAGGGAGGCCAATTTGTGCCTTAAAAAGCTCTGTCTGTACCATGACTGCTCATCATGATGTAATCGGCTTGTTTCCTTAAAACACCCCAAGGAAGAAAACAAAACCAAAGCCCCAGCAGAACCCAGTGTTATACTAGCTCTTAGTAACATCTGATTTTTCTTATTCATCTTTCTTTTATATATGCCTGTTGAATAGCTTGCGTGCAAGCCAAGTCCCATTGGGAGGAAAATAGTGGTTTTTTTTCAGGAATTTTGCATACATTCCTCTTTCTCGCCACAAAAGGGGTTTGAGCTGGTTTCAATGAGAAGCCATAAATTTTATTCAAAAAATTCCCACACTGATTTATCCCATCTCAGTGGCTCTGCAAAACATAAAGCCAGTACTAAGCAAAACCCAGCAGCGCCCTTCCTAAAATACAAGCCTGGAAAGATAAGCCCCAGAATTTTGTCCTAAATCAAGAAGTGCATGCCCTTGCTCCTTATCCTGTTTCACAGCGTTAGATGTGAAATCCTCAGATGGAGTCGATTTGAAAGTTATTAAAACGACGTTGACAAGGAGGAAATAAAAACCAAAATATGTGCAAACTGATGCTCTGAAGCTCAAAAATATTTAAGGGCTAAACTAAGAAACTGAGGTTGTTGAGTTACCCAAACACTCCTATAGAATACATTTATCTTTGTAACAGGCAGAGGCTGGCAGCGGTCTTCAAATTTTAATGACAGTGAAGGTTTTTAACAGCAGTAAGCTACTTACTAGTAAGAAGTGTTCAGGATGAGGGTGTTATGACAACAAAGAAAACTCCAGCTTTGGAAGGCTCTTGCTTTACGAATTATTTATTTAATTACATCCGCAGCTTAAGACAGAGTCAGATCTAAGAAAGGATCAAGATGCCCAAAGAAGAAGGGTCTGGCTTTCTAGGCCATTGTATTTCCCACACATTGAAGAATTGTCTAAGAACAAAAGATGAAAAACACCACCAGAAGCACAACGTCAGGTCTGGTCCCATCTCCAGGGGTTGTTTAAGCAGTTCTTGAAGCTGGTTCCCACAGCTTAAGGATGGTGCTTGGGTTGCACAGCCACCATCACATCAGCGCAGTAGGGAGGATGTCATGAGCTCGCAGGACATGGCCCCACCCATAGGACACGCCAACAGGACCCTGTGCAACATCAGAAACTTTCTGGGGCAGAACCTGGCCTTTTCTCAAGCCCAGAACCAAAGTTCAGTAACGTGGACAGATGATCTGTTAAGCAGCAGACGAGGATGGGAAAAACGCAGACGTACAGCTAATACCTGGGGTTGCTCAACAGCATGAAAATCAGGCGCTAGACAGCTTCCAAGCATTAGAGGTGTTCGCCACTAGTTTGCTGACTATTCCTATATGAACTGTATAACAACTGTTTACTGCATAACAAAAGGTCAAACAGCAACCTATAGGGTAGCATGCAACTCAATTTTCAGCACGTCAGTAAACTTTTAAAGAGCAATGAAACTTGGAAGATCTGCAGGAGAGAAAACCAGTATTCTTCCATCCAGCTGGTTGGTGGTGTGGCATTTTAAAATGCTATGGTACCATGAAGACTCCACTCCAAATGCAATGGGCATCTATAAACCACACAATACAAATAAGTCCACAGAGGCAGCAACAGGATATTTTGCTGGATAATAAGGACCCTACCAGAATTGCATGCTATGATGACTCCTTGTCCCAAGTTGTCAAAAAAAACCCTTGGTGGGCTTTAAAAGGGATCCAAGTGAGCTTTACAGGTCAGATGGAAGCTGGAAGACTCTTTTCCCAGTACGATGCTTTGGCCAACAATTAAATGATATATTTTTAGGAACATGATATCTGAAACGAAAGAATGATAAGTTATTTACAGCTCTGGAAAAAACTCATGATTAGAAATTTTCAGTGTACGTGACATGAACTGAAGGAAGGGTTTTCCCCTCCTTGCTGATCACTCTGGCTTGCAGTGGCATCAAAATATAACCTGGGAAATACTAAGTTGGTTTCTCCAGGAACCCTTCACGCCTCTCCTTGCCAGTGCCTCCACTTGGTGTGGTAGGACCACTGCAGCCACTGCCAGCTTTCAACGATATTGAACTAGTGCTGTCCTCAGCTTCTGAGCTCCTGGGGCAATACAAAATCCTACAACAAGGATTAAAACACATCAATAATTTGGGTCACAAGGTCTTCCCTTTCGCATTCCTACTGCTTTCTAGTTGATCAGACATATAAGCTGACAGCAGCTGCTACCAACAAGCGCTGCCGATTTTCTGATGGAAATAATATCAGACTGTTAGGGCAAAGGGCATCCAGCTTGGGAATGGGATTAGCCCTTTATCACTCTGCTGGAAGTAGAGTAGATCACTGGCACGTGGCCAGGTTTCATGACCTAGACAGTCCCTGTCTGCCTCCAAAGGGACTCCTCACCAAGGAGGAGCTGGAAGCTCTCCCCAACACATGTTGGGACAAAATACTCCGATATTGTTTGTAAGTGTGCCTTGTCTTGACAAGAGGAGGCCAAGACAACATCTTGCACGAATGAGTCTTCTCTAAAATTCACATAAATACTCTGGGGCAATGCTGAGTTTGAGTAGGAACATTGCCCCTGAATGAAGGTGTTGGCCCAACCAGCTCCGGGACAGACAGGTTGGGCTGTTACCTCAGCAAAGATACCTGAACAAAAGTAGCGTACACCCCATAACCCTGACAGTCTTAAAAAAAATGAAAAGCTACATCTAGAAGCAGATATCTGCACAAAGGATTTGGGGTTTAGGCTGCAAGCTCAAGAGCCCATGAGATTAAGTGGTCCCTGTGGATGGGGGTGGAGTAAAGCCTGAAAACAGCTCCAGGCCCTTTCCTTACCTCCTTTCTGAGCGCAGCCCATGGGTTGCGGTATGCAAGAAGCAAGTCTCCAAATACGGGAAAGATCTGGGCTCGTTGCTATCGTGGCCATCACTCATTCCCCCTACACAGGCTGGACTGCAGCCAAGAGAAATTACGTTTCTTGGGCTGATCATTTATGGTCAGGCATTCCTCCTGGCTAAGGCAGCTAAAGCCTCGCTAACGTGAGAAGAGACATCTGGGACAGCAAAGCCACCGTGATAGGGAAGGATCAGCGTGAGCCAGTCCTTTGGGAGGATGGGCAATTTGGGATGACCTAAAGCCAGCAGAGACCTGCTCATATACAAGTTAAAGAAGGAAGAGCAGAGCAGAAGACACACACACACACAGAGCAGACATTTGTGATGGAAATCAGCTCCATTAGCATTTCACTTCTTCACCTCCCAACCCACACCCCATGGACCACAGCCTGCTCTGGCAAGCTGAGTTGCCATTTTCCTGAACGTCTTCCTCCCGGAGACAAGATGACCTCAGCTTGGCAGTGGGTGCAAAAAACCTGCTTTTCATTAGAGGAGGAGTCCAGGGATGCTCTCCACACTTCTAAAAATTGGACCATGGCAGGACCTTTTATACCCTTTGTTGTCATTCTGCTGCACATCAGTGGTGAGATGCTCCTCGTGTATGCAAGCTAAAATAAATTTAAATTATAGTTTTGATTTACTGTTCCTTGTGTGAATCCAATTATTCTGAAAAAGAAGTGTGAAGTCCAGGTCCTACCTGACTAGGATTATCTGACTTCTTACGAAGTTGTGAAGTTGTCATTTTGAAGTGCCACCTGTACAACAAAAGGCTGGCTATAAAGCTACAAAACTCCTGCAGATCAGTAGAAAATAGAGAATTAATTAAGAAGGTGAGAGGTCAAAACTATACAGAAATACTTTCATCTGTGGTGAATTGGTTCTTAAGATTAAAAAAAAAAAGAGCAAGCGAACCAATTTTGGAACATGTTCTTCCACACTTTGGCTTTCTGTTCATTAGTGATTTATGATGGCGTTGGCGTATTTTTATGCCAACCTCATAAAACTCAAGAATATTAAGTAGTGCACAGTAACATGAAATACATAATTTAGTTTTTTTTTTCCAAAACACATCCACCTTAAGACAAAAGCCATTAGACAACCTGGCCTGCTACAAGTCCTTCATTGCGCAGAACGAATACAGCTGGAAGATGTGCTGCTCACATCAGCCTGGAGTTTTGGGAGCTCATTTCCACAAGGACAACAGGGCAGAGGATGAGACAGGGCTCAGGGTCGCTGCTGTCTTGCCAGGGTTCTTCTTCCAGTGATGGAGCTCTTGCACGATCACTTATTTTTCTCAAAATCAGCATATTGAACCAATTACATGTTTCAGACGAGGCTCAGTTTAAAACTAAAAATAAATAAATAAACAAAAATAGACCAACACTCCCCCGTGGGTCTGACACCCACACACTTGCAGCCCAAGATCATATTCTCAAAGAGGCAACAGCAGGGCCTTACGGAACCAATATTCAAGACAAACAAAACAAAAGTAATAATTAAATAAATCCCACCCCCCCCAGACGCTTATAGTATCATCCTTCCCAATGCCAACAATCAGCATTTAGAGATTTCCTCAGCCAGTAATTGCACCCGAACCTCCATCTTCTATGAATTTGCCTTGTCCCCATGTGACTTAATTTATGAGTGTTCATTTTGTGGCCACCGGTTACACAACTTGGCCATGTGCTGGGTTTGTTTTAAACCCTCTGGCTGAATAGTCCATCTCCTTCTTGCATTGTAAGAAACAAAAATAACCACTTGGTCACCTCTTCGGCATTGTTTACAGCTTTACAGACCTCTCCTGCCCTCCCTTAAGTCACCTCTTTTCCAGCTGAGAAGAGCTGCCAAACCTTCCCTTGTATGGGAGCACACCCTCACCTCCTTACCCTTTATTTTTCATAGCTCTGCTATACGATATGCTTCTGGAGTCATTTGGTATTGCCATGTTGTCTGGTAATATTTTTCTAGTCTGCTACTGGGATTTTAATTTTTTTTTTCCAGATTGACCTGTCCTGACTCTAAGTTTGATCTACAAATTTACTATTAAAGAAAGCTTAAGGGGGGGGGGGGNAAAAAAGGCTCTAGGGGGGGGGGGGGAGTAGTCATTAGAGCTAAAAAGCACAAGTCCCAGCGCTCATCCTTCTAGGATGCCATCACCTCCTTCCCCCACAAGCAGCAGCTGTCTGTTCCCATGGGTGGCTCCCCAGTCATTTCAAAGGGGGGAACCCTTTGTTTTCTCCAGCAGCAGCTACATCCCTTTGGTGAAGCTCCTCACCAAAGTATTGGCAATCAGCTGGATCACCTTCCTCTAACCTCCATGTTGATTCTTCTAACCGCTTCTCCTAGACTGGCAAAACACCGCTTTCTCATGCAAAACTCTTTGCCTGCTCCACAATATCCATCCATCCATCCATCCATCCATCCATCCATCCATCCACAGCTGCTCTTTCCTCACCCACCCATTCAGGTCTGGGATTTGGAGAGGTGGGGAAACCCCTAGTAGATCTCAGAGGGGGGAGGTTTAACATCCCATTGTGGCCCAGCTGCACCTCTCACCCACCCCAGCCAACCCTTTCATCGGGCTGCGGCCATTTGCATGCTGATGGACTTATTACTCACTTAAATCACCTGCTAATGGGTCCCCTCCCTCACTGAGAGGTAGATTAGAAGCTCTGCCCAGAAGTGCCCTTCTTAAGTATCTCAGTTATCCTCACCTCCCTCTTAAGGTGTTAATTAGGGACACAAGTCAGACACTGGGAGGGGAAAAAAAGAAGGGAAAAAAGCTACTTAGGAAAAAAAATAGTAAAAGACATCTTTTTGGATTAGCAGGGACGTAGTATATTTGTTTGAAGAAGCGCAAAGCATGGAGGAAACCATACCTTTAATGCTCTGCAAGGGGTGCTGAGGAGCTGGGCCACCCGGATGGTCCCCATCCCACCTCAGGTGAGATCAAGGCTTGCTTCACCAAGCCCTCAGCTGAAAGGCTTAGATAAAGAACAGCTTAAGCAGGTGGGTTAACTCCCCACAGGAAAAACCCAGTCCCAAATCCGAGGGAAAACAAACCCCCCAAAAAACCCAAACCAAAAGCTTTCTGTATTGCATTACATCCGTAGAGGTTTTCACCTGCTCTCTCTCTTTCAGGGCTTTCATCTTTCTGAGCCAAAACGTGCAGTCTTCTGCTCGGTGTCAGAAGAGGTGAGTATGTATATATACATATATAAAAAAAAAAGAACTTTTCTCATCTTAATACCTGTGGGTGGATTTAAGGACTTTCGTAACCCTTTCTTGTACGAGTACAGAGAGGGGGTTTGTTCCTCGGACTGGCATTTTCAGTGGCATGGGAGTTTAGTGTTAAATGTGATGTGAAGACTGGTGGAAGCAAGGGGAGCATAAGCATCTATTTTAAAGCTTTGTTTCTTTTTTTTTTTTTTTT
>VZSZ01008020.1:237965-292235 GCA_013398815.1 Ibidorhyncha struthersii
CTGATAACGGCATAATGCTGTCATTCGTTTTATTTTTTTTTCGCTATTCCCCATCAGGTTGGGCTGTGTCAGGCGTCGCCATTAAACCCCAGCGGCCCCTCTCACCACCACCACCCAATCGCCCACCCAGCTGCTCTGCCGGCACCCCGCTAGTGGCCATTTCAGGCCCCAAAATGCTCCAGCCCGGCTAATAACTGGCTGGGGAAATTTTGGCAAGTGCCACGGGCAGGTGCTGGTGGAAGTGGGTTCGGCTGAGTCAGCAGCCGGGGCTTTGCTATTTTTAGCCCGCAAGAATGAGGGCCACACCTTGTCCCCAAATCCCTGTGTTCCCACCCCCCCCGCAGTTTCAGGTGAGGGCCGCGCCACGCCGGGCTTTGCGTTGTATGATTAACTCAGACCCGTGATTGCCGCATCCCGCGAAACCCTTTCGTGATGTTTCCCGCCTCCTGCTTGGGCAGTTATCATCACATTTATTTCCCTCCTGGAGGGATGTTTTCTTGCTCTTTTCCCCATTTGTTTTACCCGTGTCCGCATAGCACTGAAGTACCGCACGGAGACTGAAAGACAGTTGGGTCACGCAGGGGCTGAGCACTTTCCCCGGGGACGGATTTACATCTACCGGCATTTAAATTTACCTATTTGCACCCCGAATGCTGCGAAATGTAGGTGTCATCCTACACTTCTTCATCATTCTTTCCTTCTTCATCCTACGCATCTTCAGGACATCCCATGGCTGTGCCGCCACTAACGGCAGTGCCTCTGTGCCACCACCTCTCGGTGTTCACCGTAAGGGACAGTGACGAGGAGAGCGTCGCTCCCGAGTGGTTCGACGTGGGCGTTGTTGGTAGTCACATCCCACCGAGGGATGACGCAGATTGCGTCGGAAATACGGTCCCTTTCCAGCCGCATGCGCCGGACCCGCTTCTATTGGCAGCGATCGGAATATAAAGTGGATTCTTCACCCCTGAGGAGTAGATGTGCTGCAAATGTGCTTATTGCTTAGCACGTTCAGGGAATAATCGGGGTTGGATGAGAGGTGTGGGGGTCACCCGGGGCCAACCCTGCTCCAACAGGACCCTCGTCGGCCTCGGACCCCTTTGGCCGGAGTGCGCGGGGTGACGCGGGTGCTCAAATAGGCATTAAACTGCAGTAGCTGCGGCCATTTGCCTTTGCATCCTGTAGAAAAAATCCCTGTCCCGGTAGTAATCTCTTAAGTAATGTTATGTAATCTCTTAACATTTCGTTTGGTTATCTCTTACCGCGTATCATCGCTAAGAAGAATAGAAAAACCAAAAACCCCAATTTAGTCGCTAAGCAGAAGAACCCTCCCAAACTTGGCTTCTGCTGCGGAAGAGAGCTGCTGACACGCTGTTCAAAAGTAATTATTTTTATTTCAACTCTATAAAGTATACAACAGGCACTCAGCAATTACAGCTGCAGGGAAAATACAGAGCAAAACAAAAGCGGTTAAAGTGTAGGAAAAAAAGTTCTCAAATCTACATCAAAATTGAGTGCGACCGGCCGACGACTGGTGGATGACCAACATTCGTCCGACAAACAAAACCTCTTTCATGTAAGAAGAAAACTGGAGAAAATGAGAATATAAAACTAAGGGCAAGTGTAAAAACAGCATCAATTGGGACTCGGGATGATAGGCGACTCCGAACCAAAATTCCCCCTTTTGCTGGTAAAGCCCGAAAACCGCCCGAGTCTCAGCGTTAGCGCTGGTTGACATGGCCAGGGAGCGGCAGAGGACAANTGGTAGGGAAAAGCACGGATCCTGTTTTGTTGAGTGGTGCAAACGAGCTACGCCTTTGCGTTGGGGTCTGGGGGGTGGTGTGTGGTTCAGGTCAAAAAAAGGCAGGTTGGGTTGCACACCGAGTCGCTCGTCGTCTTTTTTTTTTTTAACTCTCCAGGCAGAGATTCCTTAAAGGGGTTTGTGTAAGACGGGGAGGTTGGCGCTGGACGGCACGATGGGTTGAACCTGCACGGCTTAGCAAAACAGGAATACCTGTCTACGGACTGATAGGATGTCATATATTAATTTGACCCGCACGTAACATTTATACATTTCACAGAAATGACTCTGTATCTCATTAACAGATACACAGCTCTGGTACATTGAACAGAAATAAGAGAACGACTTCATAATTTCTGTAATTCATCAATATTATATAATAAAGGCTTAGAAATCGGTAGCAGAAAGAACTGTAAAACGCAGCAAGCTAAGAAAGGACGACATTTTGAGGTGTGTTTGTCTTTGTCATGCAGCATAACACCAAATTTGTAGTATTTTTTGTTTTGTTTTGTTTTTTTTTTTAATAGGATGCCATGGATTTAAGGCACTTGCAACAATGCCAGACAGCTAGTCATGTTCTAAAACTATGGGACAGATGAGTTAACAGTACAGTTGACATAAAGTTTAATAATACTGACAATTATGACATTAATTCAAGTCTACCTTGATCTAAAAACATTACATTACAAATAAGAAAATGAAGTAATAATGCCGTGGAACTCTAAAAGAAAAAGTTTATAGGTGTACCACAAAATATCAACACGGAAATACCTATTTACATAAATATTCGCTTGTGGTCCTGTTGTTTTAAATAAGAGTTTGCTATGGGTAATGCAGCACTGTGAGAAGCTACGGATCGTCTGTGTCTTAACGACACCGATTTTGGTACACTCGCTTGAAATACGGGAGCTGGTTTCCCCTTATGCAAATACGCCATCATCCCGTATATTAAAAAAAAGGAGACAAAGAAGAAAGAACACTAAGTGGAAACACAGAGGCAATCTGTTGTTGTGAATATATATATATATATAATGCAACTCAAATATATTACTTATAAATGAAGGCATTTATCATATACATACGCTAAGTATGGTGTTGAAAGTAGGCTTAGGAAAGGTGTCGGAAGTCGAGTGAGGTGTTTGATACCATAAATAAACTTCTGTTCGGTACAGGGCGCACTGCACGCTGCAGGTATGAATTACCATGCGCGGCGCAAGGAAAAAAAGGGATAGGAAAAAGAAAAAGAACTCACCAGCCCATTTTAAAACCTTCTCCTGGTAATGTTTTTGGTTTGCCCCCCCCCTCCAAAATCATGTTGCTCTTTCCTCCTGGTAACCCCTTGACTGACAATTGCATCTCAGCTACTGAATATTGTTGTTTTGGGACAAACTCCTCTCTACGTTCTTCTATGGAAAGATACCAAACGCGACACGTTTTTCTCCACCAACGTCGCTGTATTGTTGAGTGAAAAAACAGGGGGATGCGAGTGAAGAATTCGGCATTTAGGCAGCAGCCTGTGTGCTAAGATGCCTAGGGATTTCTTTCGCCCTCGTACTCTTCATCGGCTTTCAGTGTCTTCCACGGGAGCAAGCGCATATTCGCCCTATATGAGTAACTCCCGGGAGACCTAGTTACTGTCTCTTCCCTACGGTTTTGAAGGCAAACAAAGTTTTAATGATTCGCGACTAGCGGAAATAACCTTTGGTTCCTGTGGCGATGGCATCATCTCACCCTTCAGAAAATCAGGAAGGCAATTCAGCCTTCCAAAGGCCAAGCTCTTTAGTTTGCTGGCAAAGAGTAGACGTTGTCAACGCTGTCAAAGAAGGGGAGAAAAAAACCTTTTTAATACACTCTGTTAAGTCATTTTCGCTAGGACCATGGGGAAGAGTTGGGATCTAGCATGGGGAAAATAATTTTTTTACTGTTAAAGCGTACATTTTCTGCATACTATGTAGACAGAAGTCATATGAATGACTTTTCAGCAGAAGTTGGATCATTCCAGCATGTACAACAGCTCTCGGCAGCTCCGAGATGAAATGGGGCAGCATCTGCTCATTTTCTGGGGCAGAGACTGAAAGCACCTACACTTTTAGTCCCATGCATGGGCAACAAGCAGGCATCCAGGACAGGATTCCTCTGTTACGTCCTACAAATCCGAGTAGACTGCAGTAAAGCAAAGGAAAAGCAGTGGAAGCGAGGGAAAAGCGTACGGATGGTAATATTGTTTTCCCCAGCTCTTTTTTTCATACGAGCTGACTCTGCTCTAGCTGTCCCTGTGCTTTAAACGTTGTCACTGGGGACCTGGTACACAGGAGACATGGCGACCTCGCACAAACACATCCAATATTGTTTTTTCCACTTAATTCCACTGACTTTCCTGTGGAGCTCTTCTGTCTGGTGAGGCGTTAGGATTACATTTTTAGGGGCAACATTACAAACAGAGCCAGCAAACTGGCCCTGTACCACTTTCTATTTTAACTGGCTTTGTACTAAACACGGAGGAGATGCAGACACGGAGACGTAAAACCACCTAAGAGCGTGATGGAGAACGATGCCTCTTGCTACATATTTCCGAAATGGTGGTTGACTCAATTTATATTCACAGATGAAGGATGTACATAGCACCTCTAAAGTACATTACAGGTCTTGTATTTTCCCTTTGGGTTCTAAAAAGGTAAAGTTAAGCTTAGTTTTATGCCTAATAGCTAATCAGTAAGACCAGTGGGCTGCTGTCACTTTATTACAGGACCGCTATTTAAGCACTATTTTATACGTAAAATGGATTAAATTTATGATTTTTTTTTTTTGTCATGCAGTTATGTATTTGTACCAAGGGAAAGGAAAATAAAAAAACCCAAACCCCAAATGTCATGTTACAGTATGTTCTCGGCTGTATGAGAGAAGTGACCCATATCTGCCTTAACAGGATCGAGAGCAGTTGTGCTTTTGTTTTACCAGGCTAAAAAAAAAATAAAAATTCTCAAAAAGAAAGAGGAAAGGTAACATTCAGTCTTGTCAAGAATACCGCTCGGAAAGAGAAAGGACAAATTTTACCACTGCTTTGACGTGAACTCTTTGACCAGTACCGTTGTGGTCCTCCTTTGCTCCTACACTGGCCTACAGTAGAAGACCTAGAGAGTTTGGAGGGTGGGAAGAGCCCAAATCCTGCACTGTATTTAGCTACAGCACTTAATAAATTACTATTGATCCTACTGATAAAGCCAGTACCTTGCAGCTAGAATTAAGTGTGTCTTACACTACGTATGTCTCGACTTTTATAATTAAGAGCGCAGCAAGATCATCGCAGTGATAGAAAACATTATCTCTTTACTGGTGAAAGGCTTTGCGTCAGGACCACCATGTCAACTGCTATTTTAAGTTCGAACATAAAACATGAAAAGCACTATTGTCATCTAAGCAATAAGTCCTAATGCCACTGTAGTTACTGTAGCAGCATCAATCAAGGCATCATGGTGACCCCGAGCACTAATCCTCCCCAGTTCTTTCGGTTTTGCTGGCAGCCATGTCCCAGGAAGCTGTCTTCAGCAAGGCAGGTAAAAGACATTAAAAATCTATGTCCCATCCTGAGTTGTCGTCAGGGGGCGG
The DNA here is from genome assembly GCA_013398815.1 of Ibidorhyncha struthersii. Lineage (NCBI taxonomy): Eukaryota > Metazoa > Chordata > Aves > Charadriiformes > Charadriidae > Ibidorhyncha > Ibidorhyncha struthersii. The sequence continues at coordinate 243,370 of VZSZ01008020.1, forward strand.
CTCATCACTGTCCTCTGGGAAGCTGTCAAAATTGCTTGTGTCTGTTGGAGATGCAACCTGCAGAAAGAAGTGACAAGAAGGGGACAGTCATCAAAGTGGACCTCTGTGGATATTTCCTCTATGTCTCACAACCGCGACCATTCAAGAGCGTTCATCGCTAACTGCAGCAAGCAAGAAAAGTTCTGCATTCAACAATTTTTTGCAGAATCCCAGGAGGACTTCCCAGCCCCTCCTGCTCTCATGATCCAGGCCCTCTAGGGTCTCTAATTCAAGAGCAACTGTCCGACCTATTGGTACACGGTTGGCAGAAAAGCCTTGGCCCTGGAACAAATTGCCCAGAGAAGTTTAGGAAGCTCCATCCCTGGAGGTGTTCAAGGCCAGGTTGGACGGGGCTTGGAGCAACCTGGGCTGGTGGGAGGTGTCCCTGCCCAGGGCAGGGGGGTGGAACTGGATGATCTTCAAGGTCCCCTCCAACCCAAACTATTCTGTGATCCCCAAAGCCCAGGATTTCCAAATTTTACGGCTCCAGGATGCTGAATTGGAGGCCATGAGCTTTGCCCTTGCCGTCTTTGAGCTTCCTGACAAGTATTGCTCAGCCTATAGAGCCTACCAGAGAAACCCATCCTCTTAGGATGAAGGCCAAGTACATTTCTTTTGGGGAAATAATGTCATCTAAAATCTACCATAACTAGGTAATTTCTAATTCTTTTGCTTTTCAGTGATGACTGAAACTTTCTTACAGTGAGACCCTGATAGGTTCAGTGCAATTTAAAAAAATGAAACAACACGAAACGAGACCAGCAGCTCTCCACACCAAACTAATCAGTGTCTTACTAGAGAAAACTGGAACTTTTAAGCCGTACCCCAAGTAGGCAGAGCAGGCTGGAGGGGATTGCGCTTGCCACCGGAGTGCTGTGCAGGCAACACTTGCTGTATTTTTTAGCTGTTTCACTTGTGCAGCTGGTGGAGAAGCCACGGCCAGAGCCCAGCCTATAGTCCAGGAGACATATTTGATGCTGGATGCAGCTATAAACCTTGGGAAAAGACTATTTGATCAACAAGGGCGGCAACTTCAGCTCTGAATTTCATTTGCTGCCCAGCTGCATCAGCATTTCTGGGCTGCTGAAAACATCTTGGGGAAAATGAAACTCCTCGAATAACCAACTCATTTTGAAAAAAAAACCCCAACCCAACACGTAAAAGCTTAGTGGAGTACTACAGTGATGAGATGTTTTGCTGTGTAGTGAGTGCTGTTTACTTTGTTGGTGCTGGCAAGGTTGAGTCGGAGATCCTCTGCCCTTTGGGGTCCTCACCTTTGGGATGCTCCACCCTTGCCCTCCTCCATGGTGCCATGGGCTGGACCACGTCCCTCTGTCTCTTTCACAGAATCACAGAATAGTCAGGGTTGGAAGGGACCTCTGGAGATCATCTAGTCCAACCCCCCCCGCCAGAGCAGGGTCACCTACAACAGGTTGCACAGGACAGCGTCCAGGTGGGTTTTGAATGTCTCCGAAGTGGGAGACTCCACAACCTCTCTGGGCAGCCTGTTCCAGTGCTCCACCACCCTCAAAGTAAAGAAGTTCCTCCTCATGTTAAGATGGAACTTCCTATGTTCAAGCTTGTGCCCATTACCCCTCGTCCTATCAATGGGCACCACTGAAAAAAGACTGCTCCCATCCCCCTGGCATCCTCCCTTCAAGTATTTGAAAGCATTAATAAGATCCCCCCTCAATCTTCTTTTCTCTAGACTAAAGAGACCCAAATCCCTCAGCCTTTCCTCATATGAAAGATGTTCTAACCCCTCATCATCTTTGTAGCCCTTTGCTGGACCCTCTCCAGCAGATCCCTGTCCTTCTTGAACCGGGGAGCCCAGAACTGGACACAGTACTCCAGATGCGGCCTCACCAGGGCAGAGTAGAGGGGGAGGATGACCTCCCTCGACCTGCTGGCCACACTCTTTTTGATGCACCCCAGGATGCCATTGGCCCTCTTGGACGCCAGGGCACATTGCTGGCTCATGGTCATCCTGTTGTCCACCAGGACTCCCAGGTCCCTTTCCACAGAGCTGCTCTCCAGGAGGTCAGCCCCCAACCTGTACTGATGCATGGGGTTATTCCTCCCTAGATGCAGTACCCTACATTTACCCTTGTTGAATTTCATTAGATTCCTCTCTGCCCAACTCTCCAGCCTGTCCAGGTCACGCTGTAAAGCAGCACAGCCTTCTGGCGTGTCAGCCACGCCCCATGTGAGCTCTCCCTCTGGGAGTAGAAGTGTTGGGGATGTATGTACAAGATACCGGCTGCCAAAGTACGAGAGATGCAGTCAGTGCGGCCATTCACGGAGAACGCGCACCAGCTGGAGCTTCCTGCAAAAGCCTCTCAGCAGTGATGGACAACGCGTAAGTGGACTGCACTGGGTGAAAGCATCTACTGAGCTCCCTGGGGCTCCTCTGCAGATGTCCACTCTGGGAGCACCTAGCAGGGCAGGCATGGTTTTTTGAGCTCTGGTTAGACGACGCTTTAAGGGAAATAAGCCTTGCTTTGGGAAATGGATTGCCTTTTGTGTTCATCTGACAAAATAAAAAGGCTGAGTATATCCAACATCTCAAATATAGAGTGTTTTCTTTCTCTTAGAAGAAATATGATTTGGGGAAGAAAGGTTGGATCAATTGTTACTCGACTGATCGGACGTCACCTGATAGGACGTCACCAGACCCGTGAACGTACAGCCTCGATGATGTCAAGAAATAACACCAACAAAGTGAAATGGGTGCTCACACAACCCTTTTCTCCTACCGCAGTGGACCTAACTGAAAAAGCAAAGAAAACGCGATTTCCTGCACAACAGGCTGGAGACTGGCCTTCCTCCAGGCAATGCCAAAAGCTGATCGACTTTATGTGGTGCTAATGCTGTTGTGTGCGACTCCCCACAGGTCTGAGGTCCAGGTCACCTACGTGGCCTGCAGTCCTTCACTGTCAGAGACATGGGAACAAATGTCCCTCTCAACACCCTCTCCAGCCAAGAAGGGACACTCTAGATTTATCTCCTGTCCACCCATGAAGATAAGTGCAAATGTCAGTATCAGCTGTCTGGCTGCTTACCAATGTCAGGGCTTGAGATGAATTATGATCCCTCTCAAAGGCAAGAGCTCTGACGCAAGACAGCACATCTTTGGAAGTCAAGAAGTAGGAGAAGCTTTCTGGGACAGCCCATCACAGACTTAAGTGGTGGTATCAAGGCTCAGCTGCTCCCCGAAGCAAAGTCCTAGGAGCAGGCTGTAAACCGAGATCTCCTAAAATCCTGTGGAGTAAGAGCTAAGGAGCAGCTTCCGATTGCTTCTTGCATAGTACAACATAACCACTGACGAGGGCTTATGAACTGGGGAAGGTTTTTTGTCATAAGAAAATAGCTCATCTCTGTGTTTAGCCCTGGTGGCTCCTTTCCAGTTAACAAGGAGAGGTGCACTGATTGAAGGAAAAAGCCACTTCTTCTCCCAGAGCTGTCTACTTCAGGCAGTTGGGATGTTTGCCAGAAGCAACCGAGCTGGTTGTGGAAAACAAGGCTGAGTGGGAAAGACAGCTTTGGGATGGACGAGGTTCACTAGTTAATGGAGGCAGGTTTTGGAGAGGATCTCAAGAGTATGTTTAGAGAAGATATTAGTCCTAAGAGCTCTAGGAAAGAATGAGCTGAGGGCAATTTATGGCTGCCAGCACTGAGCTGTCCTGGAAGAAGGATTCCTCTGAAGAGGGAAGGATGCTCCTGTCTACTTTGGACAGCCTTGATGGTGGTGTTCTGGCGAAAAGGGTGACAGCAGATCACTCTCTTGGGAGCAATCACAGACATGTTCCCTGACAGGACGTCACCAGACCCGTGAACGTACAGCCTTGATGATGTCAAGAAATAACACCAACGAAGTGAAATGGGTGCTCACACAACCCTTTTCTCCTACCGCATTGGACCTAACTGAAAAAGCAAAGAAAACGTGATTTCCTGCACAACAGGCTGGAGACTGGCCTTCCTCCAGGCAATGCCAAACGAGCAGAGACCTTTTCTGGTGGTGGAGCATCGTCCCAGCTTGGGGACGTCAGAGAGCAATTCGTGCCCATAGAGAGCCACTGAAGTCACTGCTGCTGGTTGCGCTGCCTGAGGACATATGCAGGGTCCATATGTATATTGGGTAAAAGCAGTATTGGAAATGTTCTTACTAAGCTAAAAATCCACTAAAAACAATTAGAGAAACATGATGCGGCATTTTCAGGCTACACTGAGGTCCTGCAGAGGTAAGCCAGCAATTGAAACTGGACGTAAAGGAGCAAACTTGACTTTATTATCGGACTTGAAATGTGGTGAACAGTACTGCTGACAAATTAATAGTCATTAAAAAGAAGCTTAACAGAAAATACCCACAGTTTTGATTTATAAAACATTTATAAGTTCTTTGGGCATCCTGCTTTAGTCAGATATTCGCGAAGTCGTGCTTTCTCCCACTGCCTGCCAGTGACTTCTGCAGCCCACAGGGCAAAAGCCAGGGCGGGGGGAGGATGCAAAACCCTCTTGCTCTTTCAGAGCTGCAAAGAAAACTTTGGGATGGCAGACTTAGCTTAGCGCTGGAGCCGTGCCCGCCACCGCTGAAGGAGGTGCAGGACCACGGGCGGACAGAGCAACGGGGTGCAATTAAACACGATTGCTAATGTCATTCTCTCGGTGATCCCGCTGGAGAGGCACAGAGAGGAAGGGATTAAGTTGAAGCAAGGAGTGGAGGCTGCAGAACAGAAGGGGCCAAGGTAATTTCTATCAGCTAATCCTGTTTGGTTTCCCTTTGCGGCAGACTTTGTGGGTAAAGAGCTCACAAAGACATCAAAGGAAGAGCTTTGCTCCAAAGGAAAATGAGTCAAGCTGTCCCTCCGTGTCTGCTCCCAGTTAAACATAAACTAGGCGGTAACAGGGCTTTTCATGTAGGACACAGACGCAGGGAAAAAAAAGGTGAAAAGCACAAAAGAAAAGACAGAGGGAAAGGTTAATGCAAAAGAAAAGGGAGATGGCACACAAATCCCACTTACCTCCTCAAAAGAAATAAGAATAAAGGAGAAAGAAAGAGGACACATCTAAGAGAAGGGGTGAAAGTGGCAGCTCTCCACTGAAAAGTGAAAAGTAGATGAAGAAACAAGTGGAGCAGGTGAGGAAGAGAAAAACGTGTAGTAGTGAGTGATCCTGCCCTGATCTCCTACTGCAAAGAGCATTTCATTGCAGTCATGCCCTCCCCAAACCGCCCTCCCCTGGAACAGGCTGCCCGGAGACCAGATAGCTAGAAACGCCTCTAACGTGACTTCTTCAAGCATCTTCAGAAGAAAATAAAGGACATGCTGTCACCACTTAACTCCAGTGTATTAGTGCTCGAAGCTCACAATGTTCACGTAATAGAAACTTATCGGCCAGGAGGGTGAAAATAAGTAGGAAAACTTACACTTGGTATTATAGGAGGTGTCAGTGTCCCTTTTCGTAACCCTTCCCAGTTAAAGCCTTCAAACCATCTAGAAGGGAGGGAATAGTGAAACAGTTAGACATACATAAAAAATCTCTCTGAAGCACAAAAGGAAATTTAAATTGCTTAAACAGCGGGTTTCATCTCCTGAAGTCATCTTCTTCAAATTGTCCGATTAGCCTTAATATTTTTTCCCGTCATCTTTATATATAAACGAAGTGTGTTTAGCAACCCAGTGGTGATACCAATGCTCGGAAGGAAACTGTTCCTCACTGCAGGTGTCCTGGCAGCTGCTCTTTCCTTCCTATACGGTTGATCCCTCCCATACGAGACCCCTAACGTCCTTTCTTGGTATGAGATTAGGAGCTAAGGGCATGCACAGCGATGTCCTCTTCCTGGTCTGGGCACTTTGGGTTTGCTCGGACTATGGCAGGTCACGTGGGTGGAAGAGCCCTGAGCTGAGCCTTCAACCCATCCACCCAAAATGTCCATCCAACCCACTTCCGTTGCTCTGGGGATGGGAGAAGAAAAGGACCAACATGGATGGATGAGATAATCTGCTTCTGCAGCGTGTTTCTAACTTGTTCTTATTCCCCTCCAGCAGCATGAGAACTTATGAGCCTTCACTTAACAACTCTCTCCCATCAGACCAAAGAGATGATGAATTAACGTTGCGGGTAGAGAGAAAGTGTGTTGGGTGGGGGGTGGAAAGGGAATCGAGGAAAACCTTGGGAAGTGATTCTGCAAACCAAAAAAATCCAAGCAGGCAGTGGCAGAGTTGGATTGCTTCCAAATGCTCTGCTGCAATTAGAGCAGTTAAAGCGTAGTGCTCAACGTGCAACGTGCTTTGCTCACAGGCAAGGCTGGTGTCTATACCAAAACACTGGGGGAAAAAAAAGTCTGTTGGAAATTCATTTATTAGAGTCTAAAGCACACAAGAAGGGAAAGGGCAAATGAGTTTGAGTCTCGTTTCGCAGAAAATAGAAGGGTCGTGTGTTTCTGTGGGTTGGATCTGAGGGACGGTGGAGAAGACACTTACTTGTGCTTTTGGATATCTTTCACTCCGTTTTTCAAGTTCCCTAATCTTTCCGATGGGTTGTCCCTATAAAATGAATAACAAAATCAGTTACTTTCTTAATCCTTCTGAACAACTAATTTCTTTGCAACTAAGAGCAAGGTGATTAGATCTCATGTGTTTACCTGCATAGTTTTTTAATTAAATTAGCAGCATTTTTGGCAATCTTCTTTGGAAATTCAATCATGTCTATTCCCCTTAATATGATGTTATAGGTCTTCATGGGGTCTGGGCCTGAGAAAGGGGGACTTCAGAGGGGAGAGGAAAATAAAGAAGATCAAAAGCTTGTCTCTAAAATAGCATTGAAGATTGAATTAAAAAAAACAACCAAACAAACAAAGAAAGCAAAACAGTACCCTACTGAAACGAGAAAAGGCGTATGACAACTAGCAATGCTTCGCTTTCTATGATCTTAACCATTGCCCAGCCAAGTAGCTCTGATAGCGTCTGGATTTCACTGATGCTGGCTGGAGTGATGTACCAAAGAGTATAAAATCATGTTTTCTGCAGCAGCACATGCTAAACCTCTCATTTCCATGATGGCACATGTCCCAGCAGCCCGAGGAACAAGGGACCAAGCAATGCTGACTGGCTTATTCTGTGATTTGGTGACATGCTTTCAGCGGGCATTAATTAGGCTTCCAACAGGACAGGGGCCTGGGTCTAGCCCCAAAGGATAAGCAGGTTGAGGTGATGGATCCTCTTCTAGCTCCTGTCTCCTGGGAGTGAACGGTGGGGGATGAGGTGAGGAAGTGCCAGGAAGCCACTTCTGCCAACATCAGCAGTAACATATCCATCCAAAACTAAATAAGGGAAGGGAATGGACATAGGGACTCAAATCCCCGTAGCGTCAGGTCTACCTCCTCCTTTTCAGACACGTGGCAACCCATCACTGCACCTCCCCAGCTGAACTGAAAACTCCCTTCCCTTTCCCCACTATGTTGAGCTTACTCAGGGCTAAAAATGAATTTTTTTGGTGTCATTTCACAGCATTTCCTAAAAAGCCTGCCCATGCCCCACCCTTTGAGAGGCCTGCATGGAAGCTGTGATCTAAAGTGGAAAAACTAATTATTAGGTTCGGCAGCACAGTGCTGTGCTGCTCCAGCACATGCCAGCTCTGAACCTTCCCCTCGCCTAATCAGGGTGACAATGGCAGAAATATTCGGATCTATTTTCAGCAGCGGCGCCAGCCCCGATGCCCATACCTGCCAGTCAGGAGTTCATACATTAAGATTCCCAGTGACCAGTAGTCTGCCGAAATGTCGTGACCTTTGTTCAGGATGATCTCGGGGGCTACGTACTCCGGGGTTCCACAAAAAGTCCATGTTTTCTTTCCAAATCCTATTTTCTTTGCAAAGCCAAAATCGACCTGCAGAAAGGAGCAGAGTACCATCAGGGCAGAGCATGAGAGGGAATGTCAGCCATGTGCTGCGCTCCACTCCTCTTGAAGTAAAGCAAAGCAGAAAGGAGGTTTCCTCGTGGGAATATTCTCCTAACTAAAGCATCAGGGGTCGTTCCAGAACCAGGCAACCGCAGTGACCTTTTTGCTGATTTATCCTTCGTAATATAAAAGGAAGATTCTCATGAGGGAAGAAGAACAAATGCCAGCACCGAGGGTTTCTTTCACAGCTCAGGTTGATTTGTTTTGTTTTCATTTTTTCTTATTTTCAAACTCCCAGCCTTTACCTGAGCAAGGAACTATTTAGGCTAAATACTGACCATTCTGGCATCTATTGAAAAGTTCAGATTTCTCTCCCAGTACAGAGAGTGACGCAGTACAGTAAGTGTCCTCCCAGTTCCCCCAATTTACCTGAGGCTGTTACAACATCAGGCTCACAAACCTCAGCGCTCCCCTATAGCAGTGCCCCTGTAGGACCGGCAATGATGGAAAATCAGATTATACTGGGAACCGAAGCAATCCTTGGGGGCCCAGGTTAACATGTTTACTGTATTTTTAGCTCTACCTGCTCTGCCTCGGCGTTGTGCTGGCCCAGAGCTGTGGTCTGTAGCACACATTGTTGTCCCTTGATGGCTGTGAGATGCTCCTACACCTTGAACTGGTACGGAGCAAAATGTCCTACATGGTCGGAGTCCCAACAAGGGCAAGGACACTTCTCATGCCATCATGGTTGTGTCCATGAAGATCAAAATGTTTAAGGAGCTGGGGGTTGGTGATGGGACCAGCACAACCCCCAGTCCAGATCCTCCTGGGGTGGGGAGAACAGTCCTGCACCTAATTCTCCTCAATCATCCGACACCTTGCTGGACCCCCCCAGACTTAGCAAAATGCTGGAGAGGATAAAGTCTGATGTCGCTCGTTAGGCTTGGTGTCACGGTGATACACGGTGGCTGCCACCATGCTGTAACGGTCCATGATGGTGATGGTCTCACTTCACTGCTCCCACTTGCGGATACCGCTCCCGAGTTTCCCTTCCCAAAGGCAGGGAAGAGTTCCCAAGCTGAGAGGCAGAGCCCTCGGACCCTCCATGGCTCTCAGGGAGGGCATCAGCCCCTCTGGGAGGCAGCTCTTTTTCGGAGTGCACTGCCCTGTCCTTCACTGATGGCTTCCCAAGCGCCCACATCCTCCAACACCTCCCACCAAGGGAAGTCCTTCTTTTCTTCCATGGTTTCACCTGGAATTTGGGGTGTACCTTACATGCAGGACACCTCTACCATGAGTTTTGAGGCAAAAAAAGGTAATATGAGTGAACAAAGCAATACAGCAAAGCCCATCAGTAACTCCCCAATTTGAGGGGTGGAGGTCTTGCACACGCTGCTGCCCTGGTTTGAGGAAGGGGATCTTACAGGCAGACAGCGCCGAGAAGGACCATGACCTTCTGGGAAGAGCAGAACCTTACACAGCTGTCCCAGAGGAGTTTGCACAGATCAGTCAAGTGTGTTATTGGTGCTAAAACACAAGCAGCCCTTAGAGCAAGAAGCTGTACTGGCCGCAGTTCAACAACGCAGTCCAGGGCAATTAATAATAATAATTTCTTGCCATGACAACGTCATGATTAATATTTCCATTAAGAACACCTTTTTTTATTGCTTACACAAAGGACCTGACACAGAAACAGTAGTGTGCAAAATGTGTTTCACCAGTCGCCTCCGAAGCCCACAGCTGCTGAGTCCTCCCCCTCTCCCACCAATATTTTAAAAGACACCTATTTTCAAGTCTTTCAGTAGCTCCAAAACAGCTGGGTGGATTTCTCTTGATGCTTTTCTCTAAACATTTCCACTTCAGGGCCACGGATCTCAATTTCAAGCCAGAATTAATGTTTCCCACCTGAGCTGTACCTTGAGCATCCTCAGTCTGCTGGAGGTTGGGAAAAGACCCTGGTGCTGGGTGACAACACCATGCCCTGATCTCATCTCAGCATCTACTGATGGCCACCATTAGAGACAGGACCCTGGGTTGGGTGGACTTCCCTTCTGACCCTCTGTGGCTAATCTCATGTTCTCCTTTACCCCTACCACCAGTTGTCTGGTAGTAGTGGTGACTTTCTTTGGCCAAACCAGATGTTGCAGGCACTCACCAGTTTGGCATAACCTCGATGATCCAGAATGAGGTTTTCTGGCTTGAGGTCCCTATAAATGATCCCTTTGGAATGCAAATAGGCAAAAGCTTCGACCACGCACGCCGTGTAAAACCTGGTTGTTGAATCCTCAAACGAACCTCTGTGGAAAACGAGAGAGGGAAAGGGGATAAAGTAGATCTCTCTTCCTTTACTGGACGTCACCCTACTGTTAGAATATCTACACAGTTCAGTAACATCCCTCTAGTACCTGGAAAGTGCCTGTTCCTGAACTCACCTTTATATACAAAGTTAATGGCATTTCCATTTTTGAAGTCAGCATCTTTGCCTTCAATCCACCTTCATATGAAACATTTGAATGCTTGATATTTTTATTTGATTAATATAAAATTATTGAGTTTTATTTTATAATTACATCTCATAGAAGTAAAATCTACAAATACCTTCTCAGTAAAAGGTGATTTTTTAATTATAATTCGTGACTTTTGGGTGATAAAGCTATTTTGAGCTGTGGGCATCAAGAACTCCACTACTAATGTTCCTAACCGAGACAAAAGGCAGAAAAATCACAGTTGCTGGGACCTGAAGTATTAACTGCAAATTCAGCATCAAGTGCACTTTTGGATCCTAGTTTCAGCACCAGTTTGCAACCAGTTTTCCGAAGCAAACCATTGCCCCCCTGCCTGCTGGGAGTGCGCAGTGGGAGCTGGCTGAGCTCAGAGGCACGTCTAAGCTAGGTGGCAGCAAAACCACAATTTAAAGCCCAGAGAATTAAAGCCGAAATTATCAGGCTCTGACAAAGAGGAGGAAAAACACCACCTGGGAACCTGCTAACTTTGCTATGCTTCTCGTTTTAATGGTCCAGAGAAGGCATGCTGTTAGGAAAAGGAAGAATTACAAAAAAAATCGTTCTAGGTAATTAAAAAAGAAATCAATCTTTGCTTTCGGATCAATCTTCCCGATGCATTTCTTTCCCTTTCCAAATTTAATTAAGTTACGTTCCAATGACGAGCCTATCACGTAGTTACACGTGATTCACCGCGTCTTTTCCTGCCCCACTGGCGTATTGCCTGTGTGTCCCACATACACCCATGCAACCCACCTGCCACCTACCCCCGACGCAACCACAACCCAATGCCGCAAGGTGAAACCCTCCCAAGGCAGGAAATACCAGGACCACATTTCCTTGTGCATTACGATGCCGGATGTAATTACATGCTTTCCTAACTACTTTTTTTTCCATGGCATTTCTGTGTCTCGACCCCGTGGTGCTCCTTGCAGGGTGTGGATTAGATGCACGATCCCGGTTCGCACTTTTCGATGAGTGGCCTCTCGTTTAACGTGCAGTATCTGGACTAAAAGCCCATGCAGAACTATTGATTTCCTCCTGCTCAGCGCTATCATCCCTGACTGCGTCATATATATGAAGAAATATTAACAGACACTGTTTATCACATTTCCTTCGTGACAGAGGTGGATGTTGCTATGTCACAGTTACAGAGGGTGGGCAGAGGAGCAAACACTAAGATAAAAACCGCAAGTCTTTCTCTGGGATGGGAAACTGTGATTTTTCAGAAGACTTTGACGAAGTCTGCATTTTTTTACCTTGAAAACGCACTTTCCCATGGATTTCATTCACAACTGTGAATGTCACTAAGACCACTGCCACCTTAGGGACTTGGTTTCTAAGCCCAGGGTCTAAAACGGCCATGACAGCAAAGCATAAAGGTGCCGCGCTGGAAGGACCGTGTCTCCAGATCACGTCTTGTGAGAACGCAGCGAGACTGGCCTTGACTTGGCACATCCTGCAACACCTGGTTGCACCCTGCAGGGTCATTCTCTGCCATCAGACATGGTGCCTGAAGTCTTTGTCACCCTTAGGACAGCCCCACATTTCTCTGTAAGGTGCCTGAGCCTCCAGCCAGGCTCTCAAACATGAGAAACGACAGCATGGGCACCGAGGACACAGCCATGATTTCTGTGGTTGTAAAAAGTTGTTGTTCTAGGTAATAAATAAATAATAAATAAATAAACAAACAAACAAATAAATAGAATTAAAATTAAAATATGCTGCCGGTTATTTAGGGGTACCCTTTAGAGATCGAGATGCAGGGAAAGGGCGGTCAAAGACTTGTCGTCGACGCAATTTATTGCGTGACCACCATGGCTACCATCACTACCTTTACATTTTTTCAGTGAGGCCATGAGAAAGTAGCTGTGGGTACGTCTCCACTTACCTAAAGCCTCGTACATGCTGGATGCAACCCACATCAGTCTTTATACTCACATACGACTGGATTCACTTTGTCTCTCTGGCTAACTGCATAGGAACAAAAATATATCCTCGCCTTTCTGGGCTCTTAAATTAAACATAGAGTGGTTAAGATCCAGATTTTGCCCATGAAAGATAAAGACCTTTGGTTATCTGGAGGCATATTAGAAAATATTCCGCTTTTTAAGTTTCTTAACGACTCACCTGTCCCTGAGAATTGTCCAGAGCTCTCCACCTAGGCAGGCTTCCATCAGCATGTACAGGTACTTGCTGTCCTTGAACGTCCTGTAGAGCCTGTCGTTGGCAAACAAGAAAATCGGGAATAAATCCACCATACAAGCGAAGGTACCAAGCGTTCCCACTTCTCATGGACCATGCGCTTCACCCCAGGAAGTATCCTTCATCCCGGGGTATCCTTCAGAGCTAGCATTACATTTCCGGATACCATTTCCACGTCTCTTCTCAGGTGGGAAATATTTGAGCAGAAAAGGATGGGCGTCTGAGCGGTGAAGTGTATCGCGGACCTCAGAAGAAGAGGTCACCACTACTCTGGGTGCTTCGTATAAAATCTGCCATTTCTAATGGTGCAACCTGACACTTGGCTTTCCAGACGTGCTTGAAAGAGTTTTCCTACCATTTTTTATAACACCCATACCATCTTATTCTTCACGCTACAAAGTCCGGCTGCAGAGCTGCAGTTTTCCTTCCATTTAATCATCTCAAAAGAGCGTCGGCCCAGTTTGTGCTTCACCTCAGAACTTAAACCCACTGATTTGGAGAGTTTAAAGACAACCTGAGACATCTAAAAGCACTCTCTGTCTTCCTCCCAGGGACTGAAAGGGGAGTTTGACTAAAGGGTTTATGAACCCGTCCCCCTTCTCAAGTGCCATCTAAATTGTGCAGTGAAATCCGTGTGCTGTTTAATATGATCTATTAAACAAATGCAACTATCGAGCGATGGAGTTAAAACCAGGAACTTCGGTATCAGCCACTTTATTTAATTTTAACGTCGAACTACTTTCGTACTTCTCGTTACATGTGTGGGTATATCGGTTCTGCCGTATGTGGGTACCGGAAAGGTTTCTTTGCAGCTGCACTGTTTAGAAATTATTTTTAAAAAGCTGAGCTCCACAGTAGAAGGGGATGCTGAGGGATAGTCTGTTATGGTGTAATTGCTCCTTTCATGGGAATATCCAAGAGTTTAAAATGAAAGGGCTGACGCAACATGATATAAATTAAAACAGGTGGTTTTGCAGATTCTAGCTCTTCCCAGCTAGTGATAAATCCAGTTATTTATATCTCTTACAGAGCTGCGCGATGGGACCAGGGGGAAAACACAGCAGGATTCAGTTCCTTTTGAAGGCATTCCGTTAAATATTAACTTAAGGTACATGGCAAAACATCCCGGCAGCTCCAGCCTGCCTCCGATACGCTTTCCCATCACGACGCTAGACAACATTTGTCCCCTGCCTGTGTTTGCGTAGCACCCAGCACACAGCTTAGCAGCAGTTACCCGCTATATTTTTGGCACGTTTAACAGCGGAAGATCCCAGCAGGCATAGCCGTGATGTAGGCAGGAGTCTGGGGACTGAATACGCTCGGTGCTGATCTACCTGGGAAACCTTCTGTAGCTAAAAGCCTTTTGCAGCCACAACAAAATTTAAAGGGGAAAAAAAACCCCACGAACCCGTGTCTCAGATCTTTCCTTACTCTTCTATTGACATTTAAAACCTCAGTTATAATGCGCTGCTCAGAAAAAGTTGGAACACACTTGCCATTTCACGCGGTTAAAATTTATGGGTTTAACAAAAAAAAAATCCTGTTTCTTGCTAGTTGGACAAGATGCAATTTATCTTAATACATATTTCATCTATATTAAGAAATCTACACATTCAAGAATCCAGAATATGAGTAATTAAATATTTTTAATTGCTTGGTAATTTAAATGCTATTGAAATAAGGCTTTACTTTCTCTAGTTACGGCAGCCCTGCTGAGAAACTGCTTTTCAGAAAATTTTACGGGCATCAAATCTGGCCTAAAATGTGCAAAAAAAAAAAAAATCAAATATTATTTATCACCTGTAATGGAAGCATAAAGTTTATACATGATGTAACCACGTTATTTTAGTAGATCGAGCAGTCTTAGGTTTGAAATGTCACGATATTTGGTTTATTTATTTATTTTCTTATTCATCTAAATATTTGCGAATCCTGCTCAACACTTGTTTGGCCCTTTACCAAACCCAGAGCATTTTGTTCTCCGAGATTCTTAGTTTATCTACGAGTAAATTTTATTCAGTGGTACTTGGCCTCTTCTGCTTCTTTTACCTGGTTTAATGCGTTTTAATAACCAAACAGAACTATTTCTTCAAAGATTTTTAACGAACAGTTTCATGACGAATTAAGAAAATAGCCGAGTTCTTTGGGAATTCTGTCTTTCCCAGTCTGATATCCCAGGGGCTGTGTCCTTGTTCCAAGATAATTTTAAACCCACCTTTCACATGGCATCTCAAAATACGATTAATCTACTGAAGCGGTAAGATTTCTGCCAGTAGCATCCAGAAAAATATTATCCCAGCTGGCCCAAGAAAGGGTATAAACAGGTTATCAATAATTTTAGGATAGAAATTACAACTGCAGATCCCCATGGATGTGAAAAAGGAGATACGAGGGGGAAATGCAGACAACAAGGAATTTGATAATCCAGAGTGTGATAGCAAAAGGTTGGACTTTATGACTTAGAAAGTCCCTTCCCAGAGCAGGATTTCCATGGGATATTAAAAACAGTTAAGGGAGGTTTGTTACTGTAAAGGATGGGAAATACCACGTGAGACGGAATGAAAAGACCTATGGCTAACACATCCTTTTTTCCACCTGCCTACTGAAAGAATAAAAAGCGGGGAAGAAGAATTACTTATTAGCTACGACTATCAGTGGCTCCATTAGGAAACGTTTGCAGCTTTTCATTTAGGAGGAGGTTATTTCTGGAAACGGTGTCAAAATGTCCCTCTGCCTGTCTGGCCCCGCACTTCACCTCCCTTTACATCCCCATCCCAAGACAGCTCGGGCTTTGGAAAATAAATCTATAGGCTGAAATAGCCTGTGAGATATATTTGGCTCTAGCCTAGGTAACGGGGGCACGGTTGTGAATCGAATATAAGAGCGTGAAGGAAACTGCAGCCAGGCAGGGCGTCGGGCTGCAGTTGTCACCCATGAATCAGAGGCGAAGCCGTAGGCTCCCGGGGAATCCCAGGGATCAGCCTGG
Organism: Ibidorhyncha struthersii; assembly: GCA_013398815.1. Classification (NCBI taxonomy): domain Eukaryota; kingdom Metazoa; phylum Chordata; class Aves; order Charadriiformes; family Charadriidae; genus Ibidorhyncha; species Ibidorhyncha struthersii. The sequence goes on from VZSZ01008020.1 coordinate 259,000, forward strand.
GAAGGAAACACCCCCTTAGCGACTGACCCCTCCCGGCCAGGCTCTCAGCCTTTGCGTTTTTCTCGCAGGGATTTGGTTTCGCCCCTGGGTTAGTATGTCCCTCTGGAGCAATTTTTGGGAGCAGGGTTGATCTCCTCCGACAAAAGGCATCTCTTGGAGGGTGGGACGCAGCACCCTTGGCTTAGGTGAGTGGCTGCCCTTTTAGATACCTCCAGCTGGGTGAAATGCATTGCCCCGCCAGAAGTCCTCACCACCCACTGCTCTTATCCTGACCTAAACTATATAAAGAACCATCTCTGCTTCCTGCTGACGGGTACTCACAATCCTTGAAGGCTGGGAGAACTTTGGTATTAGGGTTAAAACAAACAAAAAATGCCTGGCACCTGATTTTATTCCCTGAATAAAACCTGCTAACCTGCTTAGGTTTGAGGGTTTTAGTGCATTTGCCCATGATGAGTCAAGGGACACTGAGCTGGATCTATGGAATACACCCTAGAGAGAAGCACTGGGTACAACTGTTTATTCACATGGCAGCACATGATCTCAAAAGATGAAACCCTGCCTTTCAGCTTCCCTTTGCAGGAAGGAAAATTCAGAAATTCGGAAAAAAGAGGAATGCCAACCCTGTGCAGGGGTGAGGCTGAATCACACTGTGTACGTCTACCCGGAGCATTGCCCACCGGCATCAGCAAGCTCTGCCCACGCTGCAGGCTGGGGTTGTGTGCGCTCCCGGAGCCACAAAGCCATGTGAGCGTGGCACGGGGACAAAGCAAACCCGTTAAGACATGAGTTCAGTTTAGGCTTGGGCGGATGTCCCCCATGGGCAGGGTAATCTCATGTTGGCCTGGAGAAGACCTTATTCCTTGCGCTGTATCTGCAGTCCCTGGCAGGGAAGGTGTGGTTAAAGGGTTTTTCTAGCATTGGATGGATGATCCCTGTGTGGTTTTATGAAATGCTGAGATCGGCTGCGCTTTGTTCCCCCACGGCAGCGTGTAAAGGCGGAGGGACGGTACCTCACGATGAAGTCCGAGTGTGCACTCTGCATGATCTGCTTCTCCGAGCGGATGTGCTCCTGCTGCCTCGTGTCCACGATGTGACGCTTCTTCAGTATTTTCATGGCAAAAGTTTTTGACTCTTCGCTTTTCAGCTGGACCTGGGGTAAAGCAGGCAAACGTGACGGTTAGAAGCAGGGCGCATCCCCCCCGTGAAGCTGTGACAGTCTGACTGCACGGGGACCCACTGATGCCACCACCCTACCTTCAAACAATTCCTCTCACCTCTCCAGTCATCACATTCGCTTCGGTATGAACCAGATTTCGAAACGCTTGGCCTGTTGCTAAGTTGAAAAGCCATTTCTAAACCTCCCTTGTGTTTTAGGGAAAACCCAACTGTCAGCGTTACTCTCACGTCAGAAGATGTTCCTTGCTAACATACAACTTTCACAAAGCCTTTTTCTACAGCTAGTAAGAATCGCACCGGCTCTGGCAGGGAAATGCAGTCCTTGGATGTTTGTAGAGGATGAGCAGAACTGGCTTTTCAACCACACTGCTTGGTCACGTCTTTACTTTTAACCTTAAACCTCAGCAACCTATTTTTAGCCTGATTTTCCCAAGCTGGGGTTGAAGGGAGTTGTTTGCTTGCTCGCTAGCGTTACCCTGGTAACTTCTGAACCCTGAGCCGTCCCCAGCCCTCCCTGAGGGACCGGTACCCATCCCAAAGACAGCTGGAACGCAGCCATCCTTTCCATCTCAGCCATCCCCTCTTAGTCACCACCAAACAAGAAAGGAACCTCGTCATTGACCTACCAGGCCTCTTAGTTTGCTAAATTCCCCCAGCAGCTGCTCCCAACGATATTGCCAGTTAAATGCTTTTCCCCCTTTATAGTAAGAGGTGCCATTTGGCGACTTCTATTTCGGTTTTCTTGGAGGAATTTGGCTTCAGCCAGCAGACAAGAGGCTTGTCTGTCGTCAAGCCCCATCAGAAATCCAGCTTGCCTTTTAGGTTAGGAGCCAACATTCAAGCCATCGTGATTTATTTAATGTAATATCTATTTTTAGATTTTCTTGGTAACAGGAATGCGGGCTGATGAGAGACATGGCACCTTCCACGCTTTTCCCAGGCTGAACAGTTTCCTCTGTGTTTGCTTTGTTCATGTAACGGTTCAGTTCACGGGGAAAATGCAAGGAGGGATGGTATCCTCAGCATCCCATCTTCGTCAGAAATCAAACTGGTACTCGGATGTCGACAAAGACACGTAGCTTAGGGAAATCAAACCCCAAAGGCCGATCCTCAGCTGGCAAAGAGATTCCCACCACCACTACAAGCGCTTCAGAAATAAACCCTAATAAATAAGAATCCACCCATCTATGGCTAAAGTCTTCATTTTAAGTTCTTTGATTTATTAATGCCGTTTCAGTGGTTTCGTCTACAATGGCCCAGAAGACAGACATTATCGCCCACTTCACCACCATAAACCATGCCTGCTCGCTGCCTGCCAGAAAAGAAGCTGCAGAACCCCACGGCATGTCCTTCGTGTTGACACGGTTTAAGATTTTAATAAAGTCAGGAAAAATCTGAAGATGGGTTGAATTTCCTCAGACTACTCTCAGCTTTCTCAAAACACCAGCGGAGAAAAATTCTCAATTTTACCACTGTTCCGCTACTGCTTTCAGAGAAGCACCTCATTGCGCCAGGGTCTCGTTAGCAGGTTTGTATTCACTGCTCTTGGTGCAATATTGGTGTGCTCAAGTGTGTGTGTGTATACATATATATATGTGCACATATGCATACATGTATGCATGTGTTTATCTATCTGCTTTAAAACCACATGGGGGTTTGGTCCCCAGATTTGTGGCTTCTTATTTCCCCCGCAGCCACAAGCATCTCGAAGCCCACGTGAAACTCTTCCTTTTCCAAAGGCACCATTCTGCATTTCACACGGAGACTCGTAATTATTAACTTTGCATGAAGCCTGTGTTTGCCGTTTAACATTCAGGGTACAAAGATCTAAACAATCCACATAAAATAAAAAACATTTTTCCTCATCCACGCAGTAGAGCTGCCCAGTTATATATTGCACTGGTGCTACAGGGCGCTGCCTTCGCTATGTGGTTTGACCAGAGCTCAAAGCAGAAAGAAATTCTGCATTTAGGAAATGAAAGCGGTAAAAACATTTTTGGATTTGGGGTTTTTTTGTTTGTTTCATTTTGAATGAATGGCATACGGACTTCAGTTCAACTGTTTGAACTAAGTTATTCGATATTATCCCACCTAAATCAAACCAGGCTGTTTCAGGGGAGCAGGGAGAGGAGTGAGGTGACACGAAGACACGATGAAAGCTAAGGTGAAATCTGGGCTGACTTACCGAAACTTGCAAAAAAAAAAAAAAAAAAAATTAAGGTTTAGTATGACTAGGCATACACTTCCAGAGAATTTACCCCCCTTGCTTTTGACAGTAATCCAGATTGTGTGGTTTCTGGTGATGGAGAAGCGCAATCAGCTGCCACACAAATTATTGCAAGCAAAAGTCTGTGCAAATCCCTGTTAGATATTACAGATCAGATTTGTTTTCTTTCAGCCTTTACCTTTCAAGGTCAGGTTGTCCGCAGACAAATAATGAACAGCGGAACCAACAAAGTAGCTCCAGTAGCAAATTTGAACGTTTCTCGGTCAATTTGGATGTGAAACGTTGAAAAGAAAGAGAAGAAAAAAAAGGTTATCTAGCACTCTAAACTTACTTGAAACATAAATTCCTATTTTCCTAATGTTAATCTGTACTAGGCATCAGTGATAAAAATAACCAGAACCACCTCATGGAGGGTCAGATAAATAAATTTAAATATCTTACGATAAAGGGCAGGACGAGTAAATCCCACTGTATCCCCTTATGGTATTATCATGTTAATACCACGGATTCTGACTACCTGATTTTTGTGTCTTTCATTAAAAAGGCTATTTCTTTCATCAGTTACTGTTTTTTCAGGGATGCCTGGGCACACGATGGAGAGTCTGCGGAAGTAATCCGCTTCCCTATACGTACCTGCACAGCTTCAAAGTAAGTACAGGAATGGCAATTACGATAAGGAAGAAGGCAGCAGTGGTTTTATTTGGTGTTTTACAATGTTATCGCTGTCACAAATGTTTAAATATAGAACAATCAGGAGGCTACAATTAGCTAATGCAACACTTTGACCTAATGCCATAGGAGAATTTAGATCCATTTTCCATTCCCACCCCTGTCGTGCTTCACAAGGCAGAGGATTTGGGAGAGTTTGAGAGCATGGGGGGGATTACTTTGTGTTAAATGTGCTGACGCACAAAAACAAGCCGCCGAGGTACAAATTCTAAGGCTTACATTTTGGGTCACCGGCTTGTCCACCTGGAAAATGAATCCTGCAAAGTCTTCCTCCTTCTTCAACCTGCCTGAGCCCTCCCCTTGCTTCAGTGTTTCTGCCAAATGGGGTATCTGTGAGAACTATTTTTATGATGTAAAGCTGGGGAACTCCAGGTCATTTCTAGTATTCTTACAAATGGTCATTTTTAATATTAAGCTAACGATAGCTAATAGAAAAAAACCCCACACATCTAATCCCAATCTCATTTCAAAAGTAGAAAAAAAAATAATCCAGGAGTCACCTGGACTTTTTATTTAAAAAAAAATAAAATGGATTAATGTTGAGAAGATGAGAATGGGCTGCTGAGGACACCCTGTCCTTCAATTCTAATGAGAAAAATAGACCACGGAGCCACAGAAGGTGCAAAGATTTTGACTCTCGGCTCAGAAGGAGGAGAACACGTTGGGCAGGAAGCTCAGCCTCCCAAAGAAACCCACCGCAAAAATCTCCTAAATGCTTCAGAGAGGGAAAAGCATGCCGTTTTCCATGGAAGGCAGTTTGCAAAGGAGCTACACAGCTCACGAGATCATCTTTCACTCACTTGGAAGCAACATCTTCTATTTCAAAGGTTCCAGGGCTATTGATTTGGTGGAGACTTGCTGGAGCCTTGAGTTTCAACTGCTCTTCTCCAAGAGCAGCTGAGCTGCTAAGAGAATGGACACAGGGTAACCACCAACCTCCATCTCTCTGTTGTTTTTTTTTGCAAGTTTAAAGAATTTCTGGTCCCTTCCCTCCTCCCTTTTTCACTCCTCTCCTTGCATCGACCTTACCCAGTCACTACCCTTTCACCAGAGCAATAGTCTCCAAAGTTCACAGAATCATAGAATCACAGAGCCAAAAGTTAGAAGCTGGAAGGGTAAACCATTCTATGATTCGATGATATTTTGCAAAATACTCTGGTTCAAGCACTGCGATGATGCTGTATCACACTCACATTTGGAGCTGTGGCTGCATCTTCAACCAGCAGGTACTAACTGGACAGGGATACATGGGAAGAGTCAGACTGCTCCACCTTTTAGCTCACGGTGACTGTAAACCTCATGAAGAGGCAGCTACTCCTGTCCTCCATGTATGACACCCATCCAGACCTCTGAAGCAAGGAAGCCCCACAACACTGGGGTGGACAGGAGTTGAAGCAAGTGGCGCTCTTCTGTGCTAGCCTCACAGCCAGCCACCCTCTCCCCACATGCCTTGCAGTCACATTGGAAGCATCGTCCGGCCGGTGTCATGGCCTTTGGCTGCGCTTCAGCATGGTGCCCCCATTCCCACGTCACCAGGTGTTTTTTTGGCAGCCTGAGTCATCGTGACAAGGCTACCCCTGAGAGAACCCAAACAGATGGGTCACTATCTGAAAATATGTTCAAGGAGAAGTTCCCCTGAAGAGGTCATGCGGACGCGGCAGGGAAAGGGGCTTTGTTTTGCTGCTAATGACTTGAGTTCACAGGACTACCTTTAACTTTTCAGCGCCGAGAAAATAATGCTGCTTCAGGAAAGAAACTTTAGAAAGTCCACTAGGAAGGGGCTGAAGATGTCTTGGTAGCGAGCTGAGCAGAAGTGGAATGCGACAAGATTGGGACAAGATGCAAACGCAGGGGAGAAGAGGAAGAGAAAAGACAAGAAGAGGAGAAGGAGAGATGCAGAGGTGAAGGAGAAGAAGAAGGACACGAGAAAAAGAAGAGATCGGAGCTCTCTTGCTTTTCCAAGTCCTTGTTTTGTTAGACCTCACCTGGCTTCTCTTGGGCTCCCCGTGCTTGTATGAAAATTTTGGAACCGCTCCAAAAGCGTTGCTTTGCTTTATATAAGCATACAAACTTCTGCAGCTTCCAAAACACACAGTGCGCCCGAGGCCTGATTTTTATTTATTTATTTTTTGAAACACAGCTGTAATTCATCTACAAATAAACATGATTTTACACCTTAGTGCTTTTTCAGACTTTCTGGGAAAATGGATGTTGATGAGACAAAATCCAGACCTCGACGGAAAGAAGTGCAAATGGGCGTATCTGTATGTCTCTTATCCTTCCTCTTTCTCTGCTATTTACTATAAATCACATATGTGTATTATATATAGTCTGCCATGTGAGCGATTTCCGTGCAACTCTGGTGAGAGCTGAACCGACACATTGCAAGCTGACCTTGAGAAACTGTAAACGTTACCAGAATGTAGAACAATCCCCCAAAGAAGGATTTATTTTCAGTGAAGACTAGTGAGGTGCCTGAACCTTGCCACAGCTAGCCTGAAAATATGCTATTTTAACCGCATCTCTCTCATTCATGCCAGGTTATCTTCTACTTCTGCATGATCTCCTTCTAGGAGAAAACAGTAAAGAACTTCTGATTTTCTGAATTCCCATTTACTGCAGATGTTGTGCCTGTGGGTTACAGCTCTTGCATGGCTGTGGGTTTTCTAAGAAGCTCTACCATTGTGTTTTTTTTTGCCAAGGAGCTGCTACAGATAGTATTTGCCACCACAGTAGCCTGTGCAGACCCCTGAAGCCAGGAAAGAGCAACGGACCCAAGGGCGTGAAAGCAGAGTGGAACACATATTTACATTTATAGCTTATCCTGCCTTCATTTTGGCAGCTACGTAGAGGTTACAACTGGAATGGTGTTTGACACTTGAAAATCTCCGGACTTCTTCTCACTGATATAATGGAGGTATTGGAACGTGAACTTTCGCAGCGTCTGGACACCGCGCTCACAAAAACCTCGCTCAGGAGCTTTTTCTGCTGATCTTCAAGGGAGCTGGCCGAGCTCCCAGCTAAACGGGAACACACAGGGAGAGGAGTTTGTGCAAGTGAAAAATATTTCGCTTACTCTGGAGATGTGGCTTTTTTTCCTAAACACGCAGTAATGGTGAGCTTTTAGGAGCTGGACAGATGCTTTTCTTGAACTCTTGTGTCCACAACTCACAGGCAAGGTTCTTGTTGCCTGTGTCTCCCATTCAACTCCCCGCGTGGGCACGGCCATACCTCTATAACAACAAAGATGCTTTTCCAAAGGGCTTTTGCTCCCTGTGCATTTTTGCTGTATGTGTATTATTCGGGAATAATGGAGCCAGCAACCTGCGCGATCACGAAACGTGAATATCTTTGTATCACGTTAAATAATAACCGGCTCGACCACAGTGCTCGGGAACTGAAATGCAAACGCTTTTGCTTGCTGGGTATGCCCAAGGTCCTTTATTTTCTGCCGTTTCCCAGCTAGATGCATTCAAACCAACAAAAATAGCAGCAGCTGTTGCTGAGCGCAGCACTTGCAAGCTGAGCCCTCCTAATCCCAACAGCTGAACTGCTGCACGAACAAAGCGGTGACTTCTCCCCCTGCCTTCAGCAAAAGAGGGCAGCGTGATTTTAGTCCTAAATATACTTAAGTTCTTCCAGGATGAAACGGTTCCCCCCATAATAATATTCTTTGCCTTGCGACTTGCTTTCTTCCCAGCATCTCTTTTTATTAGGCAGGTGAGGGAGTATCTTGCCCATATTTCCACCTCGAAGCCTGCAGTGGTGCTCAGTTTTGCAGATCTCTCCGTTAGGGTTTCGAAGGTACTTTGCACATCTCCTTAAGGCTCTCCCGACCTAAGGCTTAGAGAGACATTATAATTTGAATATCCTAATTATAAGCAGGCTCTGCGGTGCTTCTCACTGTATCCTTTCCACCTCACGCTCAACATCTCGTTAGTTTTTGGTTAGCTGCACGCTGCGTGTGAACCGGCATGGTGATTGGACTGGGTTAGACTGGAAAATAAGTCAAGACTAAAAATAAAAGGACCTAAGATGGAAATAAAAAGCATGGACTAAAAATTAAGTCTTTAGGATATACTTGCAGCCTGAAATTTTGAAGGAGGAATCAAAAATTAATTACAAGTGGGCAGCAGGGTAGAAACTGTCCATGACACTGACCTTACTTTCTTTGAAAAAGTCTAGATTCAACTGGTTGGGAAAGCACTAAATATTGTATCACCATCTGACTGCTATGGGACTCCACAGGAAAATAAATTGCAAAACTACACTCTATGAATACACCAAAGTATACACTAAAAAAATGCAGAGTCCTTAGAAAACCTCAGCTAGTTAACAATTAAGGTTGCTTAATCAAATACTCAACCACACTAAAAACCTGCAATTCTCTTTTGATCCCTGTACTGAAAATTGATATCCGATGCTTGACAACATGCACAACTAAGTCTGTTATAAGCGAGGGCTTTGGGAAGTGTATTAGAATTTGTCTCCTTCTATAAAGTCCAGAGGTAAATAGTATTTTTCAAAAATGTCTAGAAGGAAACGGCGAAATAGCAGTGAGGAATGTAAACTGTTCCATGCATAAAATCATTCCAATAAAAAGTAAACAGCAGAAGAAGGGTTATATAGCTAAAATATGCTTAACCAAATGGAATAACTCACTACTGTGGTTTCTTGAAAATATCAGATGGACCTAAACTCTCCAACCCCACGCATGAGCCGGCCCTGCTCCTGAGTTTGGCTCTGTCTGTGAGACAGAGTACCTATCTGTACCTATTTGTACATCTTATTCCTGCCTCCAACCGGAGCTGAAGCCTCTGGCTTGACAGCTTGTAATCTCGATGTGGCCTTTGACAATATTTGATGGGCTACAAACGGCATCTCATCTTTCCAAACCTTGACAACACCCTCTCCATTAGGAGACAAACCCCAAGAATATGTTTCCACCTACAAAGGATGTATTTGATTCCACCAGGAATTAAAAATCAAAGGAAAAATAGTAATAAAAAACGCTCTCCAGTGGTCCAGCCACATCTGATGGTATCATTAAAATTAAGCATCCTGCATATAGTTAAGAAGGGACGGAAAAAAAAGGGCCAAACATTTACAACCGGTATTTTGCTCAGCTCTGTGACAGTAGTTTCATTGTCAGATGAAAGAGGGATTTACTCAGGTACCCGATCGTCACATCCCTCACATCTCAATTTCCTCACCTTGATCGCACCCAAAAATACCCGTTCTTTCAAAAGGAAAGAAGCCAAAGCACTCCTGACAATTAAAAACAAAAACTACGAGATTCCAAAGAGAAGATCGATCTTTCTAATAAAAAGCTTTGCAATTGCTGAAACAAAATGATAGCTATGCAATTGGAAATTTCCACAAATAAATATCTGAATTATGCATCTGTCAGTCTATTGAAAGACAATTACGGTGGTTCTTCCTTGCCATCTAATTAATTCACTAATGGTTTTGTTTACAAAACAGGCTAGAGGCTGTAATAAATTTGATTGCATTTCATAATCTGTGTCCAGATTTCTCTTAAAACATAAATAAAAATGAAAAATGACACACTGTCCATTTTAAAAAGGTCTCGCACAGCCCCAGTAAAATGTGTCTGAAACTAAGGCTTAGTTTGCATGTGTGTCTTTATTGTATTGTCTCCATATTGTAAAACAGTTTAGCATTTAGTGGCCACCATAAGCCAAAAGGACTTCAAGAGGGTCCATCTGGTATATGGCACTATGAAACAGTTTCATTGATGGCTTGGATTATGAAATAAGAAGAATGTTATTAACTTTGCACCTATTAAAATCAAGCCAGAAAGGGCTGGGAGCACTTCTGAGAAGAGCAAGGGAATTCAGACTAATTTTTGACAAACTGAAGCGATAAGCTGAAACAAAAGGGGCACAATTTAGTAGTGGCAAAGTGCCCCTTGTTGTCTGGCTTGACCTGAGCAGAGGAAGGTCCAGGTTGGACTAACGTGCCTGGTTTGGGCATCGCTCCAAGGAGGTGAGAGCCAGCTGGAGAGTGAGGAACAAGATTGATCACAGGGCCTGGAAAGCGTGAATTCGATGTAAAGCTCGAAAGAAGCACACCTGTGCTTTGAAAGAAAAGAGTTCTTCAGGTTCACATGATAACGGTCTTCAAATCAATACCACCCAGCCTCAAGGGTTGAATGTATTTGTACTTCAAGACTACTATGGGCTACAGCAGGGAGGTGCTAAATATTAGGAAAACCATTCTTGCAGTGAGGAACAGGTAAGCACTGGAATAAATTGCCTTGAGAACCTCCTTCCCTAAAGACTTCAACAACAAATTAGGGAAAACTGGTCAGAAGTGGTTAGGTATATTTGACTCTGTCTTGATGATGATAATCTCTTTAGGTCCCTTCCAACCTGAGGTTTAATGACCATATGGTTGAAATATGTGTTCAAAGTGCCATGGACTTCTGCAAAACTGCTGAATGTTAAAACATACGACTAAATGTTTCGTCAAGTCAGGGCTGAAAACGGAGCCTGTCCTTAATCTGCCTGGTGCCTGCTGCCTTCAGGATGTCCTGAGCCATATGCTACCCATAGGAGCGCAGAAGGCGCAGCTCCCTCCAAGCTTGCTTATGTGCAGGGACAGTGGGTAAGTCTAGAGATTTTCACTGGTGTATCTGTCCGGAGATGTGAACAAAGATTTAGCTGAAACCTAGTCTCAATCAAGCTTGTGATGGGGTGTGGTGAAAATACATTATTTTTGCAGTTTTATAACAGGAGCGATTTAAAATCTCCCTCCCCCATTGCTTAGTGTTTGCTGGAAGCGATAACTGCATAAATCAATACAACAAAAAGGCACGTGCTCAGGCGTGGACCTGATTTTTCAGGGGTCTGCCTGTGCTCAGCCACCACCAACATGAACTGATTTCACAGCAAAAATTACTCTACTCCCATATGTTCAGACACTCCAATACAATTATTTCAGAGCTGTCTAAAATAATCTTGATTTAAATCTAAAATAGCTGACCTGTGGCAGAGGATTAGAAACATAGGACTTAAATTAAAAGGAAATTAAAGAACAAAGACAAGAGCAATAAAGTTCAGGAGAGGTGATTTATGAAGGCTGAGGACACCTGACCTACATCTCCATCCTCTGCAAAGCAGTGCTTGGTGGGACGTGAACCTGAGATGTTGTTGCCTATTCCAATGAATTACAGAGGCACCTGGATCCCAACACAGAAGATGCTCAACTGACATAGTACTGAGCAGCTGAGTTGCAAAAAATAGCGGATGCTACTGTTAATCCATGCTATTAAAAAACAACAAGTCACTCCTACTGTTTTCCTTCTGCCCGGCTAAGGCAGGTGTCCACCAGCTGGGAGAGATGTGTCCTGGAGCAGCTTGCACCTTCTTGGCAACCCTCCAAAATGCGGGAAGGTTGTCTTAGGAATATGGCGCTGCTGGCCCTGGGCAGCCTGTGGTCTCTCCAACCCGCCTGTTTGCTTTTCAAACATTGAGGATCACACAGGTCCTGCTGTACGTGAACAAAAGCCTTTATCTGCTCTTGTTCTAGCAGCAGAGCTGGTCCCTGTCTGAACTAGCACAGCCTCTACTCAGCTGGTTTCTCCCCACGAGAGAAGCCTGGATAAAAGCTAATTACATAGTCCAGTTGGGATGAAGAAGAAGAACAGCATCCATAAGGACAAGACATGTTGCAAGGGACATCAGGTAGCCATTAAAAAACAGAGCAAGCGATGTACAACACCAATGCAAATTTGTTGGAAATGTCTCTTGACATACCAAAAAAACCCTAGAAAAGCAAGACAAAAAGATATTTCCACATGTAATCTCCACTGACTTGCAAATTATTTCAATTTTAGGCTGTCTCACCTAAAAGCCATGTACTCGTGTATGAATGCGTTGAAGGGGTGACCTCTCCAACTGGCCAGCATTCACAGAGGTGTCGTAAAATACAGGGTATATGGATACAAACCACAGCTGGAAATTAAAACGCAGACCAGTGGGACTCCTTCTTGGCCAGCAAGACCCAAACTAAGTCTGAGACATTCCAGTTTCCAACCAGACAACACCAGCTGCCCTCTTGAAGGGTACAGAGATGCCCTGGGGGTGCTTGCCCACAGCGGCGGAGGTTAAGCTATAAAAATCCCCTTCCTTGCAATGTACTTTATTTATTTGATCAATTTTACTCTTGGAAAGGACAAAAATGTGAATGTTTTCCAGGAACAAATTCCAAGGCTGCTCTGCACTAGCAGGCTACCGTAACACACTCAGGCAATAAAAGAGTCAATTCCTCCAATATGTTTTGCATTCGTTCATTTTTTAGCCTTAAATTATGAAACATATTTTTCATGGAGAAGATAGAAGGAAGATGTAGCAAGTCTAGGCTCAGTTTTGACAAAAATAATATTTGCTTGTTTTAATAACAAGATGTCCCTTGGTGGTAAAGAAAAATAATAAAACCTGGAGTGTTAAGCTGAACTTTTAAATATCTTTTATCCCTTCATTTGCAATTCAGTATTAATGAAGAACTACAGATGTCCTTAACCGGCATTTGCCTGCTTAGGAGAGCAGGGGCAGTGTGTTCAACCCACCCCTGAAGAAACCCCCTACGAGGTGGTGAAAATGTTTCTCCCGTCAGTAGCCTTCTGCAGGCTGCGGAAGTGGCACCAGGGCTTCTTGGAAGCTTCTGAGACTTGGACATCTCCTAAGAGTTAAATCTCTCTACCTGCCTGTGATCTGACATGTTGAAGTGACAGAGCACGTCCAACTCCTGCTCTTCTTCACAGCTGGCCAAGCATCACGCATCACTAAGATTTCAAGATTTCAAGATGTCAACATCTTAAAGCTTCCAAATTAACTACGTAAGCAGCCAGAGGTGGAGGACCGACCCATGGACATCAGCGAGTCTGATTTATTTCCATAGCTGGGTGGTTTGAGGGTCCCATAAGCAACCTCTCATGGAGACAAACTCATGCACCTTCCCAGGAACATCTGGAGGTTTTCAAAGCTTGACAGCACATGTCAAAAAAACCTTAAAAATGAAAACAAACCTCAGAAGCTCCTTCACAAGATTTAAAACAACCCCAAACTGGTGAGTCCCTCACTACAGGTCACCTCAGGCACAGAAGCCAGTGGTGATGTTAATTTAGGAGATAAATCTTCTGAGCTTTATGCTGTTGTCAACAGAGGCGGAAGGGCCTTCAAAAGGGAAGTTCAGTGCAACCTGAATTAAACTCCTGCTGGAAAGCATCCTCCACGGCAGATGACTATAGAAGGCGCGGGGCAAGGACAGCCTTCCCAGGCTACACATGAGGTCTTGTGACTCTCTTCCAAAACAACAGTTGCCAATAGAAAATAAATAAATAAACAGAAAACCAAACCCCAGGAAGGGACCAATGCTCTCACGGACATACTCTCCTCCCCACAATTTTACATACACCCAAACAGGAAAAGTCAGAAATAAAATCATATGGAAGAGCGAGTCGCACTTTTAACACAAATTTTACACATTACAAATTATCACTGAAACACTTTATTTTGCCAGTTTTCCCTGTTCCCAGCACTATGGGCGTGTTTGGCTCCCGCAGGGTTACGGAGCGGGGATTTCCCCAAAGTTTCACGATGGCAGCAGTAACTCTGTTCCCTTTTCTGCCCTTAACTTACGGGAGTTCCTAACATACTGTACTGGTGTCCGGTATCAGAAGCTCCTCCATGGTCAGTACCGTGATGTAAACTAAGCTCCCTTTTTCTATTATGAGTTTTTGTATTTACGTGATATCACAAACAGGTCATGCAACGGCTGCTGTTTCAGTTTCCTCCTGCTCAGGCTTTGTTTTAATAAAGACTGCAGAGCTCTAAAACTAAAGCAGAGCAAAAAAAAAAAGCTCAAGTTTCGTCCTTTCTCTAAAATTCTGCAAAAAAGTAGTTTTCTGTGACATGTTGTCACAGTTCAAAGACTGAATCTACAGCTTTTGTGATAACCAAGTAGATCTATCTCTAGACCTGAATTAGGAACTGCCTAGAGGAGACATCATACCATTACTCCAGTTTTGGCAAAGTAAGATTTTAGGTTGCTCTTTCAATCTTAGCACTCAACGGCCGTACAATTCTTCAGGTTGTTTAGAAAAGGCAATCAATCCCATAAACATAGGAACACCTGGAGAGAGAAGATGCGTGCTCTTCTCTCAACCAAGAAATATAAATTCTTCTTGGTTACTGCAAAGGTTGGACTCAATGATCTTAATGGTCTTTTCCAACCTAAATGATTCTGAAGCATTTATTCATACATTTTTATGTAATAGGCAATATAATTCAGCTTTCTTCAACCATTAGAAAATATGTAATCTCATCACATAATTTTCTTCCAGTTATTCAGGTGTAATAGCAAAGAAAAATTAAAGGACTTGTAACACAGTACTAATGCTAGGACATCATGCAAACTTCAAAGAAGAAAAGGTTACCTACCAGCTCAACTCGTCCAAACCCTCCGACTCCCAGGGTGTCAATGATGTTGAAATCAGACAGTTTCAGGTTGGCGAAGAAGGCAGCTTCGGCTTCGTATCTGGATTTTTTTATGCGAAAAAATGGAAATTTCTTAGAGGTGCAAACATGAGTACTGTGCAATACCGTACCCGAATGGCATGAGTGTGGAACAGCCTTTACCTGCTTAATTTCCATCTTATCTCTTACAGTTTGCTTTTATTCACTCATCATTTTGGTGGTCCCAATTAGAGTATTGCTCCGATGTGGACGGTTTTCCAAGTGAGAAAAGCAAACATACCTACTGCATGCCTACAATGCCAATGTCTGGTACTGCAATTCAGCTCCAGCTACCCAGCAAACACTACATTTTGACATTTTCTATTGATCTTCTTGTGGATGGTTTTTTTTTTTGGTGTCTTTAAGTATTTTTGGAAGATAAAGTCTCTCATAGGAGTTTCTCTTATCCACAGGCTGGCAGTAGTTTCTATAAATGCTTATTGAAAGTGGCAAGATCATTAAGGTCCCTGGAGAGAAATCACAGCCAGGTTTTATGAAATCAGATCCGATAAGCTGCGGGCTGGTGTGCAAATGCCTGAAATGAACGACTTCAGTCACATATCAACATTCCTATAAGGATATCTTCACTTCTTTTTCTCCTATAAGCTCACTTGGAGTCGACGTTCCTGACCCAGGAGGTCCCAAAATCCAGATGCTCTCTCTTTTGCTCATGTTCAACTGGCTCACGACACAAGTACACCAAGCCCTTGACTAAGGAAGCATGCAAATTGAACGCATGCAAGCCTGCCAAAATAAGCTTCCCATGACTATCCTCATGAATATGATTCCTCTAAAATAGCTCCTTGTCAAGGTTTACGGTATTTTTAGAAAGGCTCGGAGGGGAAATGGATGAACAGGATCCACCCACTCAATAAAGTTTGACATTCAGCTGCTGGAGAAGTCCCTGTGCGCGTACAACCTTTGGCCGCTAGTGACACAGACTTGTATGGGAAAAGAGCGTTGACAGGATTATGGAGAGAGGCATGGAGGGTGTAAAGGGGGAGTTGGCTTGGTTTTTAGTACTTAATTTAGGCCATAATATCTTGCAATTAATAGACCATAATCTGCTATTTCACCTGGATGCTTCATTTGTGCATGATAACGCTAGCGTAAAGATAAAACATCATAGTGTTAGTCTTGATTGTATATATGTATCCACCTCTGTCTTTTTTAAGTACCTTGTCCATCACGTCTGTCTCTAATTCAATAATGGGATGGAATTGATTTACTGACTTATTCCCTTCAAACCACCTTCTTTAGTCTATTTAAAACTGCAATGACATGCAGGGAGAAAGAGCAAAAAACCCCCAATTTTAAAGTTCAAAGGGAAAACCAAAAAAGAGGTGTCAAGAAATGTGAAAGGTCACATCATCAAGCCCCAAATCCAATGCAAAACTGCGCAATTTTATCTCGGGGTGCTGTCGACAAATTGCTTAAGCTCTGCTTTATTATTTATACTGTCACCAGATCCTCTCGGTGACCTTGCTCCTGTGGCCACAGCAGCCTGATGCATCCGATCTTGGAAACCAATCAGTTCCGAGCCTGCTTTGAACTTGGGATAACCTTGTGTGACACAGTTGCTCATCGATCGCTTTATACCCATCATGAGGTGCATACTAAACCTGTCACTGAAAAACCTTTGCTACAGGAAAGACGTATTTATACGTTCCCTTCTAAATCGCAGCAGACACATCATTTTAGGGGTGACAGAGCAACGAGATGAGTATAATTTTCATGATAAATGTATAGACAGAGTATGAGTTATCGTTCACGTTCCTGACCAGTTAAACACCCATAATGATTTATAATTGCTGCTAAGGTGAAATCCCAGCATGGAAAATTTCCCTTCAACAGTCAAACAATGGATGCAAAACTCCAGGTCAAGAAGCCCTGCATTCCCTTTGCCCAAGGCTCAGGAGCCTCCCTTCTTGGGGGAAAGAGGCAGGAAAGAAAATGCAGAAGGAAGCCACCTCGTGCTCCCAGGGAGGCAGGGGACCCGCTACCCCGTCTTCTTCCCGGGGCAACCAGAGAGGATTTCTCAAGCAGGGAATGAGGGATGCCAAACAGCAGCGTGTCAGAAGGGTTAGGGTCTCCAAAAACATACGGGACAGAGAGGGGAAATGTTTTCTTTCCCTATAATACCTCTTATCCTGAAAGACAGCCAAGTCCTATGAAAACGATGACGGGAGAGGACAAAAACTAGGTTAAGACATGGCACGGTGCTGGCAAGGCAAGCAGGATGCTTGTCCCAGCCCCTGCAAACTCCACCAATTCTCCAGAAAATCCCTCAGTTCGATGGGAGACGGCATCTTCCGCTCCAGTCCCAACTTCTTCATCGTTTTGTGTGTTGAGTTGCAGAAGCCGAAAGCTCTGCTGGTGGCTTTTAAAGTAAAAAAAAATGTGCTTATTTATTATTTTGCTTAAAAGAATGTACTTGCAGCATTATTGTGATTGTTTTTTGAAATCTCTTGGCTAATCCTCTTTGACAGCCTGCTTATGTTAGTTAGTACATACAAGTGCGATGACGCATATAAAACAAGTTGGATGCAGTTCTCTAATAGTGTGCAACAGGTATCCAAAAAGCAAAAGAAATTCCAAAAATACATAGTGAAAGCAAAACACGTGTAAAATCAAGCAAGCAAGCCCTTCACATGCTTAATAACAACAGTCACATCTGAATTCTGTTTTAGTCCCAGCAACAAAGGTCAAAGTCCGCCTTCAAATCAAATTCCTATAAACTAACAGGAGTTATGCACTTCAGCCCTGCAAAGCTTAAGAATAAATCTCCTCAGTCGCTTCAATAAAAATATCAAAACGCAAATACTCCCAAGCCATCTCCTAAATCAGAAATCAGGTATGGACCTCATCCTGAAATTTAGAATACGAATTCTACTTCTGGCCTCTGACTTCCTTAATTTGAGCATGCCGTTCCCGAAACAGAAACTCCCAAGGTTTTGCTGTGTGTGCTCCTTGCTCAACAAAATTATAGCGAAAAACCATATGTGATGTCCTATTTTATCACCTCCAAAAGAAAAGGGAGCCTTTCAAGGCATTAGGAGGGCAGTGCAAAGAAATAAAGAAGACGTTTAAAAATTAATATTGGTGTGTCTGTGGGAAAACGTTCAGGTCTGGACCAGGTTGATGGATAGTTTGAGGAAGAGGAGGCTGAGGGGAGACCTCATCACTCTCTACAACTATTTGAAAGGACACTGTAGAGAGGTTGGTGCTGGTCTCTTCTCACAGGTAATTAATGACAGAACAAGAGGGAATGGCTTCAAGCTCCAACAGGGTAGGTTTAGACTGAACATTAGGAAAGAATTTTTCACAGAAAGGGTGGTTGGGCATTGGAATAGACTGCCCAGGGAGGTGGTTGAGTCACCATCCCTGGATGTGTTTAAGAGACGTTTAGATGTGGTGTTGGGGGATATGGTGTAGGGGAGAATTTTGTAGAGTAGGGTAGATGGTTGGACTCGATGATCCCAAGGGTCTTTTCCAACCTAGACAATTCTATGATTCTATGATGTGTTACGCATCACTGGGGAGGATGTTCGGGGTTTTCCCTGGGAATATAACAGAGATGGGATGAATGATAGAGGCAGCTTGGACACACTTGAGCAAGATGATGTGGAAATAACTCAGCACTCTGTGGGAAAAATACATCAGGGCATCTTTCTTCTGGGTACCATTTTGCAGATGCCACAGCTTCTTCCCATTTGGTACTTAGCAGTCTAATGAAAAAGGCTGTTACGTTCTAAACACACAGCCATATGCTGGTGTTCTGAGACTTCTCAAACAAGAAAATGTTTTTTTGACCTCTGGAAGAGTTGGTGATTTAAGTTCCTGGATTAATAGATAAGAGGTGCAACGGGAAGACATCTCAGACAAGCTCAGAGGCATGAATGCTCATCAGCATCACATCTGTGTCCAGTGACGTTCTGGAGCTAGGCAGACGCAAGGCTCAAACTTTCTATGCTGAGATTTCTGGGGTTTTCTGACTCTAGTTGAACGAGACATAATTAAGAAAGAGCCCTTCTCCGGGTATTTGGTAATTGTGCTTCTTACCCCATCACAAGCCAAACCACCTGGAAAATCATAGCCGGAAATGCACACAAGGAAAAGATACAGAGAACGTGTGAGCCAAATAGGAAGAAACAACACAAAGTCTGTTCTTTAATAAAGAGCTTTTACAATTTACCTGGTCTAGTGGAAGGTGTCCCTGCCCATGGCAAGGGAGTTGGAACTAAATGATGTTTAAGGTCCCTTCCAACCGAAACCATTCTGTGAGTCTATGAAAATTAAGGCTGAGAGTTTCACAGGAGCTTGTAGGCGGCAAGATGTCAACTCCCTATGTACTCTTAATGGGACTTTTTTGCTTATGGAAATTGGGTTTTGTAACCTACCCAGCCAACCCAGCCCTGCCAGAGCTTATAGCTCACTCCTGCAGCTAAGAGGAGAGGTATCTCCTCCATAGGGGGTGTCAGAAAACATGATGGAGAAGGAGATGTTCAGATCTAAGTCAAACACGAGCAGACTGAAGAATCTCCCAAGCTCTTCTCCAAGGTTTCTTGCAAATCGGAATGACAGAGGTACCTACTGACATCTCACTGGAATGACCGGCTCCATTTAACGATCTCGCCCTAATAAGTACCACTGCCCTCCTATGGAAGAGTTGGGATTTGGGGACCTCCATTTCTTTCTCTCCTTCCAAATAAAATACATACTCCTAAGGAATCACTAATTAAAATGCCTTGATTCTGCCTCCTCTTCGGCACGGACAGGCATCACATGCAAGAAACCAGAGTAATCGGGGGGATCAGGAGTAAATACCATCGTCCACATGTCCCATTACTTTGAAACAGCAGTGCAGGAGCCACAGCCCAAGCATTTGGGAAATGCCTGACATGCAGAATGGGAGAGGAAAACGTGTGGCTTCTTGCACTGCTGGAGGTTTCCACCCATTTAAATGAGTGATTACCTCCTAAGATGACAATTACTCTGAAATACATTTCAAGCTCTTCATCCCAAAACTACAGATAAAAAAAAAAAAAAGAAGTAAAAAATTCATCTTACCTAGGCAGCTGAAAAGGATAGAGAAAACGTGAGGAGCAAAGGTTTGCCATTACCCAACTGCTCAGCTTTACTAAACTAGCTCACAATTCCTATCACATGAGCTAAATGTGTTGGGAAACATTAGACATCTGTTACCAAACTGTCAACTTGATAGAAAACTTGGCTTCTTTCCACCTGCGTGCTGCCAACTAGATGTAAATTGCAACCAAATGGGAACCAACCACCAACTCCCTGATAAGAGCAAACATAACCATTTTGGGTGGGTAAAATCAGAATTTTGGAGCCTTCCTCAGTGACAGACACCTGCTTGTTTAACAGCTATTTTGTCGGCCTTATATTTAGTTTTGTTGGCTGGCCCGGTCACCACAGCACCCATTGTAGAGGCAATGCACTTCTGCAGATAGAAATATTGAATCCCTGCAAAGACTGGAATAACTTGAGTCGCAATAGTTGGATGGTGATGATCAGACCCACCCTGCAAGGAGACACACATGAAATGAACCCAAGAGCTGCAGGTGAGGTGGGGAAAAAAATATATGACAGAAGGAAACCATCTTTCTGTGTCCACTAGATAAGAGATTTATCTCAGTCCATCTCCTTACGGTTCTTAAGATGTAACTAATTTCTTTTTAGGATGCTGCACTTTAAAAAAAATGAGTTTGTGATAAACAAAATAAAAAATTACCTCAAATCCTCCATTTGGTGAAGCTTTTTTTTCTACACACCCGAACCTAACCTATTTTAGCCCTGGCAAAATAACCCACATGGGTCTCCTCTACTCATGGCACCCGGCTGCTGTTTGCCTGCCCCGTACCCTGAAATCACAGCAGATGTTCTGGACTGGATTCATGCTGTTAAGAGAGATGCAATTCCAAATGGGTATGAAAAGTGGCAGAGGACATGGCTCGAATTCATGTAACGAGGAGGCTTTGTTATTTGAAAGCAATGTAAGGAAGAGCAGATGCAGCAAATGGTGGCAGGGCTTCCATGCTTTCCCTTCTGCACTGGCCAGCTCTCTTCCCCGCCTGCTCAAATGAGTCTGAAAAGCTCAGGTTCACATATTTCTGAGTGATTGTGGACAAGGGGAAATCTATGAATGGTTATATGGTTGAAAGCAAAATAAAAAGCACCTCATGTCATGTCCACATGAGATCCTTACCTTCAACTATGCCCTGTTTGAGTGGGGCTCAGAAGATTTAGCCACATTCAGGCAACAGAC
The DNA here is from genome assembly GCA_013398815.1 of Ibidorhyncha struthersii. Taxonomy (NCBI): domain Eukaryota; kingdom Metazoa; phylum Chordata; class Aves; order Charadriiformes; family Charadriidae; genus Ibidorhyncha; species Ibidorhyncha struthersii. Next base: position 279,965 of record VZSZ01008020.1, read on the forward strand.
AGAAGCATGGCACAGCGACAGTGTATTTTACACAACCAGCAAGATCCAGAGCCTGGGAATGCCTGAAAGCAAATTCTTGAGAGGCATTGAGAGCAAATCTGTATTTCTTTACAGTGCATTGCCACTCATCCTCTCAGAGGTCCCACCCCACCTGCAAAACCCTTCTGATAAGGTTTTTATTACTCTAGCATTAGATTACTAGCATTCCCTCAATTACTCTAGCATTCCCTCCAAGTATCAATCCATTTGGGTCCGTACGCTCTAGAGGGGGGGGAGATGTCCCTTGACAAACCATTGCGGCAAAGAAAAATAACCAAGTGTATGAATCCCAAACCCTGTTGGGGAAGACCGTAGCATGCTCACCAGACTTCTCTAAGAGTCTGATCCTGCAAGGTGAAGAGCACTCCCAGGTCTCCATGGAATTGTATTAGCCGAAAGGGAGATGCTCGCCCCAAAATTACACTCAGGCAGAATGTAACTATAGATAGCAAAGAATAACTATTTCCTAAATACCAACACTCTGTACAGGAAATGGCTGTGTTTTGTGTTTCTTCCTCTGGGTACCCGATGTCCGTCTCTCTCATGACGCACATATGCACCTTTTAACTTCCACATGTCCCTTTCAGATAAATGCTGGTATCGGTGGGAACAAAAATACCAAGAGAAAGACCAGCTCTTTACCTATTTTACTGTCAATCGCATAACGTCACAGAAAAGCTGAATTCATTTCAAGCTCTGTCACATTTTTGTGATTTATTAGCTTGTTCACAAATACAGGATCACAAAATTGTTCCAGGACATCTCCATTGGCAGTGAAAGCAGGAAAATGTCGACCAAAGATAGTGAGCTGTTGGATAAAAGTACCGGCACAAGACTGTGATGCCTCCCATCGGCAGTAAGGTCACTGTTGCCCACCCGGCCCCGAGTTGTATTAACCACGGAGCACTGACATGCCACTGCCCTAAAATCCCAATTGGGTTTTCTGCCCTTTCACAGAGACAACGGACTGATAGCACGTTAGTATGCCCATAAATAATTTCTGCCTGGTATTTGCTATCCTGATGCTAACCCATTCCTGGGAGGGATGGGTGCTACAGTGTTACCCACAGATCTTGACTTGTTAGAGAGGATTTACTTGCGGATGAGGATTTGCTGCCCTGCAACAAGAAAGACCAAGGAGGAGAACATCAAACTCATCTTCCACTCTTCCGTTTTTTCTAATTGCAAACAACACTGAAAAGTAAAAGGTGCATATCGATCTATCTACATGTATGTGTAGATAGATAGATACAATGAGAAAGTATGATAACTAATAACTCAGTTTCCCCTTAGTTCAGGTCTCCTTCTTCCAGACCATCCTTCTGAGGTCAGCAGTGCAGTGGCTTTAACTCCCAATTTAGCTGCTACCACTTCCTTCTACGTCTTAAACCTTCGACTGAAAATCCAAATCAAGAGAGATTTCGTTTGGATTTTTAAAAGCAATGTGCTAGCGGCGACGATGCAATTGAAAGCTACGGCTGCACAGACCATTGCATCGAAAAGAAAGGCTGTCTTTCTTTTCAAGTTCGTGTTGTCGGGGCTGGGAATTTCTCTTGGACCCACCAGCACTTGAACTCACAGGGTACTTGCCTTTAACGACACTCACATCAGGAGAAATAGCATACCTCCTGGTTTAGATTTTCTTACAGAAAGCGAACATTTGAGTGGCAGCTAAAACAGACATTAAAGCTATGGCATCTCTAACTTCCTCTGGAAGGGGAAGGAGATCTGAAATTAAAAACATAAAGTTAAAAAACTAACAGAGAAATTTCCCCCCCCCCCCCCGATTTTAAAAGCACATTACTTTTCAATTAGAACTAGGCAACGTGAACATGGTATTATGCTGTCATAATAAGCTGTGCTCATCATAACTTGTTTCAGTAGTTAAGCAAATAGAAGATTTGTTTGAATCATGGGGCTTTGGAGACGTGCTATTACACAGAGACCAATTTCACTGAGAAATGTAATTGAATGCACTCAAATACAGTCGGTTAAAACAGCTCAGAAAGACCTTCTCATCATCCAGGCTCTTTAAAAAGTCTTAACTTCGAAGCTAATATTGTTGAACTCCTAAATGTGCCAAAGAGATCGGTAATACTTTATTAAACAACTTATTGGGTTCAGTACCTATTGGGTTCAGTACCTCCCGGCTAGCAGTGGTACGAGCCCTGCAGTGGGGTCGTATCTGAACACAGGATGTGCAGGGAACAACTTTATTAGGAAAAAAAAAAACTAAAATCCAAATTTCACTCCCCCTCCCCCCCCAGATGTTTGCTGTGGGGTTCTCTCCTCTTGTAAGACGGGGAAAGGCAGCACTCCCTTTAAAGCGCATGGCTGTATCTAAGCTCACAATCAAACTCCTTGGAAAAAAACGACCCTCCAGTCTCCAATTCAAGCAGATCTAAGGGGTTTGTGTAAATGTTGGCGTACTTCGCCTGCCTGCACCCCGTTATTACACATCCACACTATGCTCACATGCCAGAAACAAGCCAAAATTTTGGTGGCAGAACCAAACAAACTGGGATGCCAGCTGACCCGGGGAGGGGATGATAATGCCATGCAGGTATGAAGCCGAGTGCTTTCAATAGAGCACAGGTTATCAGGATGCTTTTTAGGGAGCAGGGTTTCCCTGGAAATCAAAGGGAGGTCATCACTGAAATGTGTATTTTATTTTCTAGATGCATGTGTTTCTCCTTCAGCTTCTAATCCAACAGCCTGATGCTTCCAGCAGGACTCTCTCTCTCCAGGTCCTACTTTGGGAAGTCCGGTTTCAGCTTTGGTTAAAATAACATTTTCACTTCTGTAATACGCCTAGTGCCGAGAACGGCCTGCAAGAGTTCAAACGAGATACCCTACAGAATAGGCTGACTTACAAAACCAAGACTTTAATCAATTTTAATTAAAAGGGGCGGAGGGAGGATGTGGAGTATTCCTTCCTCTGGTGGTGCTTCCTGTTCTGTACAGTATTAAAAGATATTGCTTGAGGAGGGGGGCGTTTCTGCTTCCTCCCCCCCCCCCCCACCTCTCTTTTTTTTTTTTTTCCTTTTTTTTTTTGTCTTTTTTTTTTTAACTCTGGATGTTACTAGCTGGAGACCAAAGAAAACGCTTCATTGCCATTGTATTGCATCGCTATCTTGGCTCAGTGGTGAGGGATTGCACCCAAAATAGTTGCTGATAGCACTATCGACCCTGACCTGGTGGGTTAACCTGGGTGGGAAACGCACTGGCGACAGCGGAAAAATAAAACATGAATAACTTTTTCTGACTCCAAGAAAGACAGCAACGGGACAACCTGAAATTTCATGTTCAACAACACTTTAAGGAAAAACAAATGATTTTTCATGGCGACTCTCAAATGCTGCACTCCAACCTTGACAACTTCATTTGATTTCAATGAAAATAACATCAAATATAAAATGAAAGATCAGTTTATAATGTTATTTACCAACATCTTTGCTTCCCAAATAAATTCATGTCCAAATCACGCACGTCTGTAATGCACTTCCTTGACAACTCGACATATTCTTTAGAAAAATCCCTACCAGCTTTCCGTGGGCAATGGGTACCATCGCTGTTGCTGGGTGGAAGAAACACTGGTATACTACCTTTCCTCTACACATACCCCAATATCATCATGTTTCGATGCCAGCTGGTATGCGGTACTGGATTTTTTTTTGAGCTTTACTGTGAGTTTTTTTAAGGATATTCAGTTGAAATATTGCACCAACTAGATAAAAGGTAGCTTTAGCTCCCTGCAGTCCACTGAGAGTTTCATGTCCTGGCCACCCCATCCCTACTCCAAAGAAAGCTGTTGGGGTTTTTGGGGGTTTTTGTTTTGTTTTATTTTTCCTACAGCTGTGCTCATTACAACAGAAGTGTGGGGTAAGGACCAAACTGCAAAGAACCATTTATATCGTGCTCTCAGACCCACGCATCACAAAGAGAAAGCTCCTCTGCCCGGCTGATGGGAATGAACCGGGACCGCGGTGCACTTCAGCTGGCTTTTTTATCTTTGCTACGCCAGCAGCCTGCCATATTATGCCTTAATGGCCTTCTTGGCACATTTCTCTCCTCATGCGCTAACGCTAATATGAATAAGTAACCTTACAGAATAAAATACGAGATTTATGTTGTTGGGTTGTAGCACAACATCTAACATCCCACTGCAGGGCAACACAGCTGCAGTCGAATGCAGTTCATTGAAAGATTGCCTGGGACTTTTTACCTATAGCGTATTAATTCCTGTGTAACTCTTCCTAAATCATGGGTCACCACCGAGATAAAATTTGGGTTTAAATCCCCAGATTCACCAGCTGAATCAGCTATAGTTTGGGTATACTCGGCAATACTGAATTCTATTGTAGCACTCACACCCTAGCTTTTAAAGTAATACAAAGTCAGTGGAAAATAAACCTGCCATGGGGATGCCTTTGGATAATTTAGAAGGAAAATAAGTATTATGGTAAGGAAGGAGGCAATTCACCAGCTTCCCTCTAGTCTCCTCATTAGCTCTGAATTTAACAGTTTGGATCTGTGGACGAGAAAATATATTTGGAAGATAAACCATCAAGGGTTTTTCCTTTCACCATTCTGATTGACTTCAGAGGAAATACCTATAGATCCCTTATTTATCCCTTTGGAAAATACCGAGGACAACCCATGCTGACGAGAAGTACTCACGAAAAAAGCAGTTCATATTAAAACTCCAGATGACCTCTTTAAGGTCAATAAATCCCAGCTACCAAACTTGGTTCAAAGGTCCCACTACATATCAGAGAACACCACCACCGTTATTTTAAGGCAACTTGTTGGGAGTCACCAGGGAAGACCCATGGCCATGTTACAACCCTGGAAAGTGAAAAGTGATCTCAAGGAAAATTCTGTCTAATTACAGCTTGAATTTACTCAACTCACAGTTAGTTCTGCTTGTTGCTCTTCTACTTTACCCCACAATCTAACTGCAAACTGCTAATTAGACCCCACGAACCCCAAATCTGCTCATCTAAGCATGTAAACACTAAGTGGTCCTCTTGCCTCCAGCCTTAATGTAGGACTGTGTTGCCTGCATAAGTAAAGGCTCACCATGGCAACAGCAACGCTCAGGTTTAAAAGATGTAGTTGCAGTTTTCCTTCTCTTAGATCTTTTAGAGAATGTGGAGAACAGATCGATATATCGCTGATGTTAGACATGCTTACTTGTCCAACTCGCCGTGTTCACTACTTACTGCACATTTGTTCAAGTCCCATGGGATTGCATGCACTGTGTGTTGCCCTCATTTCTTTTTTCAAACAGCCATAATCCTCTAGGAAAAAAAACACTTGCTAGATGGTTTCCAGTTTGACGGCTGCTAAGAAGCAGAGGTCTACCTTGAGTGAACTTGTGTCCCTTCTCCAAGGGCTGCCCAAAGACATTTCTGCAATGTTTCCTGCAGCCTCTTCCAAATTCTCAAGTAGACCCATGTGTGTTAGGACCTGGAGATGCTGCTGTAGCAGACGGGTGAATGATGTTCTCTTAATCCAGCGGCTCCCCCAAAATGTCCACAGATCATCGGTGAGCTATTGCACCGGGGTCGCCAGACTACACCTCCCAAAGTATTACTGCAAAACCCTCAAGCTTTTATCCCTTTGGCCAACGTCGGAGCGCTCCAGCCATGCCAGCACCACTGGTGGAAGTTATTGCATCTGGCATGTTTCATCCTAATTTACTTTGAAAAAAAAAAAAGGTGACATATAAGGGCTAGGCGGGGAGGAGGGAAATATTACATAAAATCCTACCGAAAAAGTGGAAGCAGGCAGGAAGCAGATTTTTCCTTACAAAGCAAGTACGTGTGCACACAAAGCGAGGTTTTTCGCCCCGCTTGTTTATTCTGGCAGACAGATGAAACTGTGGGAAGAGATCAGTGAAACTGGGCTCCTTATAACCAACCCCATCCCGGTATCACCCTGTGTCAAACCCGCTTTTGATTTGACTTAGCTTTTTTTTGTGTGTGAGTATCGCTTTCGAAAGCAAAATCAATGTCTTGGGCCATGCAGGTCCTTTTGGCTCCACGTGGGAGAGACTCTGCAGAGGCAGAAAGTTTCCTCTGGAGCTTAACAACTCTACACAAATAACAAAGGCCAGTATCTGGCAAAAGTCAAGAAAAAGCATCAAAACAGAGGGCCCATTTAAAGAAAATCTGGAGAAATCCAAAAAACAAAGCAAGTGTGCATGAACCATCCCACAAACATCTAAGAAAGGTCCAAGAAAGAAGAATACGAGAAGTAGAACAAGCTATGGCAGGACAAACATACAGGAGGCATGAAATGACCATCGCTGGGATGACATAACAGCAGCCACGGAAGACGCCTGTCCTAAGGAAAGAGAGGATTTGTTGTGTTAATAAATCAAAGTATCAAGTCACGCAGATCATCTGTAGTTGGGAATTCCAGTCTGAACAGGGAAAAAGAGTATTAGGATGAGATTACTGACCACCTATTAGACGGGCAACAGTGCCTGCAATCTGCTGAAGGAGCTCTGACAAGATCCCCAGCATGAGTGTGCAACAAACTCTAGATACACTATCTGTCAAGCCTACATTTTTAGGCACAATTAATGACTGTCTTAGGAGATGGCCAGTCAGGTGGCCCAAGAACAAAGAAAACTTGTGACTTGATGCTGAATGATATGCAAGACCCATTTCCAAGTAGACCCATTGAAGAACCCCCCTGTAACAGAAACCATGATGTATTGAGATTTAACACAGCTGGAGGTCTGAAAAGAGGTTTAAAATAAAAGCACTGTTCTTGCACTTAAAAATAATTTAAAAAAAAATAATTCAAAGAGTAGCTAAAAGAGGTGATTAGGAGAGTTAAATTTTAGCAGCAGCACGTAGGTATCTGGAAGCATACAGTAAACATACCATCTATCAAACATGGACCTAGGATAGGTCAAAAGGAAATTGGTGTGGCTGAACAGCGGGACGAGACAGTACAGGAAAAGCAAGAATGCATCCTTCAAATATGAAGCAGTTTCAAACAAATCAATAAAGAGAAAAGAAAAAAAGAATCAAACCCTGTCCGGTTGAAAGGAAAAACACCATAAGGCAGGACAAAAGAAAATTAAAAATAACGCAAGTAACAACTTCAAAAGGCTTAAAAACAAACAATAAATCCTTCTCAATCACAGCAGCAGCAAGAAGCCTGACCGTAGGCTGTAGGGTCTCCAGAGGCTCATGCTCTAGAAAGACCACACTGAGAAGAACAAAGCCATGTCAGAAAAAGCTCACTGCACTTTTTACCCCTGGGTTCAACATGGAAGACCTTGGGGAGATCCCTCCCACCGCAATCTTCCTTCCCAGGGGAATCACCAGAGTAACCGCCTCCAATTGAAGTGTCAGTAGGGGACCCAAGTCGACCAAAGGAACGTTAACCCATCTCCAGGCCCAGATGGTGTTCACCCAGCACTTCTGCATGAACTGAAGGTGAACTGCTAACTGTGGTTTGTAACCAGCTCTGCTTGCCGAGGGATGGAAGTGGCTTTTTGATGTGATCCAGAGCGCTGTACTTGACTAAGCCCAACATCTGTCCTAACAGAATTAGTTGACACATGGATAAATCTGACTTCTTTGGGGAAGAGCCAACACGCTTCACAAGTCTACTGGACTTCTTTCAAGGAGTTTGACACACACATGGGCAGGAGAGGTCTGGTCGATACAGTTGGCTTGGATTTGCAAAAGGCATTTGACAAGGTTTGAAAGGCTGTTAGAGAAATTAAGCTGCTGTGAGATAAGAGGAAAGGTCTTTGCACTGATTAAAAAAACGTTAAAAATAGGAAACAGCAGATAGTAATAAATGGCTGGTTTTCCTAATGGATGGAGGCCAACAGTGCTCAAATCTTTCCCGCTCAACATCTTTATAGGTGATTTGTAAAAGGGGGGGAATAAGTAAAATGACAACATTGGTCAAGGATATTAAATCACCAAACACAGCAAACAAAAGCCCAAGGTGAAAAAGGACTTAAAGATACTGAGGGACAAGATAATACATTCACTTGAAATCCTGTAGAAATGCAGTGATGATCATCAGGGAAACAAAAAATCCTGATCTTACACATGCAGTAATGGGTTGGTTCGTCCACCTCTACCCCCCCCTCCCATCTCAAAACCTACGCTGTACAATTAGAAAAGTACCGAGAAGTGTGATGATAAGGAACACAGGTCTGGACTGGTTTCTGTTGCAAGAATGACTGCATTAGGGGCTTCTTTGTGGGAAAAATACAACTCAGGTAGGAGATGACAAAGGTCTAAAACTTGGGTGTGCCATGGAAAGCAGCTAAACAGATTCAGGGGGAAAAAAACAAACCAAGGGCTACTAAATATATAGACAGCACCTACGTGCAGGACATCCCCGAGTCCCAAATCATTGGAGACTGGTGGATCGCAAATCAATAAACATCTCTTTGCTCGTATTCTCCTTCCTAGATATCTGCTGTTGGGCACGGTCAGAGACAGGATACAGGGTTAGCTACATCTTGATGCAGTGAGGCCACTCCTATATAGGCGCTTCCAATGTATCTGTATAGAACTGGAATAAATTGAGAAACTCAAGGCCCCGACTTATGATGTATAATAGCATTAAAAAAAACCAGAAAGTCGTGTTTCACAGTGCCTGCTGCCTGATCTGGAAGCCTGTTTGTGTTCTACACGGGGAGAGATGAGCTGTTCAGTCTTACAACTTGTCTCTACTACATAAAAGGAAGTTTTAATCAGACATTTATTTAACACATGGTGCCTAACGCGAGGAAAAAGCATAGTTCTCGCTCATCCACTGATACAAATCCTAAACACACCACATGAGAAAACTACCAAGTGCTTTGTCAACATTTGAGTATCATCATGTGCTAATTAGAGAGAGAGAAAAAAAAGGAACCAAACAAACCACCCTAACCCCCAAGTTTTTCCACTGCAGATGTCTCCTTGGCTTGAAAAGTGATGCAAGTCGTCTCATTTGGGGAATACCAAGAAGCTGGAAGGCTCAAGACTTCTCACATCACAGCAGTTCAATGACTCATTTGCCACTCTTCTAATAAAGGAAGACATTTCCCAACGCACCTCCCATGTACTCTGCTCATTTTGGAGAAGGGCCCATGGCATCCCAGGAGCTAAACATGACTTACATGATTGAGTGCTTCCCAAAACAAACCTCCAAGCCGTGCTCCCATACTACTACACTGAAACGTCACTGGCTACACATCATCAATTTGGTTCAGTGCCCTAGATTTGGAAAATTTAATTGAGTAAAGGTAACCATGGGTGTACCAGCATGTGTGGGCAGGTGAACCTAGAGAGGACCATGGGGCTCTGCTCAGAAACACCCATCATAATTCCAGGGACAACGAATCAAAAGCTGGAAGCTTCTTAGCATCCCTTTACAGGCTCCCATCCATTTTCCAGCTGAGACAACTTCTGAAAGGCACTTTCCCATACTTCCACTGGAGGGCAGGAATATCCCACGTTTCCGCAGGCGACCCTTCAGCATTGACACATACCCACACGCTTAAAACAGCTTTACCAAGGATGGGCCCTGGGGAGACATTTCTTGTACACTTGCAGACTTTAATTTGGTTTCTATCCTGCTTTTACGAGCGGCTTAATTTTTTTCCAAACAACATCATTATTTTCCCCAAACAACTCCAACATTCCCACTTTACCCCCCATGTCAATAACCACTCCAGAGCCCCTCTGCCTCTGCTCCCCGCATCACCTGCGGCACTCCAAGGTCCCCCATGTCCCCCACCTACCTTTCCTATGGGTAGCACAAATACATTAGAAGTACGTACATATGTGCCAACCAGCAGGTTAACATCCTCACTGCTTCCCCAGGAGGCAGTAAAAGTACTTGAAAAGGTTTGCAGAGCTGATGAGGGGAGCTTGTATCGTCTGTACCTTTATTAGTGAAAACTATCATCTAGAGTAGAATTAGCGGACACAGGAGCAAATCAGATATGCTGTCTTCCATAAAGGGACATATTGGAGTCACTGAGGGTTCATGCGCAAGGTTGATCTGCTCGATGTGGTTTATTTGGTTTCCAAAAGGCATCTCAGAAGGTTTCCCAGCAAAGGCAATTAAAGGCAAGAAGCTGCTAGGACACAACAGGAAAGGTCTCGTGGAGAAATAACTGCTTCAGAGAGGGGAGGTCAGTCACCTGTAATCCTCCGTGGTGCTCCGCTGGGACCTGTGCTGTTTGATGGATTTAAAATTAATGTGCATAAAGGTTCAATAGCAGAGCGCCGAGGTTATTCTGTTGAGATTAAGCTATTCAGAGTAGCAGAAAAACCACGGTGAACCATGAAGAGCTGCAGAAGGACCTTAGGAGATTTGGTGACTTGCCAATAAAATGTCAGATGAAATGAAACAGAGATGAACTGATACACATATTAAAAATAAACCCAAACTTCTAATGTCAAAAGACAGGCTCTGAGATGATGCTCTTCGCCGAGGAGACCAGCTCCAGTGCAGGTAAGTCCACACTGGGGAAGGGCGATCGAGGCAGAAAGGGCCGGTAAGGGGCTCTTTTTGGGGCTTTCGAAGCTGGGAAAAGTGTCGAGCTCGTGCCGGGAGCGGCAGCTCGGGAGCAGGCTGCTGATGCGGTGGGGGTGGAGTTGAGAGCACACGTGGCAGTTTTAAATCACCCAGCACCCAGCATGCGGGCAGCCAGTGGGTGTCACCCAGGGCGTCACCGCGTGGAGAGCGGGCGAACGGGGCACAGCTCACTGCACGGTAAGTCCCTGAAAGCCTCTCACCCCGGCGAGAAAGCCATGGTAAGAACTCGGCAGGCGGCCATGGCATCCCTGCGCTCTGCATCGGGCAGCTCTGACGTGGCCACCCAGGTGGAGCTTGTGCAGGAACACGCTGCCACCCAGGCGTCAGGCTGCAGGGTGTGCCCTGCTCTCACGTCAGTGTCGAATGGTAGCGGCAAGGAGGGCTGTGGAAGGTGTGCCCAGGTAGAGGAACTCCTTCGCCTAGTGATGGAGCTCTGGGAGGAGGTGTGTCGATTGAGAAGTATAAGGGAGTGTGAGCGAGAGAGCGACTGGACTCGCACACTGCCCTCCCCGAAAGAAGCAGATCAAGCAGACAGAGCTCCACATACAGAGCACTCCCCACCCTCTACCAGTGCGGCTGAACGTGGAGATTCAGAGGACAGGGGCCAGTGGCAATGAGTCTCTGCCCAGCGTGGCAGGCGTGCCTCCCCAGTTACCCCCACACCATCCCAAGTGCTCTTGTGAAACAGATATGATGTTTTGCAAAGGGAACCAGAGGAGGACAAGGACAACAGATTGCTGAACTTGGAGATATCACCAAAACCAAGACGTATTACGCCTCGTATAACGTCTTCAGTAAAGAAAGAAAGACAGGTCCTTGTAGCAGGGGACTCAGTTCTGAAGGGAGTGGAGGGTCCCGTATGTAGACCAGACCCAATCCGTAGGGAGGTCTGCTGTCTTCCTGGGGCCAGAGTTAGGGATGTCCAGCAGAAACTCCCTACCCTGATTCAGCCTGTCGACTACTACCCCTTAATGATTTTTCAGATAGGCAACGATGAAATTTCAGGAAAAAGCCTGAGGGCAACAATGAAAGACTTCATGGCCCTGGGATGGCTGGTTAGGGGATCGGGAGTGCAAGTAGTGTTTGCTTCTATCCCAACAGTTGCTAGGATTGACGAGGAGATAAACAGGAAATGCCAGCTGATCAATGCCTGGCTCAGGGACTGGTGTTATAGGCAGAACTTTGCGTTCTTTGATCATGGGCTGCTTTTCAAGGCACCAGGCCTGCTGGCAACAGATGGTAAAAGCCTGTCTCGCAGGGGGAAAAGGGTTTTAGGGCAGGAGTTGGCGGGGCTCATTGACAGGGCTTTAAACTAGATTCGAAGGGGGGTGGGGACAGACCCGGGCTTGCTAGCAAAAAGCCTGAAAGTGGCATGCTGGCACTAGATTTGAAAAGGGAAGGGGGTGTAACTGGGCTCCTTAGGAGTAAGTCTGGGGGTGGTGCAGTTATGGCTTCCTCCTGTAAAAAGGAGAAGGGACCAATAGCCCAGCTGAAGTGCTTATACACTAATGCACGTAGCATGGGCAGCAAACAGGAGGAACTGGAAGCCATTGCGCAGCAGGAGAACTACGATGCAGTCGCCATCACAGAAACATGGTGGGATGACTTAAATGGCTGGAGTGCTGCCATGGATGGCTACAGGCTCTTCAGG
>VZSZ01008025.1:0-13248 GCA_013398815.1 Ibidorhyncha struthersii
GGCTGCCAGCCCTCCTCTTCGGGGCTCGCTGTGGCTCCCCACAGGAGCGTTGCCTGCCCCGGCTGGAAGGGGAAGGACCTGGCGCAATGTGCTCTGGCTCCTCCTGCGGCTCTTCTTGCCCCTCCGGGGTGGGAATGGGGGCAGAGGGGGAGCTGGTGGGATCCCCACCAAGGGCAGCTGTGGAGGTGCTGGGGAGCTCGTCCACATTGCCTCTGGCAGGGCTGCCGGAGGGGGCTGGGCTGGCTGCAGGAGACCCTCCTCGGGAGGCAGCAGGGCTGAGGGCGGACACAGGGCTGCCCTCCCACCCCCCGCCAGGATGGATGCCCTCCAGGAGCAGCACGTGCTGGGCCCCGCTGCTGCACAGTCGCGTCACAGCATCGACGAGATCGCTCACGAATGTTGCTGTGCGCTCGTGAAGCAAGATCCCCAGGAGCTGGCGCAGCACACCTTTGTCCGGTCCAAAGAAAACCAGGACGGACATGATAATGTCCGCTGTGATGGCTGCCTGCAGGTGGTCATCCTCAAACATCCGCTCCATCACCTGGTGCAGCCAGGGCAGCAGGGGTTCCAGGAGAACCGGGTAGTCCCAGAAAAGGTCTGCCCATGTGTCAGGCTCGAGGCTGTCCGCTGGAGCCCTGGGCACCTGTCCCGCAGCCTGTGGTGGGGAAGCTGCAGGGCTGTGGGGGGCCTGGTGCACGACGCCTGGTGACGCTGCAGGTGGTCTGAGGACGTACCCTTGGAAGTAATGGTGTGCCCGCGCCGAGCATATGATGGCGTCCACCCCCCTCTTGCAGAGGGGGCACTCGGCCTTTATCTGAGCCCACCGCTGGATGCAGGTGAAACAGAAGCAGTGGCAGCATGGCATGACATAGCTGGCTTCCTCCCAGCTCTCCAGGCATATGGGACAGCGGTTGTCCAGCTCTGTGGCCATGCTCCCTGTCTGGGGCGGTAGGCTGGGGAGAGCAGGCGATGATGAGCCGCTCCCTCTCCCTGCTCCTGGCAGCAGCAGGCGCCGCACTAGAGAAGGAAGAGAGGCCATGGTCATTGGCTGGCCTGGGCACGGCTGGAGGAAATGCCCACCTCCCTCAAGAAGCAAACCCTCCCACTTCCCCAGGGTGAAGTTTCCCCATACAGCTCACCTCTGCTGCTGCAAGCACGCCTCCTGCCTGCCCCGGCTGCCTGAGCCTGGCAGGGCTGGGGAAAACCTAGGATGGCTCTGGGATGGGCACTGGGAGTTGCACTCAACACCTCCCTAGCCACCACACCAGCACCAACTGAAAGCCTCGCTCAGGCCTCCAGACCTTGCGCAGTCGCTCAGCTGGAGTAAAGGCACGAGCCGGCTGGGTGAGACTTGCCACCTGGTCACTGTCCATTCCTCGGTGATGTCACAACCCATCGCTCAGCCGTGTCACAGTCCATTCCTTGCCAACATCACAATGGGCTGTCCCTGCCCACGGCGCTTGCCCCGGCAGTACTGCAGACCCAGCACATGCCTCTGGGCTTACCACAATGCCACTGCCCACTCCATCTGCCACTCTGGTCCTGTGCTGGGCAGCAGTGTTTCATGCCAGTCAGTGAGGTCTTGGCTGTGTCCTGCCAGGGTCCCATCAGGTTTCGGTGGCCGTGGTACACATCTCCAGGCACATCCGGCAAGAGGGTTCGTTTGATATCGTGCCATGCCTCCCTGGGAGGCTGCAGGACAAAGTCCCACAGGCTCTCCACACACTGCAGGACTGTTGGCCAGCCCTTTGGCCTCCCCTAGTTCCTCCCACAGCACATGGAAGAACCAGCACCTAAGGACAAAGAAAAGGACGTGAAGAGGCCTCCAAAGGTTGTGTCTCTTCTCCTCTGCCTCACCTCCAGTAATTCTCTCCAGACTAGGTGCAAATAGGTGTTTAGCTGCTTATAAGCATGTGCATATGACACCGTACCTGTGAATGGGTGAAATCGGTTGTATTTTCAAGTAAAAACATTCCTCCCCTCCTTGCTGTGAACTTTGCAAACTTTCTGAAAATTGTTGCTACTGTTTACAACAGCGGATTTTATCTGCAATGCCCTGAATACCGCAGGCGACGCTCACAAACTCTACGTAGAGACCAATGATGCAACACGCTCTAAACAATTAAAGGCTAAGATTACTTATCACACTGCATGGCCCTTCTCCTTGCTCACAATGGATTGTAGGGGGCACATTGCTCTTCAGGACTTAAAATCATTCCCTTTATAAATGAATACAGTGTGCTATAGGGGGCCTGAAAGAAAAGCACGGCCACTACCTATTTCTATAGCCCCAGGTTCTGTCTTTTAGTCTGACATTCTAACATCTGTTGCCTCATGTTATAATGTTATAATCTTATAATATGCGTTTCCTCATCAGGAAACATATGGAAAAAAGACCTAACGCATTCCATTCTCAAAAGCCGCCCTCTGATTTGATGCTATATTCATAACCTGCAGTGCGACATGGTCACAAAGCACCCAACAAAGACAAGAAAAACAAGCAAGCAAAGAAAGGAGAGGCCGAGGAACTACAACATCATTTTGATGACCACTCTTTGCCCCTAGACGTGTACCCAGGAATCTAAGCAAAAAATCCCTATCAAGTGACGCATTCTTGCCAAAACAAAGAAATGCCTTAGACTGCATGGAAGAGTGCCTTTCCCATTCATTCTTAATCCTTCAGTTCTTTGGAAGCACATGTTTCTCTGCAAGATGTGAGCTTCCATCTTAAATCATGGCTGCTGGAGCAGCCCCTCAATTTTAATACTTGGATCAAAAAAGGGATGTTTCTTTCATTTCTTCCAGAAAATTTGCTCTCTGAAGCAAATTAAATTGAATTAGTTTCTGCTAACTTGATCTTAAACTGATTTTAAGTTGCAGTGGAAGGTGTTGGGTTTTTTTTTTCCTTAAATCTATTTAATGTTGTTATTTCCTTAGTAATTCCTGCTTTCATTTCAAACTTGATTTATTGCTCAACAAAAATCCTTTCAGCTGCAGTACTGCAGGAATCATAATCTTTGATGTTCAACATAATCTTAATGAAGAATTTTAAATTATTTTTATTACAGTTTCTGGAAGTCTTTACTTGCTCATGCAGGTATCTCCTCCCTGCCTTAATAATGAAAAACAACCTTATTTCCGTCCTCCACTGCCAAATCCTACAACTATAGCATTGCTCAAAGAGTTTATCTGTATTTTTTTTTTATTTACATAGTCAAATAAATGGCAGGCTGACCTTCATCCCACAAATGTTTCTGAAATGCTTCCTTTGTCAATTAAATGCCAATTTTGATAGTTTAAAAGGGATAAGGATAGAACTATACAAATAATTGCCATTTTATTGACAAAACACAGAGAACTCTTCAAGTGGTTTGGATTGACCTTAAATATATTTATTTCCATTTTGTCATTAAATCATAAAACACAAAATGGTGATTTCAAACTGAATGAAATGAAAAAGGGAATATGAGGGGTGAACCTAATGTTGTTATCAGTACCTCAGTAATAACAACAATCACTTACATATAATAAATTTACCTGGAGGAGATTGATTTGTATCTTCCACAAAAAAATCCTTCACTACAAGCTATGGGCATTTCAGTAGATGGATCTTACTGTGTTATTTTTAGTAAGTAAATATTCAGTGGAACTGATAATAGAATTCAGGCATACCAGTTCCTTCATATATGTCTTAATAGTAAAGAAGTAGCTTTCTGATTTTCTGAATCAATTCAAACTTAAGTACCTTATATATGGATGGTTCTGTCATCGTGTTTTCCAGAGGAGACAATAATCCAGTTCTGGGGACACTCTACAGTGTACTGTGAGATATAAGACCTTATTTATCTTCTTCATGTGAGTGAATTCAAACATTGCATGTAAATGTTCTGAAAAGAATTGTCACTATCATCATGATATTAGTCTCAGGAAAAAAAAAAAACCCAACCAAAACAAACAGATCAAACTATTAGCCAAACTAACCTTAAATCACAAATGAAATGGAATTTGGGAGGTTGGAAAATGGGAGAAAAAATGAGGCATTGGCTCATAAACTATTTGCTGTTTGATAACTTTCCCTTGCTTTGGCCTTGAGGAAATTGAGCACAGCTCCCTTGGAATTCAGTTTAGGTAACACTGCTTCACAGCAAAAATGTGTTTCTCTACATCAGTCAGCTTAGACTTGAAATAATACGTTTAGGTGTTGGATATATTCATTTAACATAATCATTCAATCAGGAAATTTGCATGCCTCAGGAAATTTTTATGCCTGAACCCACAGGCTTATTAAAAGACTGTCTGTGTATGTCGAGTATCTGAATGTCTAGATTTATCTGGTTTGCAGACCCTCTGCTGTTTAAAACACAAAGGTCTACTGAATATAATATCACCCTATGACAGGATACTCAGTACGCGTCAGTGTATTTCCCAGTACTTAAGACATCCTGTATATAGTGTCCAACTGTGCATGTATGCCATCTTAAGTACTGTGGTATGAAAAAGGATGATCCCATAATGATTTAGATTTAGATCATTTTTTTATTTCTTTGACTGATTATCAGGTGACCTGGAATTAAAATGAAGCAGGTTAGGTGGGGCAATGAAACAGAATGAATATGAGATTAAAATAATATACATGGAGTAATTGCTGAATGAGAGTCTGTAAAGGTGGACACATTAAACAGAAAAAGAGATTAATAAAATAATAGTACTAATGGAATTAAAGGTTAGCCTACATCATAATCTGCAGCTGAAGGAAAATTTCAAGCTATAAAGATGCAACAGACAGTAATTTCTCTCATATAAGGCTGTCAGCAACTACATGGAAGGGAGAAGTTTCCAAATATAACTTTACTACTTGAGTATATTAGCAACCAGGACTTGGCTAATGAACTACAGCAACAAGGCTCAGCTGCTCTGTAAAAGCATAGGCCTGTGAGCAGTAGTGACAAATGAAAGCTTGCTTAGCAACGATCCTTCTCTTGACAGTTAATCGGTATTTCTACCGTGGGAAGGAGAAAAGGAAGCAGAGAGCTAGAGAAAGAAAGTAAATCTATATGTGTATAGGCTCACAGTATGCAGCTCTGTAGTATGCCAGGTGTGAATACTTGCAAGGCAGAATTTTGTTTCTGTAATAATCTGCATCTCGTTAGTTTAGAATGTCAGAAAGAAATACAGAGAAAGCTTGGGGCAGCTCTTTTACACCTTTCTGCAGCAGTTGTATTCTTTTGTGATTTTATCTTTGATAGTGAAAATTGAAAATCTGGCTCTAGTTTTCACCCAGTTGCATGAGAGATCAAGCCTTTAGTGGATAGATGTGCTCAGACATGCGGGCGTGGAGCAGAGTTCTTCCTCATTTCATGGCAACTGTATAGGACTCTTAAAACTAAGTGTGGCTGTCACCTCTGTTTTTAAAAATAAGACTCTAAATTTGCTGCTGTTCATCTTTTANGTTTGTTGGGTTTGGGTTTTTTTCATTAAGTAAATGAAAGTTCATTTTTCCTCTTTTGGTGTAATTACAAGTTTTTGTACTGGAGTAAGACTTTTTTTCTGCCGTCTGTTCCTTAGGGATACTAGATAGTGGTGGCTTTTATCTCTGAAATAAAGATCTGCTGTGAGATACAGCTCTCAGATTTGCAGTTTGGTATTATTAGGGTTCAAGTTTTCTGTTTGCAGCTTTCAGCTTCCTGTTGCTAAGTTCTTCAAATATATCTCAGGGTACCCAAATGTGATTGAGATGTATGCTAAAACAAAAGTAGTATAATAAAAAAAGAGGCATGTTTTATGATCAAGGCTTTAAGAAATAGAAATAAAACATTTTTAAAGAAGAAAGAAAAACCAAAATTAAGAAAACTGCTGAAGATGAAGCAAATTTCTACTAACCCAAGACTTACTTCAATCTCTTCAAGGTGTTCCAGCTGCCAGATCCCTTGTTACCTGTTCTGGTCACTGTCTTGCTATTTTAACTTTTTATGTCTCATGTACAGTTTTCTTCAATTCATGCCTTTATAATAATCATCTGGATTGCATGAAAACTCTTTATTACAACAGCATTCTCAAATTAAGTGATTAATGTAAACATGACACTAGAAGTAGGGCACTTAATGTATTCTAATTTTGTGTGGGTATATGTGTGTGCATACACATACATGCAATTTCTTTTTATGTTCTTAGCTTTTGAAAGACTTTTGAATTGTAAGAGACTGTTTTTAGACATAAGATCTATCATCTGTGAAAGCCCTAAGAACAAGGACCTCTTGGTAAGTCTGTAAGGAAACATTGCACACCTGTACTGACAGTAGCTTGTAGCTTTTTGTCACATATATATTGTTCATGATTTATATAACAGTTCACCGAGTTGGCTTTCTGTAATGAAAAACAGTTTGTTATTGTTTAAAATCTTCTTTTCAAGGAAACTATCCCCCTGTCCCTGTGAACCTCATTTTACATCTGAAAGCACTGATGATTTTTATCTTTCTGTCCTTTTTATTTTTTCCATACATCTGTTCCGCAACAATAGTTTGAGAAACAGGAGGAAGTAATGAAGGCACAGTATGGTTATTACAGGGTTTCTGTATTATTTTCTACATCTCTTGTAAATAAAACTGGAGAATATAATTGTTATCACTTGTACAAAATTATATTAGTTTTAAAATATGATTATGGAGCACGAGTCAAGAAGCAAGAGTCTTGGCATTTATGAAAAATATGTATTTTTTCATTCAGTTTCTCAAAACAACAGATAACTACTTTGAAATAGTCCAGCTTTAATATGTTTGAATTTTAGAATTTGTTTTCCTGGAATAGTTACTTTATTTTAGGTGTTGCTAAATGTATGATTTCATTTCATTTTGTAGTTAAGCCCTAAAGTCAGTGATTGAATTAGATGAATATTGAAACCTTATTTAAATTAAAAGACTAAGTATTTATTATATTTTTCAGTACTTAAGTTCTAAATCTTACAAACTTTTGAGGGCAGGGCATCAACTCACAGATTTTTAGTGTTGGGCTGGTAGTAATAGTACCCTGAATATTTTCCATAATTTATTTCACTTTATCTTAGAAAAATCTAATTTCTGTGGATGATTAGTCCTTTCCTTGCATGCAGAACATGATCTTTAACTAAAGCATAGTAAATACCTTTAAAATAACATCCTGAAAATGATAGTTGCTATATTATCAATGCCACTCTTAGAATGCATTTATCACTTTATACTGATATTTTAGAGTGGTAATAATTCAAGGAGGTAGGTAATCTCAAAAAACAAAAATGGAATTTGAAATGTCTTAACTGTGGTCATCCTAATAAAGCCATCAGCAGATGTTGTGATTAAAATATCTTTTAATAAAGCAGAATAGCATTTTCTGTATGCTATTGCTTAGTATTGGTCAGTCTTCTAGGTTCTTCAGTTTATGTAGAGGTCCTTAACTGTGTAAGCCAAAACATGTAAGTTTTTTAATGCACTTACATGCTAAGGAATATTAAAGTGAAAGTATTTTTAAATACTGAAGGCACCTGATAGAAATCTAAGGTCATAACTGGAAATGGGTTACACTGATGAAACTCCTTAAGTTTAGAGGATTTTTCCATAAGCAAGGATTTATTTATAGTCTTATTTACGAAATCACATTACCTTAATATCTGTTACGGTATTATAACTTACCCAAGAGTTTTGCATTTATGCACTGTAGCCTTTTAGTTGTTTTTTGAAGTCATGTGTGTGTTGACCCTGGATCTTCATAGAGCTCTCCAGAGACATTCCTAGCTGATTTTTCTTGATTATGCTACGTAGGACCCATGAAATTTTATTAATACTTCAAACTTTTCCTCCTCTGTGGAGTACTTTTCATTCTTTATGTTTAATTTCTCTTGCAACATGATTCTTTGCAATCTACTTTTAAATTTTTATATTTCTTCTTATAAAACTTCCTGAGATTGATCAGTCAAAACTATTTGATGCCGTTGTCAGATTTTGCTGTCTTGTCTCTTCACTTTCTCCTACTAAATACTGGGTTTTGCTGTGGATGCTCTCCTGAAGATAATCAGAACTGATATTCTGCAGCACTTTCTGGGCAGTATTTACAGAAACTGTTAAATTTTTTGGCCATATGCAAGGACATTGACAAGGGTGATAATCAAACAGGGATAGATAAATAAAATGAGAAAGATGTTGCATGGAGATGTGACTTACAGGTCCTGAATGCATTACTTAGTTAATGTTCAATAACATTTATTTATTTATAAAGATGTATTTTGATCTTCAGCAGAAACAAACGTTGTTGGTGCCAAATAGCTATATCCTGCTTGATATTTTCAGTTCATTCACAGCTATGGGTTACCTCCGTAAGTCTTATAAACCTGTGCAGGGCTTCAACAACATAGCTGGTAGGAGTGTTCTCCACCTGATAGGTTGCAGGTGTCACTCAAAACTCTGTTACTGATACCTGTCTGGACTATAGTTATAAGCATCAAGATAACAGTGAACTCAAAGGAAACATTACAGTATTTATCACAGAAAAATGTCACCAGAGGTAAAACATCCTATTGGCTGGAGCAGACTTTAATCTTATGTAGCTGTTGCCATCTATCTCTGAGAAATTGAAATCGAAAACACTATATTTTTGTTGTTTTTCAAAATGAGAAATCTTCTAGGGCTGAAAAGTTAATACACTTTAGATGACTTCAGGATTTTCTTTTAGCAAATTTATCCATCTGGAGAGTAAACACTCATCGAAAGAAAGGGCAGGATACATTCTAAAAGAGTCAACCATTTTCAGACCTCAGTATCATTAGAAACCGTGATCACACAGAGGCAATGTAGAAGGTCTCCGGTGTAACGGATTCAGCAAAGGGATATGTGAAATTGTGCAGACAGACTCTGGATTGAAAAAGCGATTGCTCTGCTGGACTTTTTTTCTGAATGCGGTTAAGGAACTATGTAGTGGCATTTTAAGCTCTTCTCCACAGGGGATGGAGCTGTCGGGCAGTCTAGCTCTGGTAGTATTACCCAGTTTATCATGCAGATTTAATCTCAAAAATAGAAAACTAGCACTCCTAGTCCCTGATCTGAGATTGCTCAGGCTGTTAGTGGCCTGTCTGGCTCAACACTGTGAGCATGGACCACGGCTAGTTTGTTAGCACTGGAGCTTGGAAGATTTAGTCTGAAGTCTCAAAGATACTTAGATTCTTATTAGTATAATGGATGTTCTGGCAGTTAGTCAGTGCTTAGAAATTCTGGAAACACTCTTCATCAGCTGCTGACCAGACAAATTCTGAAAAAAAAACAAGGAATCTGCTAGTTTAGGATGATAGAAACTGAAGGCCCTGGATTTCCACTTCCCTGACAGCAGTTTGCCAGGTGGGCTGCCAAAACACTTGTCACATTTCAAAATCAAATTCCCTCCAAAAAAAATTTCTACGTTGGCAAAACAACAGTCCTCTGGAGAATGATGTTTGTACTTGAAGCTGTAGGCATTAGTCTCCTGCAGGTACTAGTTGACAGGAGGAAATAATAGAACATGACATGACTGCTAGGTTGGCCATACCTTTCCTAGAGTAATTGGCCTTGTTTTAGGTACGGTATATTGCTTGTCATTATGACAACTACGTCCCTGAAGAGTTCCATTCACAGCATAGTAAATTTAGAGATTCTTAACCAGCTCAGTGACATGAGGCTGATAAACAGCCAAAACAATTCAGAATTAAGAGCTGTGTGATTGTATGTAACAGAATACAGCTGAAATGTCACCTTTTGGCAGTTTGGATACACATTGTTATTATTTAGTACTGACAAGTCATTCTTTTTTAACAGAAGACACAGCAAGGTTAGGTTTATTATACTTGAAATAAAATTTGAATCTTGTAATACATTGGAAGAAAATGGGATTCTAATTCTACTTTTCTAGGAGTAAAGGTTTTCTCCTATTATCTCCTGGGAGTTTTAAGGGCGTTCTTCTATAGCTCTTTGTTTCAGGCCTTCACAGATATTAAACAACAGAGGTGACATTAATATAATATAAAGAAGAAAAGTAATTAACAATAGTACTATGACACCACAGAAAGCATGCCTCACCACTGCATTTTTCCTCTTCTGATTTATGAAGGTCAGCCCTTTTGAAGTATGTCAATGTAGATATTAGGGATCTGTTTACCTTTCAGGTAGCCGTGTACTTCTTTGCAAAACTCATTTAAAGTTAGTTGATATCATGTCTAAATCCTAGACATAACTTCCTTACTTCTGTTGATATAATTTTGTTCATTTCACATGTTTTTGGATATTGTAATAAGCAATTTTAATTTTCTAACTAAAATTACTGTTTCTTTGTAGATCAAAGAAGGTTTTTCACTGGTTCATACAGATGTAACAAAAAACATTTGAAAGTTTATATCAATATCTGCGGTTTTTTTTGTTTAAAGTTACACGGAAATTGTTAACTCAGTCCTGACCCAGTTAAGATTTTCAATTTCAGTAGGCATTGGCATGTTGTTCTTTGGTATGCAGAGTGCTCACGCTCCCTAAAACCAGAACTTTCCATCTTTGTGTTTCAGTTGAAAAGCTATTTGAGGACTGGAGAGAGTAGTTAGGTAGGTCTTGCCATATATTCACATTATGACTGAAATTTTCATCAGATGATTTCCTGTACAGCAAATATATCTTCTTTTACATAACTGATCTGTGTTTTCAGGTGTCTGTGGAGCTACTGCATTGTGTGATTCTATTTAAAAAGGAGTATCATCTTCTTAAAACAAATCACCAAATCACTGGAGGGGCTTTCATCTCCCTTGCTTATTGTGAAGTTTGTCATATTTTGGTTACTTAAGTATTTTCTGAGGTGAACTTGTTGACATGTGTACTTGGCTCTATGCAGTTATCTTTTCTGTGATGCCCAGATGAACTTTTTTTAAGTCTAGTTCATATGTATTTGTAATACATTCCAACTACACCTTAAATGGTAGCAAAGACCTACAGTTACAATTTGTTTTTCAGGAATAAAAGTGCTTCCTTGACACCATGACACTGGTTCATTTCAACCGTCTTAATGAACTACTGGTAGTGCAAAAAAGGCGAAATACTCTTATCTATGTTCAGAAGTATATGGAGTTTGTGTGTGTATTTTTTTGATCTGGTGATCTTAGTTGTGTAGTTTCTTCAGACTTACCTACGTTTCTAATTTTATTCTTTATCTTTAGCTGTCAAGAGTTTTCATCTTCATAGCAGAGGTCTTAAGTGCTTATTGAAATGACTTTTATTTCTGTCCTCTTAAACACATAAAATCTGTGAAAACTCCATTCTGTTGCTTTTACTTGTAGCTCTGGATCTGACTCATGTTAATATCTCCTAAAGTTAGCTTTTAATGTGGGTCAATAGCCTTGACTTTTTGTTTGATGTTTTCTGCTCTACCTAAAGAAAGCAAATCTTACAGATGAACTGCTATTTTCAACTGCTAGTGTGACTGCCTTATGATCTAAGGCCAGTTGATTTTATACTTTTATGTCTGTGATCCCTCTATAGCAGCTGTTCTCAGATTGGCCTGTCTTGACTTCTGTATGCTGTAAAGTTTTTGTTCTGTCTCTATTTAATTCTTTCTCAGTATGATTGAAGCTACCTCTTAAAGAGAACTGCTTTTATTGTGATAGTCACCCCTGACTTTTCCCTTCGAATTTAAAAAGTCTCCAGATACTGTTTCTGACTGTCAGTGTAGCTTATTGCTTTGGACCAATACTTTTTATTCTTCCATTGTTTGATTAGACAGTGCAAGCAGCCTAATCTGAGCTTTTCATGTGTTAAAGAGGGACTTTCACAATGGAGTTAATTTTGACAACCAGTGGATCGAATGTATTAACCTGCACTCAACTTCAGCTTTATATAACAAACTTAGCATCCAACTAATGCTGTGTCTAAACAAGTTTATTCACAATATTATCTACTTTAATATGCTTTTGCAGTTTTCAATTTTACTGTTACAGGTAATGTTCCTCCCTTTTAGGTGCAAGCATCCATTCTAATCTCACAAGTTTGTCAGAGACCTTGATAGCTCTCCCATCCACTACAGTCAGGTTTGTTAAAATTAATTTAAAATCTTTTATGCAGCCTTTTTCACTCTTTCCACACTTTCAATGAGTTGGGGTTTTTCCTCATACAAATTTTGCTAAGACAATTTTTTTCTTGATGTGTTTTAGTCCCCACAGACTTCTCTTCAAAGCTCTGTGGAGAGCAGCTCAGCTCTTTTATGCATTTCCTTCTTATGTTTATTCTCAGATCTGTTCTTCAAAGAATCTTCTCCCTGAGAAGAATGTTGGAGCACAGGAATAACCTGGTACTGCCTCCAACACTGACTAAATAAGGAAGAGTAAAGGAACACAAGCATGTGATGATACCTTCCCAAAGATACTCTCTGAACCTATCGCTGTAGGGATTTTCTAGGCAGAGTTGTCTTTTGTAGGTAAGAGTCCGTGCTAGATTTCTATTTTATGGACTTTTTAGTCTCCTCTTGAATTCACATGATAGTGTCCACAATGTCCTGTGGCAAGCCATGTCACAGATTAATTACGAATTGAGTGAGCAATCTCCTTTTGTCTTTGGAATTTCACTGGGTCATTCTCTGCTTGTCCCCTGTAAAAGACAGTATTTCAGAAACACTCAGCCTCACTAAAATTCAACTATCTTGGTAACTGTCTTTGTAAAGCAACATCAGCTGAGGAAAAAATACAGTAGACATGCCCTATCACAATAGTCAGAGACAAAAGCAGGGTTATCCATACAGCAAATCATAGCTGAAATATAACTTAGGCATCTGGAATTGTAACAGTTATAGAGAAAGCTAAAGGAGACTTGTTTTTTCTGTTGTTTCTGAACCTCTTCATATCACTTCATTATTGGGGGAATAATAATAATCTTATAGCCCAGAGGCGGGAGTCTGGAGGACCATAATTTTATCCTTTAATCTTTTACTTCTGCTGAGTTGACTAGAGACTTATACTTCCTTGGGCTTGCTTCTTTTCATGCCGTACAATGTAATGCATGTATTTCATATAAATTGAAGGGAATAAGTTAAATGTTTTGAACAATTGTTGAACAGTTATAAATGTGAAAATTTCACAAGATGAAATAAAAATCTGTACAGAGAAGTGAAATCCTGAGTGTACAAATGGCTAGGATTTTGTAAAAAACCCTCGGAGCTTCTGTGACCAGAAGTCATTGTTGGTGTGTCCCCTACTAAAGAGAGGACTTGCCAACTTCCTGCACTGTA
>VZSZ01008027.1:2802-47445 GCA_013398815.1 Ibidorhyncha struthersii
TCAGCAATTTCCTCTTTGCTCAGTGCATCTGCTACTTCCTGGCCTTCCTCTTCAGCTTCATCGTGGTGGTGCCACTCTCCGAGAATGGCAACGACTTCCACGGCCGGTGCCTGCTCTTCACCGAGGGCATGTGGCTCAACGCCAACCTGACGGTGGAGAGGCAGCGCTTCACTGTGCAGGAGTGGGGGCCCGAGGCTGCCTGCCGCTTCAGCATCTTCACCGGGCTCCTCTCCCTGCTGCTGGCCACAGTGCAGGCCTGGAGGACCCTCTTCTTTCTCTGCAAAGGGCATGAGGAGTAAGTACCCCTGGGGAGGGCAGAGGGTGCCCATCCCTCCTGCAGGCTGGGGCAAGTGGGAGTAGCCTAGGGGTGAAGCAGGGGGCTTTGCACCATCCAGATCATCCTGCTCCCTAGAGGGGTTTGGGGTGAGGTGGTGTGTTGCCTGTGTCTCTCTGCACACACCCCACGTACACCTCCACCTGTGTCCAGGGCCCTCTCCGGAGGATGCTCCCCTGCAGGGGGTTGGGGTGAGGGGCCAGATTTGCCGCGATGCGCCGCTGCCCTCTGGCAGTCTGGGAGCAGCATCTGGCCACATCTTTGCTGCGGTGGGTATGGAGGCTGCTGGGGACCATGGTGCGATGCTGGAGGCTGGGGCTCACAGGTGCCTCCTGACCATGGTCCCACTACATGTCCCTGCAAAAGAGGGGCCTTCCCCAGACGTACGCCAGGTATGCCAAAAACCTTGAAAAACACAGTTGTGTGTAGGAGGGAGCAGAAGGGAGAGGTTGGTGGTCCCCCTCTATTTTTACCTGCTTTTGGTGGTGGACATGGCAACTATTATGGAGGACAACTATTGCTTGGTTACGACATGAGAGCAGCACTGAGCCCTCCCTGCAGCAGCTGCAGGGCTGCACTGGCAGCCGGTGACTGTGCTCAGACAAATCGAGGGGCATCAGAGCCCAGCAGGAACAGTGAGAGGCTTGGTGGTCCAGGCAGCAGCTGTGCTCTGTGCTTGGCTCTCCTGTGACCTGTCCTGCCACCTTGGGTAGAGCCTCTGGCACAGGTAACCTAACCTGTGGGTGCTATGGGGCCAGGGCCCTCCAAGCATCCAGCCGCACAGAGGTGGGAAGGCAGGAGCACGCATTGGTGGCTGGTTAGACAAGGAAAGCCATTTTCCCATGTTTAGGGACCATGCCAAGGATAAATCACGCGTTTCCAGATCTATT
The DNA here is from genome assembly GCA_013398815.1 of Ibidorhyncha struthersii. Taxonomy (NCBI): domain Eukaryota; kingdom Metazoa; phylum Chordata; class Aves; order Charadriiformes; family Charadriidae; genus Ibidorhyncha; species Ibidorhyncha struthersii. Next base: position 4,027 of record VZSZ01008027.1, read on the forward strand.
TGGACTGGAGGTTTCTTGGGTCAGTGGCTGTTATGCACATTTGGACTTGTACAACACCCTGATGTTGTTAATATTGAGCAGTGTTGTCTCTCTGGCTCTTTCTGACCCCTCTCAAGCTGTCCAATACTAAACCATGCCATAGTAAGTATAGACTAGAAATTTATTTCCATATTAGAACTTACTTTACAAGTTCTAAATATAACCATGTACTCAATACATTTGAATTCAGCTTCCTCTGGTTATCGGATACCTATAGAGGACTAGTTGAATCTAGATGTCTTTTTTCAGTTTTGCAGTTCAGAACTAGTTAAATTTTTGGAAGAAACCAGCAGTAAACCCCTTGTAATTGTGAAATTTCGATCAGATGTTTGGCTTGTTCCCAACTTGGCTATTTAGTTTAAAAAGGGACAGGCCCCTGAAAATTGTCCTTTTAAGAGGTGCTGTCAGGCTGCTTTGGGCTCAACATTAGCAGTTGTATAACACTGTTCACAATTGTTCCAGGCAAGAAAGGAGGCAGAAGGCTGCGGGGTGGTGGGGAGCGAAGACAGAGCAAGTTGGCAGGATGAGACAGCCATAGAACATCACAGAAGGGTAAAACGGGATGAGAGGGAAGCTGCTGGAAACCAGCAGTTTCCTAGTAAGAAAGAAAGTCTGTCCCTTACCAGATCTGTCACTGTCTGTCTGAAAAGGAGGCAGGACACAAGCTGTTCTGATTTTGGACAGCTATTTGTTAACACTTCAAATGGGTGTGAAAACAGGTCTGTTTGCATGGAGAGATAAATGTGAGCTCCTCACCATGAATGATAATGGCCATTTCTGATTAGAGGCAATTGAGGAAGAATCAGAACAACATCACTGCTGATCCTATTGAGCAGGACCATTGCTGCTGGGCCAGCTCTGGAGTAAGTTGGCCTGAGGCAGTCAGGGTTAGTACCCTATACCTCCTAGCAAGGTGACCAGTCTTCAAGTGCAATGGCTTTGAATGATTGCTGTCAGATAGTTGGGACTGCTAAAAATCCTTCTTAGAAGGGTCTCAGCACCCCTTGCCTCAGGGACAGCCTGAGCTTGAGTTGCCTGCAGGAGTAGGAAAAACAAGTGCTGGCTGCCAGCCATGCTCTGGGCCTGGGACTGTTCAGCTCAGCTGAAAGGCCCTCAGATACTTCACTACTAGGATAGCAAAGTGACTTCTACTTTGAGTGTAAGCATTTATTGTTGCAGGGCATCCACTCAATGTGCAACGTGTAGCTTGAAGTTTTGATCTAAGGAGGAAAAGAGGTGAGGCAGAGTTCTGTACCAGGATGCCCTGGCCTGAGGAGCCTCCACCACACAGTGACGGTTACTGCTTGCCCAGTGCAAATCAAGTGCAACGCTTAGCCCTGCTTTGCCAGTGGAAGGTCAGATTTTGGACCTTAGCACCTCTTCTGCTGCACAGTAGGAAGCAGAGGGAGGACTAGAGGTCCTGCGCTGGTGGGGATTCTCTGAATACTCCAGCAAACTGTTCCTTTTCAAGACCTGTTATAATTCTGGTGTCAACTCTGCTTTTATTCGGTGGATAGCTCAAGTCTGTTCTGCCTCTTAGAAGAGTTTACCATGCACATAGTGGATATGGCTTCGGTGACACTTGAAATGAAATCCAGGCTAGATGTGAAATCAGGGCAGGGACAGGAAACATGCAGAACTGTGGTGTGCTCATACAAGCTCCCTGTATGGTGACCCCACCACTCTGTGGAAGTGAGCTGATCTAGTCCACCAAGTCCTGTGAAGCTAAAGAACAGGAATAGGATTCATCTCAGTGTTCATCTAGAAATCGGGTGTCCTGAGATCCAGCTCTAAGGGGACTTCTGGAAAGTGGTTTATTTCACTTCTTTTCCATCAGTGTTGGAATGGGACGACTGCCACTTTGGAGAGAACCTAGACAGCCCCTCTAAAGCCACATCAACCCAGGAACAAACATCCTAACCCCACTTGTAATTGTTTCCTCATTGCATTTTAAAGAAGTCCTCCTAAGTTGACATATATCTCACAGTGATATCTCACCTGTACAAATTAGGACTGACCAGTCCAGAACAAGATTCAAACACTGACTCAAAAAACCTCTCGTTTTTTCATTTAATGAGCCATCAGAGAAGAGAAACTACTGTTTTTTCTGTTCTTTGGCATGACTAGACTCCTTCTATCCCTAGCATCATGAAAGCTGCGCTGGTGGGCAATTCGTCATATTCATCCTTACCACCTAACCTGAATGGGATGACATGTCTCCCGGAGTTGCCAGTCTTTCTCCAATCTAGAGTAGGGGTCCAGTTTTTAGATAATGAGACTTTCCAAGTGCTGCCTGGAGCAGTTTCAAGCAGCAAAGGACTTGGTCAGATGAATGAGAAAAGGACTAGAAAGATGTTCTTAACTAGAACTAAGGGGGAGAGGAAAGCAGTGAGATTAGAAGATGAGCGGATAATTCCTTGGCCTTATGGCACCTCTGTAAGCATCCCACCCCATACGATTCCAAACACAGCACGTGCCTAGGGCTGGTTGTGGTTGGGCAGACTTAATGGGGCTGAGGTAAACTGACATTCATCTGACAGAACTAACACTGACAGCAAAGTCAGAGAAGTCCCAGGAGAAGCTGGCCTGCTCTTCAAATTGCCTATAAAACTAAGATTGGTGTCCTATGATGGCAGTACCTTGTGTTACATTGCTTAAAATGATTATAGCTATCAGTACTGTGTTGTTTTATTTTTAGTTTCCCTCTCCTAGGCAATTTTTGTCCCAATTATCACTTTAGTCATGAAATAATTTTAGCTCCAGTTACTATATAATTTGAGCTAATGACATTTATTTTAACAATGGTGATTTTCATCATTACAGCTAATGAAAGCCATGCCGTGTACGAACAATCACCACTTAGTATTTATGATTTAAAGCCCCATCCTTTTATGGTGAAAAAAGCCAAAATCAAAAGCACTGACAAATGAAGATAATGTGACTCAAAATCATAATCCATAGTTTTTCAGTGCATTAGGTGTTCTTAATTAAAGCAGATGTGTTTCAAATGGAAACTGATATCTTTGTGCCCAGTGTATGCTGCTTAAAGAGACTGCTGATGTTGTGTTTCAGCTGTTTATGAGTTACATTTTTCTTCCTTTTTATTGCAGCTCTTTCTTTTATGCCTTCCTGAATCTGCTGATCAGCGTCTTTGTGGTGTTTATCACATTTATTGCTAGCACTATAGTGAGTGTAGGATTTAACATGTGGTGTGATGCAATTACTGAAAAAGGAAGCATGCCAAATAGGTTAGTATTGAAGAATACATTTTCTTCCTTTTTTTTCATACATGCACAAATGAACAGTGGTATTACAAACTATAGTTATTACACGCAAGGTGAGCAAGGGGGAGAAGGCATCTGTAATGTGGAAATCCAGACTTTTTTCATCTGGAACAAAAAAGGCAAATCAAACTTTTTTGTTTTGTGTCTAATACTCCCCAAAGAAAAGTATGTTTCCAAGATGTTTCACGGTCTCTTTAAGAGTCATGATCATACCTAAAAGAAATCTATTAGTTTAAAAATTTTTATTTCCAAACGAGAGCTAGATATGGAAATGCTCTAAGAATGGGGGGAGTGTGGTCTTGTGAGCAGAGTGGGGGACTGGGAGTCAGGGCTCCTGGCTTGCTGTCCTGGCTCTGCCACCAACCCACTGTGTGACACTGGGCAAGTCACTCATCCTGCCTGTGCCACAACGAACCATCATCCAAAATTTGGTATAAAGATGCTGGCCTCATCGCGGTGCTGTGGATGTCCTGAGAGCCGCAGAATGAAAAGTACTTTGTAAGTGCAAAGTACAGGTGGTTGATACTTTCTCACAGTGCACAAAATGTACAGCTCCTAAAAAGGTCTACTGTATCCCACAATGCTTATGCTCCTTATAGGAAACACAATAAGTTGAGGTAGATTTTTTCCTATCAAAGAAATAACAATGAAGAGAGAGGAAAAGGTGACATTTTATGTCATATGATATTGAATAAACGTACTACTGAAAGCATACATTTATGTTGCACCTTGTCATATGTTGTAAAATGCCATAGTACATGTTCTGTTTAGGGCTGCAACGATTAATCGAATTATTCGAATATTCGGTTAAAAATTCAATTACAAAAAACGTCTAATCGAATATTCGGATAAGAACCCAAGATGACCGACAGCACTGAAAAGGAGAGAGAAGAGGCTGCAGAAATCAACCAAGAGATAGAAAGACAACCTCAAAATCCTGGGATTTTTTTCACACCAGTAAAAGTCCAAGTTATTTGTAAAATCTGTAGGCAGCCTCTATCTTACCATCAGAATATCGTCTCCTTGCTGGAGCATCCGAAACAAAAACACCCACACAATCCCTTCTTCTGAGGCTTTTCCTGATGAAGTCAAAAGGTAACGGAGGCTCATACACTTTGTTTCATTGAGGGGTGAAGCAAGCAACCTGGGGTGATGCCAGATGCATATATGTGGGAGGCTCCGGGGTAGTGGGAGAAGAGGGTTTTAAGTATACCGTTTTCATAATAACTGTTACAGTTCCACTTATGGAAGATTGGTGTTATCACTTACATAATTATTTTTCTTTTTAAAAGAAAGTAATCACATGACCCTTAGCTTAGTTTTAGAGAAGACTGGCAAGCAACCTTGTTACTGTAATACCTTAAATATCTTTTGATAGAACATGCCATTGTGACTGTTTGAAACACACTTAAGATGTTGTTTCATTTTATGTTTGGTTTGCCTGTTTGGAATCTCTGAAATAATTTTCTTTTTTCCACTCCAAATGCCTTCCTTGGGTAGCTGTGAAGAGTTACAGGATATAGATCTTGAACTGAACTTAGAAAACTCCGCTTTCTACGACCAGTTTGCTATTGCACAGGTAGGTCGGATTAGGTCATGGATCTATTCCAGTTCATTTACCATTTGCTCATTGATCTGGGATTGCTGGAGCTGAACTACCACCCTCTGAAATCAATGGGAACGTTTCCACTGACTTCAGCAAGTGCTGAATCAGGATGACAGTGACGGGCACATTTGTGTTTTGAATTCGAAATAGGTAGTTTTGAATGTGGACATGTCAAAACCTGACTCTGCCACTGATCTCGTTACTCATGATGGAAAATTTATTGTTTCTCCGAAGGATGACCTCTGCAAATGTTGCTACACTCTGGAGGGCCATGAGCTCTTCACTGCTGTTCAGAATAATGTCTGACTTGCACCAGATCATGGGACTACTAGCTTTGCCTTCCATGAGTTTGTCTGAGGCTGCCTGAGCCCATAAAAATAGCAGACCATTGAAAATAATTGAAGATTACTTCCGTTTAGATAGGGTTGTTTTCTGATGAATCTTTGAGAGCTAGACCTCTAAGGCTGTCAGACCTTTCTACTGAATATTTTAGCTTGAAGTCAACGCTCAAAGTCAGTGAACTCCGGGACTTGAGCACTTGTACACGTAAGCACATACTAGTGCTACAGGGAGCGTAACCCCCACCATGCAGGGCTGCACCCACACACGTGCTTCTTATGTTGTCCCACATGGGAAGAGGCATTAGCTTACCTGGGACACTCCTTGAAGGTAACCATTCCTCTTGGACACGAGCTAGTTTTGTGTCTTTGCTGCCAGCACTGGCATCGAGACACCCAGCTCAGACATACCTGCATCTAGGATAGAAATATGTCATAAGTGACCCCTTTATATCATGATAGCCCAAGGACAGGCTGTATATTTTGTAGCAGAATATGCTGTTACCTCTTAATCTGACAGCTAGTGAGAGGGTAGCAGAAGTAAACCTGTTATCTGTCTATAGCTTTGAGTTCATGGGAACTAAATGTTCATGTCCACCCTGTGATCTCAGGATAGACAGTTTGTAATCTATATGCAGGAGAAGGCATTTCTCCGACAGGAAGCCATGCCTAAAAAAGTCAAGGTCCATGCACGTAACACTTCAGTTGAAGGAGAGTTAATATATCACAGTGTAAAAGGATCAGCCGAAGCCACCAGATGCGGCTCCCCACACTGGTCCACATCTCTCCAGGTGTTCCTGGGTAGAGCTATCCTGCAAGGTGCAGCCTCCAAGTTCTGCAAACACCCAAGTATGAGGAGCATGGGGGCATAACAGCTCCGAGGAAACACCATTTGGCTTCAAAGGTGAACCTGGTAGTGTCAAAGTGAATCCTAATTGTGACCGTTTGAAGAAAGGACTAAGCAGGGAATAAAATCCTTGTCTTCTGATGTCTGGGGTGTGGTAAACAGAGTTGGATGAAGACATGAGAATGGGTCTGTCTATGGAAGGCAAGTAAGTTTCTTTGAAACAGTAGAAAGAACCCAAGAATAGACTACACTTACTGGCTAAAGCAATAATTTCCTTATAAGTGCAATAATTTCCTACAGTTGGTTTTGCTTAGAAGCAGTGGTCTGAATGGAGACATCAAGATTGCTGACAATTTAAGAATTACAAATACAGGATCTGGATAAAATCTAGAAGGAAGAACAAGCAGCTTAATTAAAGCTTTGGATATTTGGCATATTTATATGTGCATGTACAAACACACAGTCACAAACACAGACCCCGTCTCTGTCCACTTTCCTCCATTCAGATCCTTCCAACGCATCAGAATGACTCTGGGAGTTGCACTGAATTTGGCTAAATCCATGTGGATTCTTTTGTATCAAATGTGCTGAGACGACCACAGCAGTAGCAGATATCTGAATGCCTTTAAGATAATATTTCATGAATGAAGTGGTGCTTAAGAAATTAATGCAAAGCTTCCAATTCTTTACATATGGTCGTATAAAGCCAAGTTAATGTCTCTAATTTCCAAGGTCTGTAGAATAACTGAAAAATATTCTTTACTGGTGAACTGAGATAATTGTAAGTATGGGCAGAAATACTTAAGAGAATTTCCAAAGTACGTAAGATATATAGGGACATAAACTCCCTTTAAAAAATACTCCTTGCTTATCTAAATTGGCTATTAGAATGAACAGCTGTATTACTGTCTGGAAGTATTTAAATTGTTGTATTTTTTTAATTAAAAATGCAGTATTTTAAAACTGAAATACAGGGATTCAATTAATGTTTGTTTACTAAAGGCATCATAGAATTAAAATGGAATTTCTGCCGGAAAGCCTTACTACAAATGTGCATCCTCTGAGATGGGGAGGCTAATGTTCAAGTACTTGTACTAACCAAAGTGTAATTATTTCTATGAAGTTAAGCAAGAGACACTGACAAGTTAGCGATGGAACCTATTGCACATCTGAGGCTTTAAGCCCAGGTATCTCATGCCAGGTATAAATGAGGCACCAGGAACTTGGATGGATTGGAGTGGGTTTCTCTTGCTCTCTGAGTTCATGTTAATGTGAAGCAGTTACCCTGGAGTGTAACAGTTGAATTGGTAAGATTTTCTCGGCCATGTTTTGAATAGAAATACCTTAAAATTTATGCTTCTCCAGGGGTAGTGGGAGGTCTGAAGGACTTGGGAAGAAAGTTTTGGAAAATGTCTTAAAACATATTGCAGTTCTAAAGTAACAAAAGTGAAATAATCCCAAGAATTTTGTGCCCGCCAGAATGTCAGATACGGGAAGTTCAGCGGATGCACCTGGATTATACAGATTTCTTTTTTTCATTATTGTACTTAGTGCATTTTTGCTTCATATTTTTTTTTCTAGTACATAAAGAGTTTTTCCTTTTAAGCTAGGAATAACTCAACAGAGTTGAGGAACAGTGGGGCCACAATTTCACTGGGTGTGACTTGGTGTGAGTTCATGGATTTTGAGATTTTGATATTCACCTGGACAGTTGAGTTTGTTTTTACAATGCAGTACTGACCTCTTTATCATTCCTTTTCTTCTCTAGTTTGGCCTCTGGGCTGCCTGGCTGACTTGGCTGGGAATTACCATTCTGGCTTTCCTGAAGGTTTATCACAACTACAGACAGGAGGACCTGCTAGATAGCCTGATCCATGAGAAGGAGCTGTTGCTAGGAAGATCCTCTTCACGAACCTCTTTGCAAGATGAGAAAAGTGGCATGATCTAAATTGTAAGCAAATTTCCAGGGCAGGATCTAGGTTTTATTATTTAGTAGTGTGAGCTGAAGTTGAGTCAGGGTATTGAGTGTGTGAGATCTTTTCTTTCCTGAAAGGAGATGTACTTGTCAATCACCCACTTCCTCCACGAGAAATTGTTGGCAGAAATACTTATATTAGGATACAGAGAACGAACGGTCCCATGTACCATTGGCACAGCAAACTTTTTGTCCTGCGCAGACACATTCTGCAACCTGCTCTTGCTAGCAGAGCTCCTACGCGCTATCACTGGCTTTTGGGGAACAGGGACATTTTTGAGGACTGTGCTGGCAAGACCAGGCTACAGAATCTAGGCTATTTCCTCAAACTATCCTGCAACAACAGTTGTAACTGGGGCTGTTCAGTCCCCCTTCTCAACCTCTCCTACCTTTTGCCAGTAAAGCTGCCCTTATTCTCACTTTATTCTGGGTAACTGCAGCTCTGGTCCAGGTACAGACTCTTGCTGTCTCTGCTTTCGCTATGTGTGGACATAGTGCTGACAAACCTGTTGCTCCTGCTCTGATTTTCAGTTAATTTAGAACATTGAGACCTGTGTTCCAGACTTGATATTTAATATTGGACAGTGTTAATGAATTTCATGAAACCACTATGTTATTACAATAACTGTCAAAAACTGTGTCCCATTCAGAAGGATGGTGGAGAATTTTTGTGGTTTTGTTTCTTCTTAGATTTTGGCATGACCAGCATTTATTATGACTCCTAAAGTGTAGTGTAGCTAGCAATTGTTGAAGCTTGCATACTAAGAAATTAGGCTGAATAGCTAATATTAATGCTTGTGCATTTATAAATGTAACTTGGTCCCTAACATTGTATACTATTCAGTTTTAAGTATTAGAATTTACTTGTGATATTTATTTCATGTAAGCTGTGCAAAACGACTGTAAACATTTTCATTGTAGGTATCTCTATATATTTATAAACATAGAAAGGAGCTCAAATAACTGAGTTATTTCATGGGTGTTGAATAAGTCTGTTCTCCCCACTTGCGGGCAGGAGTTCCAAGGCTGATGAATTTTGCTGTGAAGAGGGAGAACTGTCATTTTCACAAAGCTCACTAGTGACTTTGTTGTTGCATTCAGTTCTGCTTGGCTTAGTGCTTCAACAAATAAGGTGGATGGTTGAGGTGGGAAGTAGATCCAATAATTAAGGAGAGTCACTCTGATGAGTGTGAGATTGGTATGGCAGAGAAGTACAGTTGTACTACAATTAGGCAGCTATCCCTGGGTATGCATTATACAAAAGACCCCGATTCAGCAGAAGACTTAAGCAAGCAGTTAAGTTTAGGTTGAAGAATTCTTGTGATTACACAGATGCTGCCTGTGGCAGCTGGTTTTGAGTTGAGACTCAAATTGCTGCAACACGAGTGCAAACCATGCATATCCACATTGCCTGGTAAATAAGAAGGTTGGGAAGAGAAGACAGCAGGCTTCAGTGCTCAAGCCTGGGGCTAACACAGCCATATAGTTTTACTGGTGTCTTCTGGGGATGATTTGGTGCTTGAAGTTAAGTACCTGCTTAAGCGTTTGGTTGAAACAGAACTTGAAGTCATAACAAATCCCTGAATTTGTAAGCATTTAGGGCATAAAATCTAACATTACGTTTAACAGCCAAATTGTTCTCATAGGTTTAGCAAAAATACCCTCTGTGGGCTGTAAGCAGTGAGCTGGTCCTGTGAACATCGTTTATAGATTCAGCTGGCCCCAGCGATCTGTAGAGAGATCTTGGTTTTCAGCATGGTTTCTTCCCACAAGGGGATGCAATTCCTTTGAAAGCTTTACAGAGGTGGCTTTTTTGTAGTTGTGAATTGATGTCAGAGGAGGATTTCCTGAAGAGGGAATGAGAGATCATGTTAGTTAATAACAATTTAAAATTCAGAGATGAGGATGGTGAGAGTACCTTTTTTTATTTGTTTGGTTTAATAAGAGATACACTCTTGCAGGTACCTAAGCCCTTTGCCAGGGCATGACCTTCCTCTTCATATCTTGAAGAAGGGCTTGGGTCTTGAAAACTAGCCTGCCTCCTATGTTTCCCCAGTTGTTTCTCCAACTGTAAAAGACACTACTTCTCCTTCCAGTCTCACTTTGGATTTAAGATTCAGCAGTGACGTGTCTTTCCACAGATTACTTCAGTGCATGCCTTACTCCTCACATGGAACCATGCTGCTGCTTTGTATAATATATTTTATGTATGTGCCAAATCAGGCTTAGGCTGAAGTAACATATGGGTTGGTACCGCTATTCCTGGTCTTGCCTGGGGCTTTGAAGAGCCAGGAGGCAGAAGATAGCAAGTGTCTCCTCCTCGTCCTTGCTCTGAGATACTGGGGCTCAAGCCTTGTCTGCGGTTCTGAGGAGGAAGAAGATGCTGCTCATCGGTGAGGTTTTCTGGAGCTGATGCTCTCCTCTACCTCTCTTTTCTCCCATCTTGGGGTCTTTTCCTCCTTTCAGCTTCCATGAGAAGCAGCAAACACTGGTCGTGGGGTTTCCACTCTTGTTGATTTTTGTGGTTAGCATTTTCAGTAGCATTTGTCACCCTGACATTATCTCCCTGACACTGTCTTATTGTTCTGCAGCTCAAGAGACAAAAAGCAGGATCTTTAAAGCACCTGGGGCAGCCAGGATCCCACCTTGAAGTAAAATTGAATAGGAATGTAATACTTCACTTCAGCCTTTGGAAAGTCCAGCCAACATAAGTACATGTACAGACTCACCTGTTAACTTTGGCTTCAAAGCTTAGCTTTTCTAACACACTTACTTGGGTGAATTCTTCTAACCCCAGTTGCATTTCAGTGCCGATGAGTGCAAGCATCTTGGCTGTTGGAGTTGGCATGTAAACTGAAAGGAGACTGAGGTGGTTCTCTGAGTCCCACAGGCATCCCAGTTTCTTTTCCCAAGCCGCCTTCACTTGACCAGCTGGGGCAAGGCTGGCACCCAGCTTGCAAGCATCAGTGATGTTTAAAAGCAAAGCTAATTTTGAAGGAAGCCCCATGGCAGGTGAGAAGGCAGAGCATTTAGTGAGAAGGCAGAGCATTTAGTGAGAAGCTCTCCGGCTGACTCGAGGGAAGGAGGGGTATCGTGCAACACCCAGTTATTGGAACCAGTTGTGCTTTTTTGTCTTCATTTAGCTCTCTGCAACCTCTTCTCCTAAACCTTGGACTCTCAGGCCAACCTGGTGATGCCAGGCTGAAAATGTGTTAGAATAGCGGTGTTATTTATACACACATACATACCTGTACTTTCTCTCTCACACGTCTCTTTTTTGTACTTTTCTGACCTCTGCTTTTAGTCATCCATTGCCAGACAGTGCAGTGTGGGTGCAGTAGGAGTTCCTCTGAGTCAAATGTTGTATTTCTGTGATATTTCAATGCCTTCTTTAATTTGCCATCTGCAGGCAGGCCTCTGGGAACACTCTAGCAAGAGGTGTATTCAAAGAGCTAGAACCCTGTGTGGTATTTATACTTGTATTCATTTATTGTCACATGGTGGAAGGGGAAAAAGCTTCGTGGCCTTTGCTCATGTGACCCCTCCTGCTGCTGCCCATCGCAAAGCTGTGACCCATTCTGGTGGAGAATGTGGATGCAGTTGTTTAGCCACCGTGTTCCCTGTGATGCTAAAACCACAGTCAAAAGGTCTTTGTTTTGGCCTATGAAAATTGCTAGTAATGCAGGGAGAGCCTTGCTTGGTTGAATGCAACTGGATGCTCTTGCTGTGGCATGGGGGTGTTGTCACACAATTATTCTGTTATATTGAATATATTCCTCACGTCCTGGCCACCATCTGTGGTTAATGTCACTCCCAATTCCCTGCCAGCAGTCCACACTGACTTAGAAAAATCTGAGCTAACAAGTGTCGTCTAAGCTTTTGGATCAATGCTGTTTATTATTATTTTGATAACAGAGAAACAATTTAAGCCATTTTTTGGAATAGAATTTCCTCATGAGGGCACAAATGCTCGTAACTTCTTATCCCACTAATTCATGAGGCATCTTTCGCCTGTGAACTTTCAATAGGAATCTCAAAAATAAGAGCATGACCTGCTCTGGCAGGGGGGGTGGACTAGATGATCTCCAGAGGTCCCTTCCAACCCTGACTATTCTGTGATTCTGTGATTCTGTGATTTACTTTAAAAACTGAAGGACACATGCGTGCTATGGCAATGTTTCTATGGTCCCTTAGAAACTGGTTGTTATAATAACCAGTGATGGATGCTTGAGTATACAGACCTTATCATGAAAGCATTCAGTGTCAGGGAGATGGTGTATGTGTGTATGTACAATGTACACAGATATATGCCAGAAATAACTCCACTGCTCTTCTATGGATACGTATATGAATATAGGCTGTTCTCTTAACAGGCAGTTCAGGTCGGAGTAGTTGTTAGGTAGCCTTAACTTTCTACACTGCCTTTTTCTTACTTAGTATTCGGATCTGTGCAATGATACATAGGTTATGATACCCAGAGGTGGATGTGGATGTGATGTAAGTGGAGTAGGAAAGCACTGGCCAGTGCACAACTTCTAAAGGGCTGAGGAGGGTTTCTAATGGGGGTTTGCAGATATTTTAACGTCCTCCCTATCTCTAGGTAATGTCCTGATGTTAGCCTGTGTTAGTCCTGTTAGGAACAGAGAGTCACTTTTCCCTTCAAGGCCCTCCCTCACCAACATGAAACACTTGATTTAACCTGTGTAGTATTCAGGATGGAAGCAGAGCTGCAAGGAACAGGAGCACACACTTTACAGTTATATTGCATGAGCAAGGGTTACTTTTCCCCCGGTTCAGGAGTTCTGCACCATGGACTCTTGAATAACCAGGGACCCTGGCATGAACATCGTCCTGTTATTAATTCACTTAAAATACAGATTTGCAGGTGATAAACAGAACGTATTTTGATAGGCGTGTCAATCCTTCGGTTGCCAAACCGAGCTCCTCTGCAACACGGTACAGTATTCTGGCCCAAAGGCTCAAAACTGGCAGCGGGTCTTTTAGTAAACAATCATTTATTTACTGTTAGAAGAGGTAAGGTGTCAAAGGGGAAAAAAAGTTGTATTTAGAATACAGTTATTTAGTAGCAGCAGTTTAGATGTGAGAATTCATTCAAAAACTTACTTGTTGTCTTACTCTTTGAAGAAACTCAAGCAGATCTTTGGTGTAGCAAGTTAGTGTGTGGTTCTTGAGAGACCTAAGCTGATTTATGGTGTCCGGGAATCTAAACAATCTAACCCTCTGTATTTAAAGTAACCTAAAAGCTCACCTTAATAAAACATGCACTTGTCCTGTATTTTCTTCTAAACTCCCAATGTAAATAACAGGTTGGAATGCCCTAGGCCGTTATTCCCTGAAATGGAGGGCAAGGCCAGACAAACTGATTCCTGGTTTGAGGGCTTTGGGGTTCTTGATGCAAAGGTTGTTGCATGTAAACTGCATGACTACTTGAGGGAGGCCACCCAGGATTGCCCTGGACACCTGAAGTCTCTCATCAGTGAGATAGAAAGCTATGCTTCATCTTCATTTGTCCTCCAGAATCTTTTTGGCTTTGTTGCGTGTTGGTCCAATCTCAATTGTTTGCACCTCATGCAACTCAGCCCTTAGGCTGACAGTTGGAGACCATCTCCTGAGGAAGGGGGGATGTGCGTAGGAGTCTCTTCAGGCTGGTCTGGGTGCAGAATGTGGGGTCCCCTTGCTAGGGAAGTGTGAGCCACAGGGCACTGCGTAGGCTTTACGCTGGAAACAGAGTTTCTGCACAACTGCAAATCACACATCGATCTACGTGATGGATCTCAGGAAACGCAATATCAAACGTGCAAATTCAGAATGGATGCCAGCTGCAAAATGTTCAGTGCAAGAAAGTACACGCAAACCTGGTGTTTGGGTGGATGTAGCTTTTGTCATCTCCCTTCTCCAAAGCCCCCCACCTCAAACATGTTGCATGTAATATCACTTTTACTATTTAAATGATAAATTTAACAAAAATACAGATAGTCATTCATACTGGCAAGACTTACAGTATTTTGTGACAAGCCAATGTAGATTTTGACTTTTTTTTTTTCTTTTCTTCTAAATCAATGGCCTGGGCGTGAACATCCTTGAGCTAATGGGAATCCTGTCTGTACCCAGATCCTAAATTTGTGCCTCAGACCATTTCCTCTGCTGATGGAAAAAGACCATTTTTATCTCATTGGAATGTTTGTTTTGGAGACCACAAATATCCTTTCCTTATGCTTAGGCAATCTTGGAAGGGAGGCAGGTTTTGCCTCGCTAGTTTCCACACCTGCATGCAGTAAGAAAATGCTCAGATAGCTTCATGAGCACTGAAATTGTTTTAGAATTATTTCTGTTCATGGTCCTAATGCCTTGAATTGCGTGTTTCTATTTTTGTCCTCCTTAAGAAGGAGGAAGACTAACCTGAGCTGTATTTTAGTATTCACAGATACACACCTAAAAGTTCTTTAAATTTTTTTAAATGACAAAATTCTATTTAATAATTTATGAAGCTGACAAAGACAGCACTTTGATGTACTCCTGACATAGAAAGGAAAACCACAATTGCACAATCTCAGAAAATTTAACATTTGTTTCTGAGAGGTTAGACAGCAATTTACTTAATATATAGCAAGTACTGCTTATTTCAGTGCAGGCATGTAATTGACGGCATCTTTCCATGCTGCTGTTGGGAAGAGCATTTACATTGCAATCCTTTTACTTTAGTTTCTTTTGTCCATGCCAAAGAGCGTAATTGAACTGCTATTGCAAACATAGATTAACGTGAATGTATTCACCTGAGTGCTTAAACTTTTCTACCTCTCATAGCTGCTATAACTGCTATAACTGCTTGAACTGTTATTGCACACAATAATCAAAAGAACTGAATCCACATGAGAGTCTAAATCCTATTTTTGTAGGTAGCTAAAAGATTTAGGATTTAACTCTTATTAGCTTCCTTTCAGATTCTCATCCCTAAAAATGGGCATAGGCACCCAAGAAGGGCTGTGTGATTATTTGATTAGTCAAATAATGATTTTATTTTGTTTTGGTTTTTTTTTTTTCAGATTTTTTTTTTTCACCAAAACAAAAAGCCAGCAACTGTTATTTGTTAGACACGGAATGTTATATATTACCTGAAAATCTGCATTTCACAAGGGTGTCAGAAAGCAATGAGCTACTTGTTAAAATGCCTGTAACGGCCCTTCCCCGGCCCTCCCTGCTGGCAGGTAACTGCGATGCACAGGTTAATCTCCCCCTCTGCCTTGGGAGACACAAGCCTCCTTCTCCATGACAAATGCTTCCACTGGATCACCCTTAAATCCTCCTGCTGGAGCTTTTCTACATGGCTTGAAATTCCTAAGTAACAATGTTTTAGTCTGGTGGTTCTGGTGTTTATCAAGGAGACAAAGTACTGGCAGAAAGAGCTGCTCACCGAAATAGCTTGAATTATTTGTATATGGTAGAAACCCAATTTGAGAAACCCAATTTACTATGTTGTAAAGTGAGGGCTGAGACAACCTGCCAGGAGGTGGGAATGAAGAGTCATTGTTGCTGTTGACCTCTTGGGTGATTTCTCACACAAGTGAGTAAACAGTCATGTGATGAAACTACTCTTTATCTACTTTATTTTCCCCTCATTTCCCCCTAGATCTGGGCAAGTTTGACTCTGGTTTGTGTACAGATTCTGAAGAGTATTTATAAATGTGAGAAAAATTGCAGGTCCTATGGCAAACTTTACCTTCTGTCAAAAAGTAAGAAAAAGTGTGGCAGATTTTCCCTGTTCTCACTTGGGGTCTCTGGGGTACAATGTCAAACCCTTCCCTGTACATAGGCCAGGCCTGATTTGGGTGACATGTTGCTCTAGGAGGTTTCAAGGCTGGTGTCAACAGTCCCTCGAGGAACCTGATGGAGTTACATGAGTGCTATGTTAAACCATAGATTTTAAAGTAGGGAAATGTTTGAAAATTGTCTGTCATGGTATCCCACATAACACAACACAGAGCTCTTCCCCCATGCGCTCCTGCAGCAGAAGGAATTACTTTTTCCCTGTTAACACTGTGAAGTCACATAGTTTGTGTCTGAAACACAGCACACCTTCCCGCAATGCACTGGATCTTGATTTCATCTGTTAACCCTTTCCACTTTTTAGGCTTCTGCAACGGTTTTAACTGTCATTGTTAAAACAGTGTTCAACATCTGACTTCAAAAGGTGCTAGCAGTCTCCTTATTAAACCACAGTCTTGCAGACTTGGAAAGCAGTCCTTTTGCTAAATGATGGCAAGAAGCTCCCTGCTGAACGTCATCCTTCCAGGGAGAGGACCACTGCATTGGTGTCCACAGTCAGTGCAGACTGATGGCATCAGAGCAATTCTGGTCAAATATTCTCTGAATAAAACTATTGCTATTTTTCAGCCCAAGCTACGCAACTGAGAAATCAATATATTGTGATCTGAAGTACACTTGAAGAGATTTCTGAAGGTTTATAAACAAAACAACAACAAAAATATCAACGGTTCCACCGACATCTCCTTCCCCTGTATCTTTTCATCTCCAAAAACATTCCCACAAACTTCACAGAGGGTTTTATTGCCATCAGCTGATCAGGCCTTATTTCTCACATGTCTTCCTATTGAGGACAAGGACTGCTGAGGGGGACAGGAGAGTGTGATAAATCAGAATAGAAATAGGTAGTGGGGAGAACTGTTAGTGCATTTGCTACGAGGGATTTTGGCTTTCAGGCTGTGATGTGAGCGATCCAGCATGCCAGTGCCCGTGCTGGCAGCACTGCCACCAATTTCAGCCCCAACCTGCTTATGTGGCTTCACAAACTGCAGGGCATCTCCTTGAAGCACGTGTTTGCCTAAACTCAGCTTCTGGAGAGAGCCACCTGTGTCAGCTGTGCAGATATCTAGTGTAAAGGCACTGGCATTGCCACCAGGTTTGGAGGGGCTGCTTGGAAAACCTCTTCTTTCCACGTTGGCAGATCCAGGTACCCCACAGCTGGCCCTTTGCCCTGTGCAGTTCCTGGCCTGTGTGGGGAGGGAAAGGCTGTTCCCAAATCTCTGTAGACTTGCTGTTTTTGAAAGGAGCTTGTTAGCACCCATAGTATTAAAAGGTTTTGGGGTTTTTGGGTGTTACCATCTGCAGAGATCTGAAGCTGATCTGTCTTGCTTATAAGTCAGTGCAGAGCCTGAAAGCATTTCAGCATCTCTGAAATGTGTGTCCTGTGACTTACATATTCGTGAACTACTGTCTCTTCTTATAGCCATGTAGGAAAGGCTTTATATGAGTCTAGATTCACCATTGTGTTGTGCTGCTAAAAAGGTCCCTGCATCATGGATATTTGGCGACAAAACTGAACACTTTTTCATAATTTGTTTAACCATTGAAAGCAGTAGAGAGGCAGATCCTTCGCTGGCATATATAGCTTAGATTTGTGAGCCACACTGGAGCCACACCAGTCCACACAAGCTGAGGGTAGAGCCTGGTCTGTTTTGAATATTATCTCTTTTGATTTGTATGGTCTTTTGCAGTGTAATGACTGCTGATTTGGAGCTTTAATTGCATGCATTTGACAGAAACAGAATTGGAATGAGGTTTATTATTGTTTTGATACAGTCTCAAAAGGGAAGCTTTTTACTAGCATTTTAATATAGCCCTTTATAAACACCTAGCAAATAAAAACTCTGTGTCTGATCCTTCTGCTAATGGAGTCACTGAGAGTTTTCTTTGGCTTTATTAGGAGTTGGACTGGGTTCAGTATAAGCGATACACTCTAGTGTTACCGATAAAGAGTTAACGTGTTTTATATATTGGTGCTTTTTGCTGGACAGTGCATTGGCTTTTTATGATTTGGTGATATATACAAATAAATTATTTGAAAAGTCAATATTTCTGTGCCTGTTTTTTGAAGGTGAATTTAAATTTTTACAAAATAAGATAATTTCTTTTTCTCAAAGTCAGTGCTAGTGTCATAGTTCATGTGCTCATTCCCAAGCATCTCCATGTCACAGCTTGTATAGTCACGGATATGGCCAACCATCCGAAGCTGCCTGACCCCTTTTGGGCTTCCAGCAGTGAACCTTGATGCCATAGGAGGCAAGGAGGTGATGGTCTCATGTCAGCGTGCAGCTAAAAGGCACCTTGTAACCAAACGTAAAGGGGGACCACAGGCTACACAGGCAGGTTCATTTTCTAAATGCCAGCTGGTTAATTTTCTTCAGCCTTTCTCTTCAGAGGTGTGCCTAAAGGTTCCCAACAGCCATCCTGGAGTGAGGAATTAATAAGATAGAAATCCATGCTATTATCTTAGAGGTTCCTGAGTTATTGCTTGAGGCCAGCTGGTAATACCCTTTCTCTAGCCAGATGCTGCCAGCCCTTCTTCTTGCTTCGAAGTGGCAAAAAGCAGAAACGACAATTAAAATTGCTGCTTTTGGCTTCTCCTGCCCCATTAACTTGTTTCCAGACTAGCAGGGTTGGAGAGACGAAGGGAGGGAATGGGACTAGAAGCAATCTTTGGGGATGCCTCTTACCAGCACTAACCCTGAGTACATTAAAAGGTTAATATAAAAAAATCTAGTGTCATCTCACTGTGTCCTTTTCTGTCTCCTGTAGTCGTACGGGTATGGCTACGCCTGCTAGTGCAATCAGGTGCTGTTGATGTGGTGAGCCTGCCTGAAGAGGGTGTTGGCAGCTGCCCTCCGTTCCTGCTGCAGGAATGTACTGAACGCTGTCAAAACAACACTTACCCCATACTGTTGTGGTCTGCTGATTTCTGTTGTGCATTAATTTCATACCCATTGCGTAAGAGATATTAGGCAGCATTTCTACCCTTAGGCCCTGTCACTAGCCCATTTTCATGCACAAAACTCCCTCTACTCTCTTCTGGCCCTTTGACTCCTGCCACCTTCGACACTGCTCCCGGCAAGCCCACCTTCTCGCTGGCTGCTTCAAAAATTGCTGCAAGAGTCCTATCCTCCATCACCCCCTCTTTCACCCCTTTAAAGCTAAAACGTGACCATTTCCAAGCTGGATTAAATAATTGCTCAGAGCTGGTTGGCTGCAGGACTCTTGACTTCTAAAGCAATTCACCACACTGGCACCAGCATGAATGCAAGTGAGCATCACAACTGTTTGTAATAACATGTACTCCTCCTTTTTTACCTCTTTATGTGCAATTCTCTGGAGCTGTAGTAAAGGGAAATACTACCCAGCATGGTCAGAAAGGGAAATATTAACCAGCATATCTGGTTTTGGGTGACTTTAGAGCTCCTATCGGCTCTTCCAAACTCATGGATTCACAAAGACGTCACACCTAGGAAAACAGAATTGAACAAGGAGAAATCCCATCCAGCTCACAGCAGTCAGGATAGATCTGTGATGGATAAAGAACAGAAAGAAGGGGCAGCGTGGGAAAAGGATGCGTGTGTGTCTGTGTGCATATGTGTGTGTCTGTGTCTGTGTGTGAGTAGGATGCATGAACAGGAAAAGAGCTTCAGTCTGAGAAGGAAATAAAACAGGTAAGTCCATGGTGAAATTGTGCAGCAGTAATTAAATTAAAGGCCCAGGAGCTGGGATTTTTGCTCCTGTTCCTAGCCTTGTTATTAACCTGCTTCTTTCACTTACACAGACGCATTGGCTTTCTCAGCTTCAGTTTCTCCACCTGCAAAATGCCACCACTCTCCCAGAGATGGGGTTTATCTTTTATTTATTTCAAATGTTCTGGCTTTGTAACAAATTTGTTTCGGCTTTCTGCAGCCTGCTGTTTTTCTCACTGACTGCAGTAAACAGTCCTGACCTGGGAGGCCTTGCAAGGCCAGGGTGAGACCTCAACAGAGAACTCAAGTGCTGCCTTTGCCTGTGTCCAGAACTGTCCCAACCAGAGCCAAGGCAGAAGCCAAGAATAGCTGTTCCTCTGCTTAATTTCCTTGACAGCCCAGATGCGATAGCTGTTCTCGCTCACAGCAATGAAGCTGGGCCCCAGCAGGGAGATCATGGCCATATTCCTTTTAAAGCAGACCCGAGGGAAAGATGGTCCCAGGCCTGTTTCCTGGGGATCTGCACAGGGAGGTGAGCATGTATATGGGCTTCACACTGCCTCTGCATCTGCCCTCACAGTCCAAAGAGGAGTTCCTGTTTTGCCTTCACCCTCTGACTTCTTTTAAAGTTATCGAAACCAGGTTGCTAACATACTGGAAGGGTTCACTATACTGCTCTTGCTCTTGAGATTGCTCTGCTCTTGTCAGCTCAGACTTTGCTTTCTTGTTGCAACGTGTCATGACTTGCAGTGAGGGAACCACCCCTTCAGAAAAGGCTCCTGTTCTGAAGGGTCTGGTTGCTACGTGCTGGAAGGACGTATCAGTCCAGAGCCAGAAAAGGAATGTCACTAGTTTCGACATTAAAAGATTGACAAGATCATAAACATTAAAAAAAGAAAACAGAAGTTGTCATGACGCCCTTGCCCCATGCATGTACCAATCCAAACCTTTTCATCAGAGATTCACCAGTGCACAATTTTAAAACTTTTCTTCTTTATTACCTAAACAGCAGGGCTGAGACTGGGAAGTACGAAGGGAAGCAGAGGTGAAACTTACCCTCTGAGCGGGGGTACATGAGCGATTTGCACAAAGACTCCCTGAGCTAAACACTCCTCCTGCAGCAAACTCTGCTTCCCAGACCGGCAGCATGCCAAATGCAATTGCTGTGGCCTTTGACATCTTAGGAGGAGCATGAAAATAGCCACTGAAGTCACTTCTCTCTGTCTTTGCAATTTTTTTGACTTGTTCTCAACCCAGTTGCTGCCCACTGTCCTCTTGAGAGAAGGCTGCGTAGCGTGTTCCTGTTTATCCTCTGCCTGGTTAAAGTCCTTGGGCTGCTTGGAAGAAGGTTGTGGGGACAGAGAGGTATGGCTTTTTTTTTTTTTTAATGAATTAAAAATAAAGCACCATTTTTAATTTTTGATGGGTTGCAGTGGCAGGGGAATTCGAGCCCAGGTCTTGCAGGCATCTCTTTCATCTTCTCTGCAATGTTTTCTTTTTTTTTTTAATTTTCCTTTCCTTCAGCTCTTATAGGTTCTGATGTCAATCTTAGCATACCAAATAAACCCAAGCACACATTAGGTGCTACCTGACAAGAATCTAAGGCCTAAAAAGCCAATTGCACTGGTTTTGTCTAGGAAGAAAACATAGCTGAAGCTCATAAGCTTTTACTCACTTGTTCTACTCTCAGACACTCGGAGCACCATTCCGTATTTACTGTATGATCTCCATTAAAAGGATTCCCTTCAGAGAGGTGTGTACTATGGTGGGACAATGGAGGGACAAGAGGGCTTTGCCTCCCACGCCTTCATAAACAGGCTGTGTTACCATTATACAAGGTCTTGAACAACCAGGCATAAAAGCATAACCGCTGACTGAATACAAGCACTATCGTAAATCTTGTAAGCTCAGCTTGTGGAGTTTATGGACTGAATCAAACCCGGAAGATTAAACTACTGATTTGATAATTAGCCTGGGATTCAACGCTGCTATTTATTATGTTAGGCAAATAAGCTATTTACTGTTTAAATGAGTTTTCATGTTTTTTTTCACACCTGGGAGTCAAGTGAAACATTAAGAAACAGCTTTTGCCCATGGAGCAAAAAAATGCATGAAGGGAAACAAGAAAACCATTTGCCAAGATTTTACTAATAATCACTTCAGGTATATAAATATATCAGCTTGTCAAGCCTTTGGCCACCAGAGCAGTGTTTGTGCAACAGCTCAACTTTATTTTAACTTTTGCAGAATAGCTCTTAGGAGACTTGAGGAGAAAGATGATTTGGTATTTAAAGCCTTGACCTGAGACTCAGGAGACTTCTATTCAGAGCTTGCCGCTGCCTGCACAGATCAATGTATATTCCTCTCTTCACTTCTGCTCCTCATATCAGCAGTTTATAAGCTCTTTGGGGGACAAAATTCAGGTATTTGTTTGCTGTTCAGGATGATGGAGCATGAGCTTGGTGGGACCTCAGGGCGCTAGTGTGGCAGCCTGCTAATGCGAAAAAAAACAAAGAAGAAAGAAAAAAGAAAAAACAAGTGGCTGCTGGGCAGTGCACAACAGGGGTGGTTTTCTTGCTCTTCGAGGTGGGTGCTCAGGTGTTCCCTGCGTGTAGCTGGAGCAGGCTGGGAGCTTTGCACTGCCACATGCTGGTTAGCAGTGCTCTGAGATGTCTGTCAGGCCGGAGGGCGTTGCTACTGCCTCAAAAACCAAGTCCAGCATTTCTGAGCAACGTGTCTTATCTGAAGAAAGAAGATAACAAGTTGGGATTGAAATTCCTCCAGGACTTTGACATCTTGCTTCATGCTGGTGTAGTAGAGACTCACAGCAAGGATCAGCACTGCACAAAATGAGAGCCACAGGAGCACAGGCAATCCAGATGATGACCTGTCATCTACTGAACAGTGATGAGGAGAAAAAAGAAAGCAGCATTATTTCAGTGTCATCTTAAACAATTCCCAGATTTGACCACCAGCTGATGCCTTTGTCCCACTTTTCTGGGAACAGCAGGGTACACATGGATCTCGTTTTAAGTACTTCCGTAGGCATCAGTTAAGTGATAGTGAGTCACACCTCCTGATGGAGGGTGGTGAGTATAAAAGATCTCATCTAATGGATCATTTAAAGAGTTTAATTATATACAATAAGAACAGGATTACCATAGCTAACATATGATCTCAAATTTCCCTCCAGCCATTATTTTTTTGTAACTTTAAGCTAAATGTTAGTTTAAATACTAGAAGAATATTAAGCTACCTCGTCTAATCATTCAGTGCTCACAAATGTTCCATAGAGAGAGAAGATCTAGACTTCTGTCCCTTTCACTGGTAAACTCAGCTTGTTTGGGGCTCCTGCTGATTACAGTAAGAACTGAGATGTGGTTCCATTAACTGAGAGGCATGTTTAGAAAGCTGTGGCAGGTTTAAACTCTCTCTAAGTGCTAGGTGTGCTAATTACACTGGAACATCCTCAGCACTTGGTCTTAAATGGGAGGACACTGGAAACCTTTTTCCTTGCCTTTGAAATATAGTTCAAGGATGTTTAAAGTGCCATAGGTCAGGCACAGTGTACATGTGGAAATCAATGGGTTACATTTAGCTCGCTGACATCTGTACCCCAGCCCTTGCATGTGTGTATCCATCCATGGGCTTGGGGATCCAGTTTGATTCAGATCTGGCTGCTCTGTTTGACATTGCACACAATCAGTATTATTTTATAAAGCACTTTTTGAGTATTAAACATGCAGTATAAAGCCAAATTCACGCCTGAATAAAAACCCATAGTGTGCAGCTATTTTCCTCTCATATGCACATAATCAATAAGGAGATAAAAATGTGGTGCGTATTATTATGGGTAAAGGGCCAATATTATCTGTAACATATTTAAATGAGCTTCTACTACGAGCCCTGGAATACACAGCAGTCAATTAAACTGTCATACAGATGTACAGAAAGGAAGGCAAAAGTCATAAAACCAAGCAAGAAACACATAATAATGTATCAAAAAGTGTATGGGGAAAAGGTAAAATGTTAATAGGCAGTTATTTTATAGCTAACCAGAAACCAAATCAATGTCCCATAATAGATCTGAATGAATTATTTGCAGCAAATAATTTATTCATTTGAATTTAGCCCTTCTTTCTGTTTGCAAATTATTCATGATCAGACTTCAATTTTTACAAATTTGTTTCTTTTGGCATTATTCTATGAATGGTTTATATGAAGATATTTAGCCAGGGCATTACTCACCACTTTCTGATTTTGCAGAAATTTGTGATCTGGAAGTTGGTATTTCCCTTGTGTGACCTCCCACACCACAGGGTACAGTTCTCAAAGGGGTGACTACCTGCCTTTCAAAACATGGAGCCTGGCTGACGAGCTAAACAGCTTTTCACATCAGCTCTTTTCTATCAAGTGCTTATAACCTTTTTCAATCTTGTGAAAGTTACTTTCCATGTGAAATTTCTCAGTGATCTCAAATACAAACTTGGCTTTTTCTTATATCCTCCAATTAAGGTGTATGTTCAGTCCAGGAACAGGAAAAAAAATAATGTGGAAGAATAATCCCAACCACAAAACAGCGATAAGCTATGATCACAACAGCTTGTGTACATCACTACAATTATGTGTTTAAATGAAAGTTTGCTCTTTTCTACATTACAAACAGAAAATTAATGCTTATATTTGTTAGTTGAATTTTTTGTTGGAACAGCACCCTGAGCCCTAGCCGTGTGCCCAGTCTAAGAAAAAGGCAGCTCATCTGAGAAAAGCACTGGACTGGGATGTGGGAGATTTTGGTTCAGTTTCTGCCTTGGACAAACATTTTCACTGTCACCTGAGGGATATTTGGTCTTTCCTTTACTACCTCGCTCTTTCCTGCCTCTAGTACCTTGTTCCTAGCCCAGTAACTGCCTTAGCTGATGTTGTCATTGGCACGAGCATACACCCCCTCTTCCTGGGCAATAGAAACAGCAAGGGGTGTGGGGACATTTGCGTCCTTTTGGCCTTCCAACATTACAGCTCTGTGTGTGTGTGTATACATACATGTATATATGTACCCCTCTCCCCTTACTGCATTGCATACAGCAGGGGCTGGATGTTGGCCAAGGCCTCTAGAAATGATCACCATCATAAGAGCATCCAGATACACCCATTTACTTGAAGGTCTGTGTGGCTGGCTGGCCTCAAACATCTTTGCAAACAAAAAAAGAAAAAACAGATTATTTTTATAATTTCTACCCTGCTGCCGGCATATAAATGAATTGTCTCTTCGCCATGTATGAGAGTCAGCAGGGAGAGGTATTGTTTCGCTTGGGGTGCTTTCCCTGCATATCTTAGTGAAAAACCCATACCTATTCTATTGCCATAAAATATATTAATTATATTTAAATTAAAAATACCCTCAGGGATTTAATTTTTGTTTCCACTATTTGTCTTACTAGATGTCTTGTTTAAAATACTGCACCAGACCTCATCAACACCTTGTACTTTATATGCTGAGAAGAAAAAGCAACAACCACTGACAGTATGAAATGCTTTATATCGGGAGGATATATTTGCACAGTGCATCCCAGCAGCCACAAAGCAAACTCAAGTTAGTGCCATGGAGGGCTCACAGTTATAATGTGAAAATTTGACTTACCCACTATGTAGTCACAGCAGGAAATGGCTAGAAAACAGAATGAAAATGTTCTTACACGCCTGGAAAGGCCTCTTTGCATCAGATGAATAAGAAAGCAAGCACCAAGCGGTGTCTCTGAAATTGCCTGTTGCCTTATGGATGTTGAGCTACCTCTAACACCGCTTTTGTCTGTACAGATTTGTGCCGGGTGAGGATCTACCCTTTCCATGCAAACATGCAAATGTAGGTGCACTTCAGAAAAGTGAGAAAAAAATATTGTTTGGGGGATTTCAGTGACAGAGATTGCTGCTGTTGCAGGGAGGTCAGGAGTCAGCTCTCGCAAAAAAGACCTGCCGGTTCCACGTCATTTCTAGAAGGGAAAGGAGGTAGACCAGCAGGCTGAGAGAAGAATGAAAGTTAAGAAAGCAAAGCCCACTGTCAGATGCAACTTTGCTCCAACAATATCCTGGAACTGCCTCTGCTTGGCAGCCAGGACCCAGATGCAACTCAGGATGAAAAATCCAGAGAATGGAAAAATTTCAGTGATGCCAGCAACCTTCATCTTACCAACTTCTACATTAATAGCATTGTGTGGACAAACAGCAAATCATCTAATTCACAGGCTGTTTGCAACACAGAATACTATTTATGGGTTGGGACATTTCTCATGTCTTCATGGAAAAGAGTCAGAGCCTTCACTGTCTTTGCAGCTCCCTGGAGCTCAAGCATGGCTGTGCTGAATTCAGAGCAGGTGAGAGATGAAACAGCTCTCCCGATCTGGACTGACTGCGGGATTACCAGTGCTAATGTGGGGGCACGGACTCTGGCAGGGAGCTGAAGGAGATTTTACATCTCATCAAAATCCTGCTCTTGAGCAGTCCGACGACATTTGGAGAATTTAGGGCCCACTCACCAAGTCTTCCCAGCAGCTCAGTTTTGATGGGAAAACCCGGGCTATGTCAACAGCCTTATCAAGAAACAGCTTTTCACTCCTGCAGTAGGAGGCAACAGGAACAATGTATTGCAAAACCAATGCAAGGTCTGTGTACAAACACAGCAGTGGATGCCAAGCTTTGTTTTTAGAAGCTGAGTAGCAGTCCAAACAGGACTGGCTGACAGGTGGCTGACATAGAAATTTTACCATTCTGTCACCTGTGTTTTTACTGACTGACTTATCAAACCCATACAATTTTAGATCCCTGCCAATAAATACAATTTTTCTTAGCTGAGTCAGTTTGTAAAGGACAGCATGAAGCAACAGTTCTTATTTGTTTATGAATAGTATATAGCATGTGCAGAAGTGCAAACTGGATTCTTGTGCTAGACCTCTGCTTAAGGTCATTCCCAGTCGACCTACCTGCAAACTGCTATTTTGGTTCATGAATGAAAGACCAGAGGTTATGTTAGCTGTGTCATTCCTTGGGTGCCCTCCTTGGCAGAAATGGTTACAGCCTGGCTGCCTTTAACTCCAGTGAACCAGCCAGGCTCAGACCTTTACTATTGTATCCCATGGCATGCATGCTGCTCAGAAACATGAAAGGGCTGGCTCCCTCCCCACCATTACACCCTGGTTACCCAAAATGACATAAGCGTGTTTAAATTTGGTTTGAGATCTTTTTCTATGAGTGGAAGCATTGTTCTGTTGTAGACCTGGGGCTTAGCCAAAGCCATGGTCTACAATGATACAGCCCTGAGGCTGCTCTAACGTGATGCAGGAGCCTGTCTCCTCCCAGGGCAGGCAGGCAAATGGACCAGACATGATTCCGCAGAGCACAGAGCAAAAATTATCTGTCCTCTGCTCCATGCTAGGCTCAAAATCACACATAACATTATCAGAGGGGGAAGCTGATGTGGAGAGACAAGGTGAATGTTAAAAGCTAGAAAGGTTGTGCCAAAGGCTTAATAGCTTGAGCATACCATGTTCAATGACTTCTTCTGGCTCTCGAAACCGAACCCTTCTTTCTGCTTTCCTCTTTTCCCCCACAGCTTGGTCCACAGGTGGCCTTTTCCTCAGTATTGAAGGAGGACAGCTACTGTCATCTGTCTAAAGAGTTGATCAAAACACAGAACACATGGCCATTCAAACTGGAGTAGTACATCTGGGTGAAGCTTTGAGCTTTTGTGGCTGTGTTACCGTGTCCTCCGAAGGACATGATATGAAACACATCTGTTTTGACATTTATAGTCAGACTACTGTAATATTTATAGCAAGACAATAGGGATATTCCTTCATTGTCATAGATCTTCAGTACTCTAAAGCTGTCTTCTCAGGAAAAAGATTGGTTAAAGTAACAGACAGCAAAGTGTTCAGAAAGGATTTCTCTAAATTGGAGTGAACAGTTATTGAAGGTGGCTGCTCAACAGCCCTGGGGTAGACAGACATAAAGGTGATATGAAATATATGAACCATATCATTGGGAACACCTTTGAAATGTTCTTCTGAGCTAAGCAGCTCCTTCCTGAATGTAGTGTTGCCATTTCAACAACTGAGACTGTGTAGCAGTCTTGGGTTTGGACACTATCCTGATGGGTACAAGAAGGTAATTTGTTTGCACTTTGATATCACCATTATGTTGTTGCTCTGTTTTTTGCTTGAAAGCCACACTTAGTCTTTGATAACAGACTCAGATTGCTGTGGATTCTTCCAAATGGCAAGAAACAGAGCTGCAATAATAGTAATAAATCCCTCCTCTGTGTAGGAATGCTCCCACAGTCAACCCCGCAAAGTGAATCCAAAGCATTTCAGTTCAGAGACACCCACTGTCCTCTGAAAGTGGAGAGCTGATGGCAAATTTTCAACTTTTCAAAGACCTAAATGGGTGGCAGAGAGTCTTCACATTTTACTTGTACTTTAAGATCAAAGTCATCTTTTCTACTCCTTTCCTTCCCTTCCCTTCCTTCCCCTCCTCTGCTAGGTAAAGGGTATTATTTCTCAGATGTTTCTTTTTTTTCTCTTTCTGGTCACTGCCCCTGCTCCTTTTTTTTTCCCTTGTGTGTCATTTCCCCACTCAGTGATTGTGCGCTTCTTTCTCCATGTTTTTCTTCCTGCTTTAATGTTTCTGCTCCTCAGTGCCTGCTACTTTTGCCTATTTTTAGGCTCAAATACACATGCCCTACACCTTTTCTCTTTGGATGTTTTCCCCACACTCATGATTTCACACACCCACTCCTTGGGCTGCAGAAGCAGGATTAAATCCCATTACCTACAGTGTGGGGTGTCAAACCCCAGAGTATATAGAATAAGTAGGTTTCCCTATGCATCACACTCTGGATAATCTCAGGAAGGCATATGACAGCCAGCAGGAACTGCCATGGAGTGAGGAATGTCTTCAGCTTTGACACCTTCTCCTGAGGGATTTGTAAACCAGATTTTGGCTTAATTTATCACTGATAAAGATGATTTCTCTGAGCCTGGGGTCACACAAGCATCCATACCACCTCTGTCTCATGACCAGGGACAGTGTATATTGGAGCTCTGTGGTTTTTATTTAGCAGCTCAGAAGCTGGAAAAACCATCCAGGGTACGGGAAACCTGGATTCAACTTCTTTCTAAGTTCAAGGGAATATAAACCCACATCTCTTATATGCATGCCCTCATCATCAGAGCTATGGTGCACATGTGGGAGCAGGGAATCTCAGACTCTGCTACTGAAGCTATCTTCTTTGGCCTTGAATAATTAAATATTCATTGAGTTAAAGAAAGAAAGAACAAAAGAATGACTTTACAGCCTGGTGTTTGGGCACTCCCTTGGGGGTGGGAGAAGTCTGCTCCTATCCTTGCTCCAATGAATACTTAATATGAAATACTTAAATATTCATTGGAACCGTCACTGGGAACAGGGTCTCTCATCTGCCAGGTGAGTACCCTAATCACTCTGCTATAGCCACACGCACACGCATACTTTCTGGCATAATGAGTATTTCATTACTCTGTGTAAAATGAAACAGGTTTAGGGAGACACAGCAGAAGATGCCAGCTCACACTAGCGGTGGTTATACCTTTAGCTAAGAGGGCTCCTCCCATGGCACAGCAAAGGAAACTGAACCTTATATTTGAAGAGATTTTTAACTCCAAGTGCAGCCCTCATCCATATGAGCTCTTCCAAACACCTAACAGTTAGTTACAACACATCAGAAGAGAAAAACATTAAACAACTAGCTGGTTGGGTAGCACCCAGCCAAAGATGACCTTAAAAAGGAAGTGGCATTTACAATGTTTACTAGGCTTTAACAACCTGTGGAAATCAAAGCTACACAGTGTCAGAAAAAAATTATGCATTTTTCTCTCAGACAGAAACCTGGTGTTAACATACTGTGAAAAGAGCTGGAAACCTAGCAAAATGCTAGTCAGGAAATTAAATGCACTTAAAACCAACCCATTTGTGAAAAGCTTTGGGTGTTGGACACAAGGACTATCACCCATCAAGAGATTACTTACCGGCAGCTCCTCTGCACTAGGATCAGAAGGTGGGGCTGGACATATTTGGGACATGTACTCTGGATGCCAACATGAAGCCTCCCACACGAAGCTTCAGTTGGAAAGCCACTCACTCAAGAAAATGGGAAGGACCAGGGGAGAGTGTCTGGAGATCCCTCTGCAGTGAGGACTGAGCAGGCAGTGCCCCGAGCAGATGGGAACAGCAGCAAATGACAGAGGAGTGGAAAGAAGAGTTTCCGCCCTTCATACCAGTGTTGGCTTGGTAGGATGACGTTACTTGAAATGTACTCAGTAGCCAAAAATAGCACATAGTGATAATACTGATTGTGCAGCTGAAAAGCATGGCTTTCCTGGCAACTGGAAAGGGACTGAATGGAGAAAATCACAGATAAACACCTACATATTTATATGTGTAAACATGAAGTTGAGGCTGGTCTTTTTATCATGATTGCTGCATTTCTGTGATTGTGTTGATCTCCTTTCCAGAAGCCATTCCCAATCTCAAAAATTTTGCAAGTGGGATTGCTTTTAATCCTTCTCCTGTTCAAAATATGTGGGCAAAGCCATCAGGAAATGATATATATGTAGTGGGATCACATATATTTCCTGCCAGTACAGTTATGACCTCACTTTATATGTTTTACAAATTAGATCCATTATTATAGTAATAAAGTGGGTTTTTAACATTAGACATTTCTACAGATATTGTAATAAGATTATTGATAGGAAGAGAGGTGATTTACTGTTCAAGAGGCCTTAACAGCCCCTTGTCAGATGCTGAAGGCTGGTCACCATCAAACACAATTTCCAGTCAGAAATACCTGCCATGACTGCTGAAATATGGTGGTTTATTGTCTCTACAAGCACAAGCTTGAGCTTTTTTGTTGTTCTTTTCCTGGATGTATTTATTTGCTGTGACATGTCTGAAGTATGCCAGTTTTGTGTTGTTTTCCAGGTGGTTGGACGTATTCTCCTGTGGCATGTCCAAACTGGCCCTCATTTTGCACCCACCCAGCGGTGTGAGGGTTGTAAGATGTTTACATTGGCACCAGGAAACAGAGGGCACAGCAGCTCTGTGGGCTTCACTGTTTTAATCTTCCTTTCAGTGATTTGGGAAGCGATTGAGTAGATGCAAAGGGTTGGGTTCCTCGCCCAGAGAAAAGTGGGCCAGCGGGGGAGGCATCCACGGCTGATGTGGGGCCAGCAGCTCCCTTTGAGCCTTGCTGTCCTCTCACAGCTCAGCCTCTGTGTGGGTCTGGAGTGCTTCCAAGGGCTCAAGCGCTTTTGTTGTCCTCAAGCCCTTCCCTTTCCAGCAGTGAAAGCAGTGGCAACGTGGAGAAGGACACATTTTGATGGCCTGGAGCTCTTCACTGAATGCACCATATCTAAAAGCCACGTGGAGAGAGTCAGCTTACCTTCTCTTTCCTGTACATTGGGGTGATGGAGGGCTTTTCCTCATGCTGCAACCGGCTCACAGCTGCAGGCCTTGTGAAACGCTTGCAAAATCCCCTCTCTGGTGTGTCCTGCAAGTGTTTCACAGCAGTTATTTTGGGGTATCTAAGCTGAGCTTTTGATGGGGAAAAGTCATTCTTCAAAATTTTGTTCATAGTAGATCCTAGACAGAAAGGTGACAAAGCCTTCCAAACCATGGTCCCCTAGCTTCTCCTCTGGTTCTTCCTTCCTCCTATTGTTGTCCACTTGCTACTAATTAATATAAGAAGGAATTTACCTGCCTACTTTGAGCAGCAAAACTGATGGAGGTGGGAAGAGGGAAGTCAAACTCTAGTCTTTATCTAACTTTGACTTTCTCCATGTGAATTGTCTCACTTATTTTTACTGGGGTCATCCAGCAAGGCACATAAGAAGGTCCTGTGCAGCCTCCTATTCCTGCAGAGAGCAGCAGTGAGCTCGTGAGCTTTTAGACCTGAACGGAAAACCTTGTTCTTGTCTTTATCACTGAATCTGGTTTTATTGAAAGAAAGGTCTCACATTCTTTAAAAAAAAGATCAGAAACTCTTTCATATTTTCTTTAAAAAAACCCTGCAGAAAAGTTGAGGGCGTTTGTTGTATTCAAGAAATGGATATATGGAGACAACATTTATAGTTTTTGATGCCAGAAACAATTTCTTTTCAGTTCGAGAGATTCCCCTTAAATGTAAACAATTTTTCTGTTCATTTAATTAAAAAATAATTAGGCAGTTTATAAATGCTTTTGTGAAAGATTGCTATCCAAATGCTAAGAATGATCATTTCATAGCACCATTCTCACTTTTATCCCACAGTGTGTTAATTATTTTGATAGTAATGGTTGTAAAGACTTGAATAATTAGTAGTTACCTGGGCACTCAAGTTCCAGCAGATAAAGATGTCAGTTCAAATCTCATAACAGGGACAGATCCATTCCTACTAAGTGCTTTTGATTGCAGTTTAACAACCTAAAATTGGATATACATTAGGAATAAAACACAGTTTAATGCATGAAGTGAAGGATTCCAGGAAAATAACTTCAGTAGCCTCTGAAATTACCGGTAATAAATAATAGTTACCATAGTGGGATAATTTCTGCTTTGGAAGCTGGAAGAATTTCTTTTAACATTGCACTTCTTTTAAAAGTAATCTTTCATCTAAGCTTTGATCTCATTTCATGCAACATATGTCAGAAGCAAAGCTGGACAAAGAATTCATAAATGAATTATTTAGCTGATGAGTGTCACCTCTATTTCTTTCAGCTAATTGTTCACAAATAGATAGTGACTTTTGTGAACGTATTCATTATTCAGATTTATTCAGTAGATAATTGCTGGGAGTAATTCTTTGTCTGTAGATTGCTTGGAACCATTTCGCTGTGAGCATTTAATAGTAAAAATCTATCCAGGCTTTCAATACAAGACAAAGTAAAAATATCTGTAACTAGTGATGGAGTCCTTAAGCATGAACAATACACTGCAGTCTTAACGAGCAACGCCAGCATTTTCAGGAAGAACTCCACTACTTCCCATGGTACAGAGGAAAGCAAACACATCTCAACTGTGTGCTGCTGACTTTGAATGGTGCACGTTGTATATGCAAATAAGTTTTTACAAGAAGAGCGTTGCTGAAGTATTTGCTCAGCAGATAAACAAAACAAGCCTGAACAAAACATGATTGACTTCCCAGTGAATAAATATGAATGGTCCACACAAAGGAGCTAACTGCATATCCAGTATTTCCCGGCAATATCCCAATGGAAGATGTCTAGGAAATAAACATAACATGATAAAACAATTTTACGCTCAGAGGATAGCTGTGTAACCATATGAACTCTTTTTCCATTTCCTTCTGCGGGAATAAATATTTTAGACAAGCAAAGTACTTTGTAAATGATGCCTTTGTGGGGATTCATCTGGCCTCGTTCAATTATTTTGAAACCTAGCAATTTTCTCATATCATTGAATCTGGCTTTATTGCAAATAGGGTCATAGGAATAGTCACTCATCGCGATAATGGACTTAGTTTATTTTAACTATTAACACTTCCAGCAGGTTTACACACACGTATATATTCAATATTCATGGATGTGCACAGTGCATATATATTAATAATGAAGTAACTTTATCTCCAACAATCTGAAAACAAAATCACGTAATACCATACAGTGTGGGGTGCAGTAGTAACTGGAAGCAGCATATCAGGATAACAGAACAGAAAAGGAATAAATAAATTAGAAGGGAGTCTTCCATATCTTCTTCAACTTCCAGAGTGTCAATTGAGCCTTTGTTCAATATTCCACCTTTCGTGGTTCTGTGTGCTCTTGATTAATAATTTAGAGATGCACCTTTTGGCAGCAAGGTAAGTTTTGTGTTTGCCAAGAGTGATTTTCCACCAGCCAGGGAATACATCAGGAAATACAAAGGCAAATTGCCCCACAGAGCATAATTAGCTGGGTGCCTTCTTCCTTTTTCTGCCTCTGGAGAAACAGATTTATGGCTGAAAGGTGCGGGACACCCATAAGGTGTCATACAACACCATTTCTGCTCCTCAGACCTTCCAGGGAGGAAAGCACTGCACACCTCAAGACAAAAATCAGCCCTTTGACCTCTGCGCTTCCATGTGTATTGCGCGACCAGAAGGGTCATGGTTAATCTCTCATCTAACGTCACTCCAAAATGGGGTGTTTTTGTGCAGTTGGAAAAAAAAAAAGATCAACAACAAAGCACAACGGAGACAGAACAATGAATGGGCAGGTGGTCTGATAACACTTGGCCTGTGTAGCCAGCTAGCAATCAGTTTTCCTTTCTGTGTATTCATTAATTCCTGTGATGCCCAGACACCTGTGTACCCAGGTGCGTTTGTCCCCAAGGAAGGGCAGTGTGGTCAGTGCAAAGCAGAACATCGACAGTCCCTGTGGTACGCCATGAAGGACCCACAAGCTTACCCTCCCAGTGAGATCTTCTCTTCGCCCTTTATATATTACTACCCTGTGCTGGAAGTTTTCAGGGTCACAGGGATTCCTAAGTTCCCCTTTGATGCAGATAGGCAGATCTGGGGCCATCCATCCGGGAACTGCAGGCCTGGATTGCTACAGTTTGTAAAAATTAGATTAGGCATGGTAATATCCCATGCAGCCATCTGATCCAGTACAACAGAATTCATTTCTGAAGACAGAGCCCTGGCTTTATTTGCGAGCAAAGCAGGTACTTCTGAGGGACGATCATCTTCCTGAATTCCAGTTGCAAATCCATAGCACACAAGGGTTTGTACTGGTTTTGAATCGAGTTCTTCTCTAAGGCAAAGAGATAAACACTGAGCAGAACATATAGTAGGGTTTTGTGCTGTGGTAAAAACATCCCCACTGCAGGCCAGAGTGATTTCTGCTCTACTGGGACTGGCTAGAAATGATTTAACTCTGTTGAGGAACCTGGTCTCAATTCATCCCTGGCATGAATCCACTGACTTATAAAAGGCGTGGATCCATCTCCATTTCTTAAAATTACCTCTTTTATTCATGCGTCTTTCCAAGTAGTTGTTACAAATAACCACAGAGTACTTGTGATGATATATAGTAAACATAGAAAGAACTTCTGGGCTGCTGAAATGATCTTTCTAAATAATTACAGACTGATTCCACATCCATTTCATAATTAGACTCCTGAGATTACAGCCAAGCTATTATTTGTGATCCAACATGCATTTTTATTTTGGAAATGTCCCATAAGCCATTAGGTTTATTCCACCTGAGGTTTTCTAATTCATTTTGTTCATCCTGCCACTGGGATCTAAAATGTAAAGCATGTATTGATTGAATGAGAGTTACCAAGTAACCAAATGCTAATATCTGCTGTTGGCTCACTGTTTCCACATCCTGTTGATGCGGGATGTAGGAGACGGACAGGCTGGAGTGAAGGAGGTCATTCTGAGTCAACTTTTATCTCACGCTTATCATATTTTAGGAACAAAAATGAGTGGAACTGGAACCACTGCTTAAAGCATCCAGGCTGCTGTTGATGGCAGGGATGCCACCAGCCATGAGATGAATGAGAAGGATTAATCCACTGCCAGCAAAAGGATGGCTGAGCTGGCATAAAACAGAAAAGGAGGCAAAAAAGGCATGAAAAGAAAGCCCCTCAGAAACAGCCAAAACAGAATTATCTTCAGGAATTACATTTTAGCAGTAATCACTTTGTGCTCTCTGTTGTGTTCTTTGGGCCTTTCCGTAATGATTCCTCATTCCCCCGTGTGAGTTTTGGCCTGAGCGGGATTCAGGCTGGGATGACGAAAGGGTATAACCTAGAAAGGAGATTAGCAGTCTTGTCTAAATCCCAGATATCAAAAGGCTCTTGTTGACTTCTTTGAACCACTGTCTGTCCTCAATGGATTTTATAAACCTGGTACCCCCACTAATGCCAAACTGGTCCTGAGAAGTGCAGCGAGTGGGACTGATGGCAATGGGAAGGGAAGAAGCCAAGGGAATTGTAAAGCACCTAGATGCAGGCATTGCTGGCTAAGACAATTTGAAGGCACTGATGTAAATGCTCTTGAGCTCCATTTGTAGTGTCACCTTGGAAGGGGATTAGATTAGATTAATGACATGAAAGAAGAACAGAAAAATGGAGAAAAGAACAGACTGAAGTGTGAGAAAAGCCTAAATAAGTAAAATATGCATGAATTGGAAAGAATTTGGATGGTGATACTGGATGATGAAGAATATAAAAAGCATGCCACAAATCCTGCTGTCATTGGCAGACACTTTACATTAATGTTAAGTCTATTAATGCCAATATTTGTTCTGTATTTAATTTCTTGTAATTAGTGTGTAAGTCTCTCTCCTCCACCCCGCCAAGCCCTGGAGGCTGGTGTTTTCAGACTAAAACAAGTAGGTTTAACAAAGACTAATTGGTACAATTTCCAAAACTGGCCAAGTGCTTCTGGAGCCTATATTCAATTGCATCTCAATTTTAGCTGAGGCGAGGAAATGAAGCAAGGGAAAATTCAGGCAGCACATCAAAGAATGCTTGTGGACATCAGGATATACAGATAAGTCAGGTTGAAAACCAGTTATGTTTTGTGCAGGCAAGCTGAAGGTTTAAGTTATGTTTCTGTTCCAAAGCAGAGCATCCTTTGGCGTGCCTGCAGGAGTGTCGGAGAGTCCTGCTCATGCCAAGATAATTTGTGTTTTACAGTTGGGTAGCTGAAAGCAGGATGGGCTTTTACTAGAGAGTGTGGAACTAGGGTCCAGCTCTGATCCCTGGCAGGTTTGGATCAGACCCTTAAAATGTGATCCCCCTAGGAGGCAGCATGTTACTAGCTGCCTTGTAACAATTACAGCCCTCTCTCTTTTTTTCCCCTTCTCTCTCCTTCATTCTCATCGTAAATTTGGTCCGGGACCAAGAAACCTCTCAGCTTAAATTAATACGTTGGTCAGAATCGTCTCTGCTCCAACAAATGCATTTTTTTTGATGCGGAGCATTTTCATCAGCATATTTTTCATCATCTCAAATATATGAGCCTTTCACTCAGGTTCCTCAATGAAACAATGGAAATTACATTGCTTTTTCTTCTAAAGCTAGACAAATGCAAAGGCAAGGAATACGCTTCTTGGGACAGCTATGGAGATGGTGAATTAATAGGGTCTGAAGGGAGGAGAATTGAAACTGAGCTCTTGGTCTATTACATGATTCTGGCTATGTGGCCGTTCCCTGACAGAAGCAAAACCTCTGGGTACAGAAAGCTGATTCAGTGTCTTGCATTCTCTCTTTCATGCATTATACCTGCCCTAGCAAGCATTTCAGGGGGAAGTATTGAGACTGGAGTACTATTCTTCTCTCTACCTAATGTTAGCATTTCTCCCTGTGTATTGGAGAGCTGGAGAAAATGAGATCCCTTTTGGCCCAGCTCTTCCCAGCTCTAAAGCAAAAATGATGGAAAGGTGATGCCACCACTCTTCCTTCTCAGAAGATAACTTCTCCTGCTTCTGTGATTCCTCTGAGGCTGTAGAACTGAAACACCTTTTCCTGACACTCCTGGTTTTGGCAAGATTTGTTACCTGCTGCATGGATAGTGCCAGAGCTGGAAAATAGTGTCAGCTTCTTTGATGGACATATTTGACAGTCCAAATCAGAATGTTATTAACAAGGGATGCTATAAGACTTCTTTAGAGAAAAATTGCCTTCTGGTTGACTGATATATTATCTTTACAAGTGTTTTTTTGTGCAACATTTCTAAAAGAAAGCAAAAGGACACCTGTTTTTTCCCCACTCCACAGTCAGGTATGCCACTGACTCCAGTGAAGAGTTCTGCATGTGGAATCCAGGCAGGATTTCAACTTTGCTACTCACATCTATGGGACTGATAGATCTCCATTAAATGTGCAAAATTTATCTCCGTTAGGGCACTATGGGTCAAGCTGCCTTTCTACTTAAACCCCTGGAAGAATATTGCAGTGAATGGAAATGTGTTAGTGCACGTGTAATGGCATTTGCTCTTTGGTTAAGTGAAGTAATATGAAACACAAAGACTGGGGCAAAGTATTGTTGATCCCAAAACACAGGTATCAAGTTTCTTGTCTGACTAGAGCAATAATTTCTTTTTTCCTCTCTTTAAAGTAATGTTACTGTGAGGGGCACAATCTGACTGTAAGGTTGGCACTCTGCTCTCTTGAGCTATGACTCTACTGGCTTCTGCCAAAAGGCCAAGTAACTTCTGCTGTCACATTCCCACTGCCCAGTCTGCTATCACTAGCTTATTACAACTGGTGAATTTCCAGTATTTGGGCACTCCCAATACACTGACAAACAACTAATCTTCTGAATAATACACTCTGCTTGCAGTACATGAGTGAAGAAAGTAGCTGGCTGCTTCACACTTCCTTCTCTTTAAATGAATTTTTCTCACATCCACCCATGTCTGCACAAAGACACCTGGTTCCCATTTCTAAGCCCAGTAGCCAACCTACTCCTCACCTGCTCCTCCAGCCTGGCCTCCTTCGGGCTGCGCTGGGTGACTTTACCTGGCATTTGTCACGGTGGCAGCAAATGCTGCAGACCTGGCTGCAGCCTGCTATAAGAGAGTGGGTGGGTGAACCAGGTGCTGAGTGCCTCTCCTGTTTCAGATAGGTGGGTATAACAAGAAAGGCACATTTTCTTTAAGTCTGTATATCTTCCTTGAATGCAAAACTTGTTCCTCAGCTAAAGCACATACAAAAAGCACATTTGAGACTAGAAAAGGAGAGGACTTCCTAAAACTAACCCATAGAAAGGTGGCTTCTGGAGCCACCACTCTGTCATGTCTCTCAGGAGGACCTGCTGTGAACGAGCATCAGTGTTGGAGAAGGAGACCAGATAGGTGCGAGGCTAATCCAGGCTGGTGGGTTTGCATGGGCATGATACACTATCAGTTCTGTGCTCCCCATTGCTATTTCAGAAAGGACATCTTCAGCTCCTTTGCATTTACCAAAAAGAAATCAAGGCAGTAAAATGGCACCACTTCCTTTTTTTTCTGGGGATATGCATCATAAATAAGCAATATAGAGGAGGAAGAATAAAGAGAATTTTGAGAATTTTGACCAGGTGGCACAGGTAGTTGTCACCTTTACTTGTCAGTCCAGAGTTGGATTTAGGGACAGCATGTAGTGGAGGAAATGGGCTGGCCCTGGAGAGGAGAGGCTAGAGCTCCACTGTACCAGGCAGCTCTCAGTCCTTCAACTCACCTGCTTACACAGGAATCTCTTGGTACAAAACTAAGGCTGGAGGAGCCTCTTTGTACAAAGCCAAGGCTGACGATGTCTTGGGGATGAATTCCCCCAAATCTTGGCTCTGCCTAACAGTCCATGCAGCAGTAGATCTGGCTCTAGGTATGTGCAACCAAACCCCCAGAGATCTGAAATCTTTGCTTTATTTGCATCGCAAAAAGTTAAGTAGTTGCTCCAGGATAGATAAAACTTCATAACTTCAGATGCTTGTCAAAACCTTCTATTACAAAACAATGCTGTCTGAATAATGACCCAGTCACTCTAGGTGCTTTATATAAGCAAAGTGGAGTTTGATTCCTGGGTTTGGGAGCTGCATTAGGAAGGGAACATAGAGCTTTCCTGATTCACACAGTGTTAAGCAGGTCAGACCTCCTTTCTGGAGGTAAAGTGGTTTGTTGGGGATCTGAAATGTTGTCCACCTTGTTTTCAACATTAATGGCAAAATAGGGTCTAGAGGAACAGGTTGTGATATTGCTTTTATAGTGATTCAATTCCAAAAAGTCTTCTAAGAGATTTTTTTTGCAGCTTCTAATAATGGTTATCATCGATCATAAAGAATATGCTTATTTTCATAAGTCTTGTTTAAGACCAGGGCTGTATAAGAGCTACAGATACTGGTAAAGAGACTATTGCTGCCCTGAAGTCTGTATGAACTGAAGGAGCAATGCCAGTTTACAGCAGACTAAAGATTTGGCCCACAGTTTCCAGAGAGGCTGAATATACAACATAAGGGAAAAGAAGCCAAGAAGCCACAGCATTTTGACAGAAGCAGGTTAAGCAGTTTTACGACAGAGGCTCCCTCCTCTCTGGCCTACGCAGGCAAAAACACAAAACCTTTTTTAGACATACCTGTTGGTCACGATGAAAAACGTAGGCAGCATCTCATACTGACATGTCTAGCTTGGGAGGCCTGCTCAGAAAAATCCTTCATCAGAGCAGCAGCTGTCTCCTTCCCCGGAGCAAATTTCTTTAAAGCTGTCAAAGATGCTGTAATCAGACTAGGTCATCAAAACCGGTCCTCCTGAGGACTGGAAATAAGATCCAGAGATGAGCATTCAGCTACATGGGCAAGGTCTAAAACACTAAAGTTTCCATTGAAATTAAATGAAGGGGCTGTAATTGCTGTGAAAGAAAAGCAAAGCAATCATTGAGAGAGCCCGAAAGCTTTCAAACTACCTCCTGAAATGATGCTGGCTGTAAAGCAGGGATCTATGTACCGCATAAAAGAATCCGATAGCAGAGCGAAGCTTTTACCGGGAAACCAACTTAGAAACTACTGGAGCATTTCCCTGTGTGGCTCCTGGAGCTACAGCAAATTTTAATCGAGATTTCACCACACAGTTGAGCAGTTTTATTACCAGGTTAAATAAAAAAGGTTAATAAAGTAATAAAAATGGATTCTTTTTTCTTCTTGATTTCAAAACATAAAGCTGTGGTCAATATGTTTAATAACTTGTAAATAGAGTGGAACAAAGCACAATAGCCATGGTGACCACTGAGAGGGGATTGCTGTGCATTTGCACCCTCTCTTGTGCTTGCATAAGCAGTTTTGCAGTTTTGCAGTTTCCATAAATCATTTGTCAGTAAGGAAGAGAAAATGGACTGAGTTCCTCTCTGGTGCAATGTTTACTGCCGTTACTGGAGTTACATCTGGGATAAATTTGGCCTGGATTTGTCTAAAACCAGTCTTGGATAAAATTAAAGGCTCTCAGTGTATTTGATTTTATCTGTATTTACAGTATATTTTTTACAGTGTCTCTGATTTTACGTGATTGACCCCTGCTTGAGGAATAGTATTAGAGCAAATAGATCAAAATGTGTTTAATGCTTCTCCAGTGCTCTGGCATTACATCAGATACTGGTTCCCAGCTCTTTCTTACTGCTTACTTTTTTTTTTTTTTTTAAGTAAATCATCACAGTGCACAGTGTGAGTGTTTGCATGACTACAGAAAAACCAAGTAACAAAACACCATGTCTCCTAGGCAGGAATAGCTGGGGAAAATCACTGATTGATCTGATGCTTGATGCACTCCTGGTCTAGCCAGCCCTTTGGTACCACTGGGCTTAGAGCTGCCCCGCAGGAGCAGGCAGTGCCCTCACCGCTGCGGTGGGCACTGGTGAGGGGAGGAGAGAGCATGCCAGGCTGCCCAACTGAAAACAGCAGCTGGTATTTAAGCGAGGGTGTGTGTGGAATCTCCTGGGGAAAAAAAGAAAGAAAACAAAGGTAATATGCTCCAGACAGTTGGAGGAGAAGTTGCTGAAACACAAGAGAGGTGGAGGTATGACACGGGGCACGGGGACCTCTAAAGCAGTTATGGAGACCCTGGAGCAGTAAGGTACGGGGGAAGCTGGTGCAGGCAAGGAATGGGCAGCAGTCCCAGGAGGCGGATCATTAGTGATAACTAGGAATCCATTTCCTGTTGCTGATTGCTGTGTTCATCAAAGTCTCTGAGAGTGTTTCACCCAACTGGATCTGTGCTGCTTTTCCCATCTGTGAGAAGGGGAAACTGAGGCACCAGGTTGCAAAGGGACTTGCCTAAGGACACTCAGCAAGCCGGCAGCAGAACTGAGTGTGACATGCTCATCCCACCTCCCACAGAATCACCCGCTACCTGGGGCAGGGGACTGCTCTGAAATCCTTCAACCGAAGTCTTCTGCGGGCTGTGTAACTCACAACTATCCAGGGAGAGCATGCCAAGAATAATCAGAGCATAAAGACTGTGGGAAGTGCTGCTATAAATCCTGTAACACTGAAGAGCAGCCCTGCGAAAGTTTTGCAGCGAGGCAGAGCAGAGTATGGAGCAGGTAGCAGAGAGGAATATCACAGTATATATAAAGTTATGTACTTGCCTGAACCCTCTCGAAGAGCAAACCCCACCAAAGGCACTGTGCTTGAGTGAGCCGCAGGGCTTCCTCAGCTGTTTACCCTGGTGAAGGATATTTAACAGCCCAGTCAACTGGCTGAAGCTCAGCTGAAAAACCACAGTGCCAAAAGCATGGGAGACGGAGCCAGTGCAATAAACATGAGGCTGCCTTGTTTTTTTTTTTTCTGTGTCTAATTATATATATGTTCAGAATTCCTGGGGCTCAATTATAACCTTAAAGGTGCTTTTCCTTCCTCAAAGGATTTGTCCCTGAGTTAAGCAACCAAGAACAAAACAAGTGTCTTGACTCCGCAGCTCCCGTGCCACATTATTCCCGTATCGAGCCTGGCAGCTTCCAGACTTCCCAACACTATAATTAGAGCATCTTGCAGCCATCGAAATAGCACTGACCCTCACCACAGCGCTGACCTGCCCGCTTCGCAGCTCTCATTTGTCACGCACGACGGCTCCTCGCCCACACAAAGCAAGCGTGTGGAGGGGACGGGGGTCTGGTATTTCGGCTGTGCGTGCCTGGCCTGCAGCCTGGGTCCACACATCGCCCCAGCTCCCACAACACCCTGCCCTGTGTTACGGGAGGCCGGCTGTGCTCCAATTTGCTGCTGGAATGGGGGAGCTGGCTGAAATGGGGAGGTGGAGGAAGGAGGAACTTTAATTTGACATCCCTTCACTCAGGCTGCTTCTTGAATTAGGGCATGAAACTCGGCTCTTCTGTCAACATTTCATTCGAGTTTGATTTACACGGACTTGCAGGCAGGCTGTGGCTGACTGTACAGAATGCTGATTTAGGGAGAGCTGAGACCCCAGGACAAACTAACGCAGCCTGTTTTCCTTCAGTCTATGCTGTTTGTCTGGGCTTTCAGCTCCAGAAACCCCTCACTGAGTGCTGGGGAGCCCCTGGCACCTCCCCGGCTCCCCACAAGGGCTGGGATGAGAGGAAAGAGGTTTCCCTGCTAAGCAAGGATTGCTGTTTTGTGGCTTGATGGGCTAAATTTGCCCTCAGTCTGCTTTGAACAGTTAGGGGGAATCAAACTGCTCTCAGTATTTTGCTGAGTTTCATTTAGAGGAATTTCTGCGGCTTAGTAAATGGAGTGAATAAGGAGTCAGGAGAGGTGTAGGCAGTCCCAGAGAGCAGTTATCCCATCCTACGAGCTGGAAAACAGATGGCCCCAGGGAGCCAGGGTGGCTACCTTGGATCAGATATCTGAGTTTTATGCACCTGGAAAGGCACATGGACTGGGTGCCCCTCTGTGTGGACTGGATTTAGTGTAAGTAGCCAGCGTCTGTGGTTTCATTGCTGGGTGATTATTGGATTCGGCTGCCTGGGGCACCGCAGGGTGCAGGGGTTCGAGTGCTCTGCCACATGGGGAACTGGGCATGGACCTGGACTTCTTTTTTATTACCTGCCATCCTTATCACACATGGGCTATCATGCTGTAAATGCAGCATCCCCTTCCTTCCTCTCCTGCTCCCTCCCATGCTCTCCAGCCTAAACTGGAAAAGCTGCAAAAGGTCCAGCTTCATTTCAACTCCTCTTCATTTCAGCCAACTGGCAAAAGTCAGCAGCAAAGCCATGCTCATCTGGATGGAGTAAAAGCGCAAGTGCTTTCACCCTGTGTGGGGTCCC